>SEMN01000449.1:0-389928 GCA_005408345.1 Macquaria australasica
TTACAGTTTGTTCTAAACCCAGCGTGGAAACACAGTTGTGTAAAATATAATTTATTCTATCTCTGACTGAATTATCATGGTGAGCAAAGTGATTCTTCTGATCTATAAAAATGCATCTTGTTCTTTATTACTTGTCCTGTAGGAAGTTTGACTTTTTCAATAAGCTGATTGGTCCGTAGTCCTGAAGTTGCGCCTGAAGCAGGTCTAGAGCAGGTTAGCTGCACAGCATAGGTTGCCATAGCCTCACATAGCCAGACCTTTCTCTACACTTAGTGTTGTGCCAGCGCTAAAACCAAGTGTGGAGAAAGGTCTGGCTGAACCCATTGTCATTCTGGCTTGTTTGTATTTCTTTAAACCAATCACAGTCGTCTTGGGCGGGGCTAAGCACAGGATGCAGCTACGTGGCAAAACAGTGTAAATAGTGGAAGGAAGAAGAGGAGAATTCCTACTGAAATAGTCGGCCAATGGCAGGCTTACACCCACAGCCTATTTCCTGTGAGTCAGACTAAGGTTACCATGGTAATTTCCCTGGTTGAAAGTGAGCCAGCTGTGTTCTATAGATCCATAAATACATCAAATAAAAAATAATGAATATTTGTATTATATTACTCGCGTTATCCTGAAACTACAGTTAGGAAATGAGAACTTCCCTGTTATTAAAGCTGGGGGAGGCAAAACCTTCCTCCTCTCTCTCTGCTGCCTCGTATCACTCCGCTAAGCCCCTCCCACCAATCCCACAACTTGGACCGTCAGCAGAAGGAGTCGGTTCCCCAGTGAAACCGTATCCCTCGTAGGGCTCGCTCTCCACGGCGTGAGCCTCACCAAGAACGCGGTCCCTCCCGCCGTAACTTGTTTTCTCAAAGACGCCCCTCCAGCGCTTCGCGGCCGCAGAGCAGAGCGCCCCAGGCTTCAGAGGCAGCTGCAACGCCGTCCAGCAGCGGGAAGAGAGGCTAGTACACCACACACACACCACTGTCCCCCATCAAAAGTTACTCCCCAACTGTTTGTCATCAGGCCTCTTTGCCACTCGTCGTTATGAGCGCCATGGCAGACGTGCTGACGTGCTCAGGTGAACGTATTGTCTCATTTCCGGTTACCGGTGTTTCTGTGTTAGTGGTTGCAAAGTTCGCTGCTCCAGCTAAACCCAGTTAATTTTGATATTTTCTTTACTATAGCGGTTAATTACCCGCTATACATTTAAGGATACAATAGCTCTGTTTAAGCACTCATATCTGTCTCCTGTTAGCGACTTTCCGCTAATCCCACAGTTGTTTACACGCTAGTTAGTTGCTACTTTAGCTCAGTTAGCGATGGCGTCTCTCTCTCCTTCTCCCTCTCCTGCTCTCTTGCTCGGTGTGTCAGATGTTTAGTTATTCCTCTGCCTCCTTTAGCGATAATGGTACGTGTAACAAATGTAGTTTATTCACCGCCTTGGAGGCGAGGCTCAGTGAGTTAGAGTCGCGGCTCCGCACCATGGAGTCAGTCAGCCGTAGCTAGCCAGCCCCTAGCCGGTGCGAGCCGACCAGAGGTAGCTTCTGCTAGCCGTCTCCCGGCAACTCCCGAGCAGCCGGGAAGCCAGGGAGGCTGGGTGACTGTCCGAAAGAAGCATAGCCCTAAACCAAAGCCCATGGTTCACCACCGACCCGTTCACGTTTCTAACAAGTTCTCTCCACTCAGCGACACACCCGCTGAGAAACCAACTCTGATTATTGGCAGCTCCATTTTGCGAAACGTGAAATTAGCGACACCAGCGGCCATAGTCAAATGCATCCCAGGGGCCAGAGCTGGCGACGTTCAATCCTATTTAAAACTGCTGGCTAAGGATAAACGTAAATATGCTAAGATTGTTATTCACGTCGGCGGTAATGACAGCCGATTGCGCCAATCGGAGGTCACGAAAATTAATGTGGAGTCGGGGTGTACATATGCAAAGACAATGTCGGACTCCGTAGTTTTCTCTGGACCCCTGCCTAATCTTACTAGCGATGACATGTATAGCCGCATGTCATCATTCAACCGCTGGCTGTCGAGGTGGTGTCCAGGTAATGATGTGGGCTTTGTAGATAATTGGCGGACTTTCTGGAGAAGACCTGGTCTGATTAGGAGAGATGGCATTCATCCCACTTTGGATGGAGCCTCTCTCATATCAAGAAATCTGGCCGAATTTATTAGTGGCCCAAAGCCATGACAACTCAGAGTTCAGACCATAGACTTAATACAGTCTGTGGTCCAGACCAGGAGGCAGAGTTGCAGTCCTACACGCTTCTCTGCGCTTCCATTAGAGCAGCTACCCACCCTAAACTCCACAGAGAGGTTGTCTGCCCCCAGACCACTTGAATTATTTAAATCAAAAGTAAACAGAAGAAGAGTTACACATAAAAACCTAATAAAAAGTAAAACCTCCACTGCAACAGTACAACAAAATAGGAGAATTAAATGTGGACTCTTAAACATCAGATCTCTCTCATCTAAAGCTGTTCTAGTAAACGATCTAATATCAGATCATAATATTGATTTATTTTGTCTCACTGAAACCTGGCTGTGTCAAGGTGAATATGTTAGCCTAAATGAATCCACTCCCCCCAGTCACATTAATACTCACATTCCTCGAGGCTCAGGCCGAGGAGGTGGAGTTGCAGCCATCTTCGACTCAAGCCTATTAATCAAACCCAAACCTAAACTAAATTATAACTCGTTCGAAAGCCTTGTTCTTAGCCTTTCACACCCAACCTGGAAAACAGTACAGCCAATTCTATTTTTTATAGTGTACCGAGCTCCTGGACCGTATTCTGAATTTTTATCTGAATTCTCAGAGTTCTTATCAGGTTTAGTCCTTAAAACAGATAAAATAATTATTGTAGGTGATTTTAATATTCATGTGGATGTAGAAAATGATAGCCTTAGTGCTGCGTTTATCTCATTATTAGATTCGATTGGCTTCTGTCAGAGTGTACATGAACCCACTCACTGTTTTAACCACACCCTCGACCTTGTTCTTGTTTATGGCATTGAAATTGAACATCTAATAGTCTTTCCACAGAATTCTTTTATCAGACCATTTTTTTTATTAACTTTTGAATTCCTATTACTGGACTACACGCCATTAGGCAAACATTCCTACACTAGATGTCTATCTGATAGTGCTGTAGCTAAATTTAAGGAAGTGATTCCATCGGCATTAAATTCAGTTCCATGCCTCAATGTAACAGATGACTCCTATGCTAACTTTAGTCCCTCCCAAATTGATCATCTTGTTGATAGTGCTGCAGGCTCACTACGAATAACACTCGACTCTATCGCCCCTCTAAAAAAGAAGATAATAAAACAGAGGAGGTTAGCTCCATGGTATAACCCGCAAACCCGCAAATTAAAACAAACATCGCAAAAACTTGAAAGGAAATGGCGTTCCACCAATCTGGAAGAATCACGTTTAGCCTGGCAAGATAGTCTTAAAATTTATAGGAAGGCCCTCCGTAATGCCAGAGCAGCTTACTACTCATCATTAATAGAGGAAAATAAGAACAACCCCAGGTTTCTGTTCAGCACTGTAGCCAGGCTGACAGAGAGTCACAGCTCTGTTGAGCCATGTATTCCTATAGACCTCAGTAGTAATGACTTCATGAGCTTCTTTAAAGATAAAATTCTAACTATTAGAGAAAAAATTCAGCACCTCCTGCCCTCAGTTGGTACTGACTTATCTTCAAACACAGGAACCTTAGAAACAACTGTAAAACCTGTACTTTTAGACTGCTTTTCTCCCATCAACCGTAATCAACTAACTTCCATGATTTCCTCATCTAAGCCATCAACGTGTCTTTTAGACCCCGTCCCAACTAGGCTGCTTAAAGAAATTTTACCCTTAGTTAGCACTTATGTACTAGATATGATCAATCTGTCCTTATTTAAAGGCTATGTGCCACAGTCCTTTAAAGTAGCTGTAATTAAGCCTCTTCTTAAAAAGCCCACTCTTGATCCAGGGATTTTGTCAAATTATAGACCTATATCTAACCCTCCTTTTCTCTCTAAGGTCCTTGAGAAAGCAGTCGCCAATCAGTTGTGTGACTTTCTACACAACAACAAGCTGTTTGAGGATTTTCAGTCAGGATTTAGAGTGCATCATAGCACAGAGACAGCACTGGTGAAAGTTACAAATGACCTTCTAATTGCATCAGACAAAGGACTTGTCTCTGTACTTGTCTTACTAGATCTTAGTGCTGCATTCGATACCATTGACCATCACATTCTATTACAGAGACTAGAACATTTTATTGGCATTAAAGGTACTGCACTAAGCTGGTTTAAATCCTATTTATCAGATCGTTATCAGTTTGTACACGTTAATGATGAATCCTCTATGCACGCCAAAGTTAGTCACGGAGTTCCACAAGGTTCTGTGCTTGGACCAATTCTATTTACCTTGTATATGCTTCCTTTAGGCAGTATTATTAGGAAGCACTCCATAAATTTTCATTGTTATGCAGATGATACCCAATTGTATTTATCGATCAAGCCAGATGAAACCAATCAATTAGCTAAACTTCAGGCATGCCT
This sequence comes from Macquaria australasica, assembly GCA_005408345.1. Lineage (NCBI taxonomy): Eukaryota > Metazoa > Chordata > Actinopteri > Centrarchiformes > Percichthyidae > Macquaria > Macquaria australasica. The sequence continues at coordinate 4,552 of SEMN01000449.1, forward strand.
TAAGGACATAAAGGCCTGGATGACCTGCAATTTTCTGATGTTAAACTCAGACAAAACCGAAGTTATTGTACTTGGCCCCGAACACCTTCGAAACACATTATCTAAAGATATAGTTTCTGGTAGTGAGGTGTTTCTGCCTCTGGAGCTGTGGAAGTCTGGGTCTGTGGTTGCTGCCGACTGCTGCCCCCGTGCTCCTGCTCTGCACCCGCTGATGCTATTGCTGTTGTTGCTGTTATTAGTATTGCTATTATAATGTTGCTCTTAGTGTTGTTTCTGTTGGTGTTAACATCAATGCCATTACCATATCTATGCTGTATTGAGCTGCTGTATGTTCTCTTTCCTCCTGCTCTCTCTCTCCCGCTCCCCCCTTCCCCCTTCAACCCAACCGGTCGAGGCAGATGACCGCCCACCTTGAGCCTGGTTCTGCTCGAGGTTTCTACCTGTTAAAGGGAGTTTTTCCTTGCCACTGTCGCATAGTGCTTGCTCATGGTGGGAACTGTTGGGTCTCTGTAAATATAAAGAGTCGGTCTAGACCTGCTCTATTCGAAAAAGTGCCCTGAGATAACTTTGTTATGATATGGCGCTATATAAATAAAACTGAATTGAATTGAATGGCATCGAACATAATGAGCCTGAAGCTCCGTGTGGAGCCGGAACGTGTTGTTTTGTTCTATACACCGCTGCAGGCAAAGGAGGTGCTGGACATTTATCACAAGTTGCAGGATTTTCCTCCACTGAATCAGGTTTTCACCGTCTGAAGGGACGTGTACACATCTGCTCTTGTAGCTTAGCCAATACGAACACACCGTCTCTCTGAAATAACCTGTGATTGGCTAAAGTCTATCGTCACGGGCTAGATTTTCTGAAACCTGAAAACAGAGCCAAGAGGGGGGGCTGAAGTAGAGGTCTGCTCTCAGACCACTTGAATTACAACATGCTGCACAGTTAATATGGCATTTTTGCCCAATGACGCAAAAAGAAAACTGCCTCCCCAACCTTTCATTTAAATGACACTAAGTCTTGTGCAGCGGTTATTGCTAATGATGTCTAATGGACTTTTCTAAAAATGAAAACTGCAGTTTTGTAATAGAGAAACAATCACAGCTTTGGATAACTGACAGATTTACACTCGTACTTTTCTTTAGACTGTCTGTATGATAAGGTGTTAGTATGGTACGACAGAGCTATTAGCTGGAGACATAAACATGATTTTTCTTCTAGTTCTCAGGTTTTTGGTAAGTCGTGGCAGCGTCAGCCTCACTGCCAGTCTGTTCCCACCACGGTACTCCAACAAAACCCTCCGCTGTACTCCGGAAATCATTTCCCCCACAGCCTGCCGTTATTAAAGAGATCTGTAACACAGTCGAAAGGACAACTGTGCATTTTAAATTTATTCATTTTTGTGAAATCAGGAAGAGTAAAAACTGGTGCATGTACATTTGTAATTGGAATAAATGGGGCATCATGTTTGGTATCCAACTCTCTTCACACATCCGTTGTCTGTTTGTGGAAATAAAATTCATGAATAGTTCAGAATGAATTAATGACTTTAATGCCATTAAAACAGTTAAGTTGAGGTTTTGGGGATGGTTAACGTCACTCACTTTGTTTTCCTGGACTTCCAGTTTTGAACCACTCAGACGACCAAACAACAAACATATTTCACCTCATCCTTTTTATGAACCGAGCAGAACAGAGTCAGAGCTGTTCATCTGTATTGATTGAACCTGCAGAGCCCGGACCCTCCTGGCTGTAAACTAATAATCCCAGCATGTCTAAATGATATGCACTCAATTATACCTAAATCATCCCACAAGCAAAAACCTGCTTTCAGTTTGTGTCATTAAGCAAAGCAATTCATTAAACTGTAGATGTCAAATATCACCATTTGACAAATAACACATATTGATCTCATTAACTTTGAACAGTCAACTGAGAAAACAACCTCTCTTGCTCATTAGATGAAAATATTCCTTGGTTTCATTTTTTCATGGAAAGAAATGTCCCCACTGTAAAATCTGACCCTTTAATTGCAGGGCAGTTTTTTTCCCTCTTTATTTAAACAGACTTCTCCAAAATCCCACCGTGTTTGCTCTGAAGCCCACTGGGCCTGCTGGCTGAAATGTTGTTTGAACGACTGAATTCTGAGTGTGAAATTTATGCTCATTATAGCGCCCTCAAAAACCACAGCATGTACACTACTTTCTGCTGGCAATCCCACAATGCAATGCGTCATGGACCATATTTGTTCAACCCGATTGAAATTCTGATTAGAGCTTCCAACTCAACTGTTCACAGGCCCCGAAGCATTTAATCAGAATTTAACTGATTAAGTGGTTCCACCCGCTGTGAAGCGTCTAATCTGCTGGAAAAATAAGAGAAGAAGTTTCCTTCACCTGATGTTCCCCCACGTGGGGCAAACATGCAGAAAGAATAGATTTATTCCAACCAGAGAGAAACCATCGGATTAAGTGTTTACATGGTTATTAGGTGCTAATATTTTCCTATTGAACTGATTATCAAAAGTTAATGACGACAGCTGTGTGTTTGGCTGTACCGATGTATTTAAATTACGTGGTCGCAGAGAAAGTTAGAAAGTGCAGCCGGCTGTCTTCTTTACTTCACCGCCACACAGCGCCGACGGGCAGAAACAGCTGGTTACTCAGCCTGTTCAACCTTTTAACCAGCAGTTGTTGCAAGCGGCTGAGCAAATCTATATTTTATGATGGCGACATCGTCCGACGACGTCAACGTAAACGCAGGTTAATGACAGCAGCGGTGTGATTTACCAACATCTAAAATGAGTGATCACAGAGAATTTGTCTGCTTAACTTGACATCATGTGTAATATTTCAGTGACAGTGATTAGATGTTTAACTCACACTGTTCTTTCCTACCGCGGGCATGTTAACACTTTAATTAAACCATTACCTTTAATCTGGTCACTCACAGTTAAGCTGGATCTTGCTGTGTGGTGTTTCTGTTCTCTGTGACTCCATCATTACCAGGCCTGGATTACGGTAATCAATGGACGACCCGAACTCTCCAGACACCCAGCCGTCAATAAAACACAGACAGGACAATAACCACCCAGAGTAAATATGATCACTGCTGTCCTTCTGTGAGCCTAATCACTGCTGAGAGAGACTGAGTGCGAGCCTCCCCTATATTGAGCTCACGGAGAGGAGAAGAAAAAGAGGGAGCTGTTATTGCCATTGATCTGAGGAGGAGGAGGAGTCCTCTGGGCCACTGGTGGGAGTTGGTTTTTGTTGGAGCCACATCGATCCTGCCTCGTCTCTGACACTAATAATTGGCCTGTGCCCGCCCCGCTCCCCCGATGGCTCCATCAGCTCCTCCTGCTCGAGCTCCCGTCAGCCGGCTCAGGACCAGGAGGCGACCTGGATAAACTCATCACCAAGCGGCAGGGATGAGTCCTGGAAACGTGAGCTCAGAGCGTTTCTTTCCAGGTAATAATCCACCTTTTGTAGGCTGTGACCACAAACTGTAGGCCTACACAGACTGTAGTTTCTCCATGAATCCGCTCAGGATGTTTGTCTGAGACAATAAAAACAGAAATCAAAAAGTAGATGGCAGCCTTGGCAGAACGCAGCATGACTGATGGAAATAAAACACCAGAAGAAAAAACCTGGCACATTGTCATTAATTTTGCAGACCACATTCCTCCACAGTCCCTGAACCTGAACCCTTTACATGTTAATGACCTCATGACCTTGAGCCTGAGGAGAAGAGCTCGATCATCAGGAGCTTGTTCATCTTTTTGTATCTGGGCACATAACGAGCTCTGCCACATGTAGGGGCTGCTAGCGGCACTGTCAAGTTTCAGCATTTTTTAATAAAAACATCCAGCTGATATTTCTATTATTCTATTAAAAGAATAATAGAAATACCATACATACCATTAATGGTATGTATGGTATGTAGAAGGCAGTAGAGGAAAGAAACGGATCAGATGTGGTGACGTGTTGTATTTCTTCATGAGTTTTATGACGGAGGTAAGAAATGACTGCTGTTATGGTTGTGGTGGGAGGTTTATTCCTCTGCTGGAGAGGCAGGCTGTGGTCCGGGTGGAGTGATATGCAGGTTGTTTATACATCAGAGTTAAATCATCTTCACACCTACAGTTCATTTCCTTTTGTCTGAACCACAGTGGAAATTAGGTTTTTGAGTTTCCGTCTTCGCTCATGTCGTGTTTTCACTGTCACATATTTGTTCTTTTCTTAAACTTACAGTTTGAGACCTTTGTTTTTATATATGTATGTATATATACTTGTATATGTATACATGTAAGAGCTACTTTATCTTACCTGTGTTGCAGCTCTGTGGTGCAGAGAAACTAAATGCATGTTTGAAAACTACGAACTTTTCAAATCTACAGTCAGTGTTTGATACTCAAAAGATTTTCATGAATTAGCATATTGTACTGTAGCCCCGGGGTTAGCCTTGAGGTTAGCTGGTGATTTTTCTGCAGGTGTGTGTGTGTGTGTGATACAGTGTACGATGGAGAAAATGAGGGCCAAGCAGACATCACAATAATCACAGTAATAGTTACTCAGATCCAGTAGATGGAAAGACGCGGTGCAGCTCACAACAGTATCTGTTTCTTAGCCACTATTCATGTACGTTGTACAGCCTGAATGAAAATGCTTCCTCTACCTTCCTCACAGTACATGAACAGTGCATCACTGAGCACTGCTGAGTGGGCATTGCTGTGGGATTGTAGGAGATGATTATCACAGCACCTCCGTTGTTGTTGTTGCAGATATTGGAGATGAGGAAATGCTCGACTTCAGTTTGTTTTCGCGCTCCGTTTTGTAATTATTCAAGCAAGAGACAATTCAATTTCCAGGCTGTGGCAATAAATGTCAGAGCAGGAAACAGCTGACAGAAAACTGCTTAATCTGCTTTATTAGACTAGAGTGTGTGTGTGTGTGTGTCGCTCTTGTATGTATATATCTTTGTGAGAACCAATTTAAGTCTTTGACTCAGAGTGAGGACAGTTTGTCTGGTCCTCACTTCTTCATTGGGCTATTGGAGGCCTTTTTTATTTTCGGGTCATGTTTAGGGTAAGGGATTGGGTTTAGGCATATAGTTGTGATTAAGGTTATAGAGTTGAGGGCTAGGTCAATGAGGGTCCTCGCAAGTATAGTACAAACATTTCATTTAGACAAGATTGTTTATCATTATAAGTAGATTTAATTTTCCAAAATGGCCCTGTAGTAACCCTTAACGCCTGATTGATGCAATTTGCACACAAAAATATCACACTTGTTCTCAGAGTTGTAGCTCAGTCAAATCTGGACACACAGACATGATACCAATACTGTAGACTCAGTGTGATTGACACTTTTAGGATATTGTGTCCAATGTTCATCCATTGTGGATAAATGTCCATAAATCCACTAAGAAATTAGAGAAAAAAGACGCTGGAGAATTTGCCTGAGAATCCTCCTGTTTTTAACTTTTCTTCAGTATCACAGTGATCCAGTGACAGTTGTCTGTACATCCATGGGTACACTGCAAACAGGAGCTGCTGACAGTAAATTCGGCACAACTTTAAATGGTGCATATTTGCCTAAATGTAAACCAAAAAAAGGCTAAATGAAAAGGTGTAGCCCACAGCTACCACACTGACTCCATTGATACTTCCTGCTTGCATCTCCAAAGCATTATTGGAAATGTAGTTAAAACTTCAAAACCTGTTGTTTTATCATGATCGTCCCATATAATAATAAAAAAAGAATAACGGTAGAAGTGACAAATCCATGAATAAAAGCTTTTTTTATACTGTATGTTTGACATCAGAGACTCGTCTCATCGACATGTTCTTATATTACTGGAACTGTCACATACAGATGTTTACTGTGTTGAAAACCTGTGGACATACGGGAAAAAAACTCAAAACAATTAATTTTTTTGTTTTCATCAAATCTGGAACATGTATAGTACAACTCATGTGGCAAATGGTGTCCTTTATGAGGAGCCTAACCTATTCTGAAAATAATATACCTGGCTACATGAAGTGACTCTTAAACAGTCTCAAGGCCTCTTCGATGAGTCATTGTACATATGTGCAGCATGTCTTCTGACACTCTGTACATATGGGGTTGGTTGGCCTACATGCAGAGAGGATGACTAATAATTGATAAGTTGTTGCTAAGAACCCTGGAGTGGAGAAGTGGACGAATTTCCGGCAGCTTGAGGACGGCTGATATTACAATCTATTTAATTTAATATGTGGCAGTGCTGAAGGAGAGGACTGCTGCAGGGCTGCTCCACAGACAGACACACCCTGAAAAACAACACTGTGTGTGCATACAGCTACTGTAAGTACAGACCGTAAATATAGACTTGCTGAAGGACTGGGACTCCTTGAATAGCAACAGTTGTCGCTGCTCTTTGGTTCACAACATGTTTGGCTTATTATACTCCATTAGCACGATGCACATGTTAAAGGAATATTCTGACATTTTAGAAAATGCTTGTTTATCATACTGGGAGATCAGAAGTCCAGAAAAGCCAGATGAATAAAACTCTGTAGGTTCATGACAAAAAATCTGTGCATATTCTTTTTAATCAGTTTAATAAATCTTAATCATTGTGGAACTGGGCACAAGCCTGATTTCCACTCCCACATTCAGCCATTGATGGGTGTAAACGTGCCTTTAATTACCTGTTTACAGGGTTCGTACACAGTCTTGAAAGTTTGGAAAATGCGTAATTTTAACCGATATGTTTTCAAGGTTAGGAATAAGCTTGAATTCGAATATACTAAAGACTTGATTTTCAACATAATCTGGTGTTTCATCATCGACACAATCGCTCATGTAAACCAAAAATCTTTTAACATTTGAAATGAAACGATCCTGTCGTCATATTTGTTGTCTCCTCGCATTTATAGTAACAATTTAGATGTGATGATAACGGCTTCAAGAGCCTGGAAATTTGGGGTTTCGGGACCTTGAAAGTGCTTGAATTTTACTCTTGAAAAGTAGTACGAACCCTGTGTTTACATATAATACTTCTGCAGAAGAAGTACTGCAGATCGTTCCATATATGGCAAAGAAATTCATGCAGTTAGTGAAACTGGAAGCAAGCAATCTAAACGGATAATGTTTGAATATTAGACTCTCCGTCTTAAAAATGATTGTATTGCTTCCGCTTCTGTTAGTTTCTATAGTTGGAACTGCGTCCAGCAACATGAACTCTGTGGAATGGAGGAAGTTTTACTGTTGGAATTACACATTTGTCGGGGTTTATTTCCCGTTCACTGTACATGATCCTTTACATGAATACCAGTTAATGCGTGGTAAGTGGTGCATGCATACTGCATGTACTGTACATTGTTCATACATCTGGCCCGAGGTGTGTTTAGCACAAAGACTGGTAGCAGATTTAATGGCCGGCTCTTTGTTGAGTGGACTATTCTTTTAGTACAATATCCGCGTGCCTTATGGATATGAAAGAGTAATGATTCCTCCTCTCTGAACTGGTGGTTGGTGGCTGAAATGTCACTGGTTTTACAAATGGATGAAGGCTACAGTGTTACGGTTTAATAGCTGGCTCTTTTGTTGAGTGGATCAGCATTAAAGGTGTTGAGTCCATGTGAGGACTCGGGTACTCTCACTTCTGTACATGATGGTCTGGGTTTCCTACCCAGGTATTAGGTTGAGGTTGCTCTTCAGTCTGATGTGATGGTGTGGTTCTCTTGGGCTGCAGCATCCCTGGACATGTGCTGTACGTTAAAAACTGTCCTGTGAGCGATGCCACAGCTTCATCTGTCTTAAATTTAAAAGCTGCATTCATTTATATTTTTGGCCACTTGGATAAACAAGCTGAAAACACACCACTTATTATGGCAACTATGTTAGCGAACCATTGTCTGTTTCACGTCCTGCAGACGCAGAGCAACACATCATCCCTTTGGAGCGGTGCTGGAGAAACATATCTGGCTCTTTAGCTGCTAAATGCTCCACTGTGTTCACCAGCTAGTCTCTAACTGTGTCTGTCTGCTGTTTGCTGCTGAGCAGGTAGTGTTCAGTGGGTCATCAGAAAACAGCTGCTGCTGGAAACACTGAGACTGAACCAGACAGGAAATGTGCTGGAAAACCAAAACAAGCAGCTAAAAGAGGCTAAAAAACTGCAGAGAGCTGCAGAGTTGGTGAGACTTCTCTGTTGGTTCGTCACTACGAGAGTCCGCTTTCACATTACACAGTCATTTGATCCATTGTTAATACAAAAATATTGATTGGTGCAGCTTTAACCCTGGGTCTGATATTTGTAGTTCTAAAAACATTTTAGAGCAACAAAGCTGCTGAGAGACACTTTCACTGAGGGACTGAGCTAAGAGAAGGGGCAGGGTTCACCCCTTTGCTTTGGATGACATGTTTCATGATTGAACTTCCTCTACAGTGATTGGTTCACAGGTGACTGTCTGGGTCACTGAATGTGAAAGAAAATGTAGAAAGGACAGACAGACAGATAGATTGACTTAAGTAGATTGTGTCCGTCATCAAACACCATCTGCATGTTGTGACATTTCTTTAGTTGATCGAGCAAATCTTCAACATTTGATGAGTTAATTGTAGATATAGCACAATGTTTACCAGATAATCCAGAGACGTATTTATTGATTTATTGCAGTGGGTGATTATTTAATGTTCACTTAATGAACTGATGGTGGTGACCTCTAACTTCTCTCAGACTGAGGAGCTGCTTTAGCCTGAGGATGTTTTGGGAATTTGGCTCCTTTGGTTTCTGCCTGCTGTCTGGTGTTGCTGAGGAACCTGTCTACTTTTTCTGTATTTTCTGTAGTTGCTTTTTTTCAGTGTTAATATAAAGACAGTCTATATTATACATTTTCTGTATTTGCAATGCCGTTCTAAATGTATGGTTTGGTGAAAAGTTACTGTTGCTTTCGTTCAGTCAGTTGGTGACCATTTCTGAACACAAGCAAGTTATTTTTTTTAAAGACACTGCAGGGGAATGTATGTATCCAATTAATTTATAGTAATTTGCATTTAAACACGAGGACAGCTATCAGGCGACCTCTGTATTCATCGAAAATCATTCAGTTTATATTGGAAATTTTCATTGGACCAATTACACACATGGAAGGTTCACACAGGCTTAAAACCACTGACCTTGGTAAATATTATGAATTCCTGGATAGCCTAAAACATTATTTGCCCTGGAGGAGTAAGAATTAAAAAGAACCCTCAAGGTTTCAGTAATCCCAACATAACGTTAATTCAATGGTAACTGAAGAATAGTTGGACTGCTGTTTGCTGCATATTTTGACGTGAGTTGGTTCAGAAAAACAAACCAGACAAAGTGATTAAAAAAGGGCAAATTTATTTAAAGCACTTACATAGAAAAATATGATTGATTTGAGTCAACAATAATAAATAGAGTGCCTGACTATCCCCAGGCCCTGTTGGTACAACAGTACAATCAATATCCAGTTTCACAATACAGCAAAGGCACTAGCATTTACCACAATCAACAACAAGTCAATGGAGGCGGCGTAGATGGAGGGGGGGGGGGAGTTCACACTCACTCCTCACCAAACAAACTGTCTGAGCCTGCGGCCGTCACACACCATCCCCCGTGATCCAACAGTACCCTGCTCCTGATTCGGCCTTATTCTCTGTGGAAATGATTCGAGATTGGAATCGAGTCTTGTCTACGTGCCTTTTTGTCCAAATGCAAAGATCAGGGATCAAGAAAAAAAAAAGGGACACTGTGATGGACATACATTTTTTTTTTTTGTGGAGAGATGATGAATAATCAAAATCAAAACTAAAGTCTTCAGCTCAGCTGGCGTCCTCGAGAGGCTACGATGTCACATCCCCAAATTTTTCTTATTTGAATTACTAATGGAGCTGAAAAAGTAAAGTTTGTCCTGTGCTAGAGGAAAGGACACCAAAAGCATTATGATCATCCTCTGGGGAGCTTGAATATACACAGGAATAAGGGTAAATGTGGCCAATAACTTTTCAAATAGGGTTAGGGTTTTCAAATGAGTTTGTCAGGGGTCACAATAATCCACTCACTAAATGTGGTGGCAACAGTCAGTTGGGTTATTCTTGTGCTAGTTGGACGGACAGACCAAACAAACACTGCCATACTCCAAAAATGAATTAAAACAAATTTAAAACAATGAAATTAGGAAGTCCAACTGAAACTGTACAACGTGTTTTCCTTTCGCTGCAACACAGATTTGCTCTGTAACTTACAGGTGGCCTCTTTTTGTATTTTTGTTTTTACATGTGTGGTATAATGGCGACACCTCGTCTGCGGATATACTAGTTTATTACATTGGTTGTTGGCAGCTTGCAATAGACTGAACTGCAGCTAATATTAGCTTCCTAGCTAAGCATCCACCAGGGACCATGTTGAGTCTGTGCTGTTTTGTCCTCATGCTGCATGTTTGTATGAAAGGTGCTATTTAAATAAAGTTGAGTTGAGGGAAAGATGCACTTGCTAACATCACGCTACATGTCTAGAAGTCAAAGGCAGCTGGACTTTCAACTCTCTGACTGACGAGTGTGAATCTACAGCAAGTCTGGTTGTCTTTGCACCTCTAGATATCTCTGATCTGGATAACCAAGAATCCTCAGGCTGTACTGCTAATTAGCTATTAGCATGAAAGCTCATTATTGACTTTGGGAACGGGTTACTAGCTTGTTTCTAGAGCTTTCAACCGTTTGCTCAGTTCTCATGGTGTTGACTCATCATGTAACCTAAGTATGGCCCTTTGGTCATGTGATGTACCAGATTATTTTGTCAAGGTAATTAGCGAGTTGACTGTAGTCTAAACATCTTAAAACCTTGCTGCAAATGCAAAGATTTTCAGAAAAAACATACTCTGACACTCAGACCCGGTCCAAATAGACCCTAAAATTGCAATGAGACTGAATATAATTTGTACTCATCATGACTCAAGTCTGGTCTTGGTTACTGGGAGACCTGTGGCAACATCTAGTTTGGAGGCTAAAGCAGCATTTCTGTAAATGTCTGTAAGATACTGTAAGATTCTCATACAATAGTAACAATAAATTAGATCTGACTGCAGAAAGGTATGAATTTGTCATTTCAGTTGGACTTTACAAACAGAATCAGGGCTGTGGGTGGGACAGTAGGTGGGCACATATCCAGTGACTCAGACACATTATAGATAAAATGGCACAAAGAAGAAAATAGAAAAGCTCCTGGCCTTCATCGAACTGCAGCAGTTTCATTCCAGAGCTGATAGCTTCATTAATAACAACTCACTGTAAGGTGTCAGTGTTGGTTGCGTGAGTTGGTCCCAATCAGTAATGATTTCTGTTCTCATTAATAGATTTTTGCTTCCGTCATGATGGGAAAAAACCCTGAAAAATGACTATTTTCTTAAGTGAAGAGAATTTGTAGTGCAACTCTTTACATGCAAGCAAATATGAGCAAGACAAAATGACATCGACGACAATCAGTAAGCGTGTTGAAGACGAGCCATGTGATGCAGCTGGATCATACACTCACACACACAAAGCACATCCCTGAAGCTCACAAACAATCTGAAATTATTCGACTGGGACAAGATGGATTTTGTTTTAAAAGGTCAGAAAATATTGAAAGGAAAAATAAACTGATTCTTATGTAAAGTCGTAATCAAAACATCGTAAATTCCAAAGTTCGTTATTCATTGGTTCTGATTTACACTGGAAAAGAAAAGAAATGAAAATATTATTAAATATCTCAGTAAATACCATGAAAGTGATAAGGCTTAAATCTTTCTCCAGTTCCGACTGGCCTCACAATATGATTCAAACAGTCTTCTTTTAAATTTTCCCCCCAAAATGACTCGTGTCCCGTCGTCTCCAGATATCCACGTGTTTCGGCTTCACACTGCGTCTTCTGGAAAAAGCCCTGATTGTCAGAACAAATTGTAAGAATATGGTTGTTATTTCCCGGCCTTAAAGCTAGTCCCATCAGTATCCACACTCATCCATCGCCTCTTTCTGCCCAGTCAATCCTGCGTTTAGGAAATCCACTGCCACTCTGTCCGGTTTTTCGTCTCTGCATCTCGTCCTCGGTCACCTTGAGGTGGAGTCGACTGGAGAATTAATGCACAGGAGCCCAAGAATGTTCGAAGGGGCTGTAAAGCTTTACCGTCAGTGTTGCGCTCTGCGGCGAGGCGGCCCATGGCACAGTGCTGCGTCAGTACATGTCCGAGCTCTCGGGCTTCGTCGGTCAGGAGCTCCGAGGCTGACGGACTTGCTGGCTCTCAGCTGTTCTGGGTTTTAGATGTTCCTCTGGGCCGTGAGGTACTTGAGAGCAGCCGAGCCGTACTTCCTGGACAGGTCCTGATGGAACTCGTCCTTCAGGGTGTTCAGACAGTTGCGGTAGCTGGAGCTGGAGCGAAACTTGGAGATGTCAAAGCTGGGAGCGTGAGGCATGTGGATCATGAAAGCGTTGGGGAGGACTATCAGGTCATACTCCTGAGAGACGGAAAAACAAACAGCTGATGAAACCGAATTTAGCTTCCGTGTTTTCTCTTCTTAATAACAAATATTCAGTGTTGGCCCATTATGATGCCTTCACAAACATTATATAAAGACTTTATTTACCCAAACACACTACCTGCAAATGCTGGACTGTCTCCATTTTGGTTTAAAGTTGTTCACGTGATTTTAAATATGGCAGAAATGACTTCAAAGCCACACGTATCAGAATTTTCCATTTGCTTTTTTAAACAGTTTAAAAAATCTCCAAAACAGTGAATGTGATAGAAAGGTTGTTTGAAATACCCTCATTGACCTTGCGCCCCTGAGCGCTCATCTATAACCAGCCATCTTGGTGCAGACGTACCTGTGCATCCAGCTCCATGATATGGGACACCTTGTTCCAGCCGAAGCCCACAAAGCGCTGGTCGTACTCTGGACAGTCTCGTCTCACCACAACGTACGGTTCAAAGTCCGCCTCCCACTCGACCTTATAAGGTGTGGTGGCTGTTCGCCATTCGGCATAGTTGGTAGGAGCATGACCTTTGGGCCACACGTGATACCTGGAGAGGCAGGAAGACAAGGACACGTTGAAAAGGATAAAATGATCGCATTTTTCCCCAGTCATCATTCACTGATATGAAAAGTTAATTGTCATGTGTTCATGTTCAGGTACCTGAAGGTGTAGAGAGTCCCTATGTCCAGCATGGAGAGCAGCTCAGCTTTGGATTTGGGGAAGGACAGGCGGTAACGAAGCGTCTCGAAAGCTGGAACCACCAGAGCCTTCTTAGTGTGAGCCATGTCCAGCTGCACCACAGACTTCCTGCACAGAGGAACCAGGACAGGTGAGATGCACAAAGACTTTCTATCAGTGGACTAAAACTGAGCCATCATTAATGTCATTAGTTACTCCTGTGATTTTCCTGCTATGAAAAAGCTGTTGTGGAGTTTCTGGATTTGTGATTCTGAATGGAACGGAGCATAAAATCCTCAGAACGGCTGAAAGTACAATAATGGCTTGTAAGACAAATAGTGACCTGGAGCATGCAGCGGCTGGTCTTACCTGAGGTAGTCATAGAGACCGTACATCGGCAGGAAGTCCACGTCGGTCAGGAACACGTACGGCGTGTTTGCGTTCTTCAGGGCCACGTTCCTCACCAGGTTGACGGGGTAGAACTGGCCCTCCTTGTAGACGATGTGGTAGCCGACGTTCTTGCGGTTCTTGAGGACCTCGGAGGCCTGAGCGTAGCGTAGGAACTGCTGAGCCTCTGCATCGGACATGTAGAGCGCCAGGCTGATGGGGCCTTCCCAGTGCTTACAGATGGCCTCCAGCATCTGCAGCCTGCAGAGGGCACAGATGAAGTCACATACGTCATTATTACTATCAAACCATTATCAAACTTTAAAACCATCAACTAAATAAAATGACAGCCATCGCAAGTTTCCAGAGCCCAAGCTGACATTTTCAAATATTCTGTCTGACCAACAGTCCAAAACCCAAAGAGGTTCAGTTTATTGTGATATAAGACGGAGAAAAGCAGCTGGAAATGCAAAGTGTTTTACATTATGAATGAATAATGACTTTATTATCAAACATGGTGATGCAATTTGAGTAGATTTGGAGTAAAATTACCAGTATTGTGCAGGAAATAAAAAGTAGCAATTGTGTTGAGTGTACAGACTCACTACAAGGTCCATTTAGTAGCTGTTCTGGACCTTTCGATCACATCTACAGCTGGAGTTTGATCAGTTGTCATGAAATCGTGGCTGGATTAAGATTTCCATTTTTTTGAATTGGGATTTTTTTAAGCCAAAATGGAAGCTCTTAAAGTGGCTCAGGAAAATAAGGAAACTTGAACATCTACAATTCACGGACACCTGCTGATGAAGATCACATGCGCTTGTTGTCTCAACTGCTGTTTCCAAGGTCAAGAATGAACTTTGTGCAATAATTGCATATTTACTGGGGGAAAATCATCTAAAACAGTATTTAAAGTCATGTGACAGTAAAGCTTTGTACAGTGTGTTGGATGGGTACCTGTCCATGGAGAGCTGGGCCACCAGTGTGACATCCGTGTTGTCCTCGGTGGGCGTGTACTCGTACTGCAGGAAGTAGAGGTGCACTCGGTGAACCGTGAGTCGCTCCCGACGGAAGTCATAACACTGATCATCCTCGTCCAGCTCCTCCAGAGCTGCCTGCAGCTGAGGAGACAGACGCAATGCTGCTTAAAGCTCTGAGCAATTCTACAAACATTTCAACGGTTTCTCTCCAAGAAGAAAAAATCCTTCAGATTATCATTTCCTGTTGCTTCAGACTGGAAAATGCTCATTAAAGTTTCTCCTCCTCAGTTCAGCTTCTTTTTTTTTGTTTTTGCAGACAAACTAGACTGTAGACACACCACAACCAATTATACCAATTAAATCAATTTGGATTGTAATCAAGATTTAGCAAACCTAAGCAGGAACTGTGTTGCCATGGCAGCCACACTCCCGCCGAACAGTGAAAAGTCAAACTGATATCCTGCCAGATAATAGTGACATCTTTGTTCTGGGATCCTTTCTGAAAGTGTGTGATTATGTTGAAAATAAATATTGGCCAATAGATCGTTATAACAGATGGTTATTGCACTCAAAAATCAATATTGGCTTCCACCTGGAAAATGCAGCGTCAGTCCGGCTCAATTTCAAACACCCTTAAGTACCATGATACGGTAGAGCAGACCTCAATATGTGTCATGTAAATGTATGTTGTAGCCTGTGTGTGTGTCAGTCACCTGGACGCTCTCTGCACTGGCCTGACTCGGGCAGCCGAACAGCTCTCGTCTCAGCAGGTTTCCATCGTACTCCAAGAAGGTCAGGTAGAGGTTCCTGAAGAACTCCACGTGTTTGTTCTTCACACGGAGCTTCTTTGGAGAGTTCCAGTGGATCACCTGGAACCACAGCAGGGAGGTAACTACTTTACTCCAGTATTGCCATTCTAGGAGACTTTCTACTTTTCCTGCAGAGGAATATGTTGTGCTTTTTACTCCACTGCCTTTAACTGATGGCTGTACATAATCACTTTGCTGATTCCAATTTTATAGGAGATAAATATTGTGTGTAGCGTGAAGAACCAGGCATACAAAGGGAATGATGTCTGTACTGTACTCAGGCATCTTAAAACCCAGTATTGGTTCCAGAGGTTTGGCTCAGAGCTTGTCTGCCGCAGTTTAAACCTATTTTCTCAAAATCATCGTCAATGTACACGTATGTAGGATTGATCTCATTCCTAGAAGGCACCAGACAGTAAAACTCAGATCATCCTGAATTGAAATGTATCATTAGGATCATTTATAAGTATTATTGGGAATGTCCTAATTTGCAGACCCGTGCTAAACTACTGATTCTAGATGGTTCTTCTTTAGAGGATTCTGGCAGAGGAGAATATGGCCGCCTGCTGTCACAGCTGCTAAAGAAATGCTGGCAAGTTCCACGTTCTCGCACACAAATCTGTTCATATGGAACTGACCATTTACAGAAAACATGGTGCATGCCAGGAAATTCTACGTTTGGTTTTTGTAAACTGATATTAAATTATTATAAAAATCTGTGAATTAGGAAAATGTCACATTTTCTTCCCGTTATAAAATTTTGTTTCAGCTGGATGACAGTGATTTTAAGATGTTGTCTTACCAGCATATAATGGCATATAACCCTCAAACTGATCTGAAATTCTCAAATTTAGGGGATTTTTTATTTTATTTCATAGAGTCACTATCGTTTGGAATGACCATTATTGATGCATTCACATATCAGGTACATGTGAATGCATCAGTAATTTAAAGGCCCACAGTTGTTTTCAGTTATTTTGGCTGATCAGACCTTTGGGATGTACGTGAGGTCACCAGATTCGTTGAACCAATTCGAATGATAAAGGTGCAACAGATTTAACAGGAGAGAGAGACACACAGTCCTGAGATCAGCCAGAGGTGTGCAGGGCCTGTAACACCTCAGTTCACCATCAGTTCTTTGACTTTTGATCCATGAGAATATTTCACTGCTGGTTTACTTAAACTTAAGTAACATTCTGAATGCAGAACTCTTAATAATAATGGTGACATCATATGTTCCAGGGTTTTTATAATTTACACTCTTTGTGGTGTAATTTCAGTATTTGTGTTCGTTTCTGTAACAGGAACCCTCACAGTAAGGGTCTCTGGAGGATGACAGTGTCAGCCCTCTGCCCTCAGCAGTAAATCATTGATTTACTGCTGAGGGCAGGGGGTGTGGGGGTGGGGTGGGGGGGGGGGGGTGTGAGCGTACCTTGAGGTCGGACACCTCGGTGTAGCATTGCTCGGAGCGAGTGTGATCAGACAGCTGAACGTTCCAGAAGCAGGGCAGCTGGTGCACCAGGACCGGGTTCTGCTTTATGAAGGCGTTGAAGATGTCCTGCACACAGTGGACATACAGCAAAGTGTTAACAGCAGCTCTTCTGGTTCCACCAGGTTCTGGATCCTACTGGTCCTGGTTGAAAATGCAGCAGCTTGTCTCTTAAAAAGGCACCAGAGAGCCATATCTCTGCTGGTTCCCTGGCAACCTCAGCTTTGTTTACAAAGGCTCCCTGTGTACGGGCCGCACTGTGTATTTTAAAATACAATCAAGGTCACTGGTCGAGGCTTAACAAACACACTGTAACTCCTGGATCTATGACTGTAAGGAGACTGAAAGCAATGAGCTGGAATGATGCTGCACAGATCAAAGAAAAATCAGTTTCCATGCTGCTCATACTGACACATCCTGTATAACAAAGAACAGCAGGTATGGAAGGACATTCCACCTTAACTAGTATCAAAAACTTTCCAGTTAAATGTCTGATCACATTCGTATTCTTGTCGACGTGTTCTTTCTCAGGTGGTTCCTGATTTACATCAGAATTTTAGACGTTTAGTATTATATTTAGACAAAGTTGTTGGCTGCTGTTTTGTTAAAAACCAAAGTTGATTCTTGACCTTGGAAATCAAAGTCTGACAAAATAATCTTAGTTTTCATCAGCAAATGTAGCTCGGTGAAGATGAAAGCTCGGGAAAAAGCAGCCATTGTTTCCATTTTTACTATTCTCTCTTTCAAGGATTATTTAGAAAGATGTTCATACAATTCTGTGCTCTCAGCTGTTAGGACTCTGGGTTCATTCTCAAACTAAATCATAGTTGGACTTTTGCAAACAAACTGCCCAAAACAGTTAGGTCATCAGAATAGAGTGGCGCAAGAATGAGTGCTAAAACCTAGAAATGAGTTAGCATGTTTACTCTTCTGGTTCCCTCGTCTCGATGTCAGTGGGTTTCTTGATGCGTTTTTGGTTAGATGCCTTAGGTTTTCACGTTTTGTTCTACGACATAAAATCCGTCAGTAAATACTCCACTGGTGAGTTCTGAAGCTTTTCCGTGTCTTAAAAAAGTCGGTTGCTAACAAGAGTCTAAATGAGACTACAGAGGCTGTCGGGGACATTAAACGTCATCAACACAGAAACTCATCGACTCACTCGTCCTCCTTTACAGCCTCGTTGGGTTTATACTGCAAACTGTTCTAACTCAAACTTTCCCAAAGGCTTTTGTAGAAGAGGTCAGTGCTGGAAGCTCAGTGGTGGAGACGCTGAAGTCATGTGACCGTGGTGTAGCTGGTTTATAGCCTAACGTTAGCTTTTTACACTCACAAACATAAAAGCACGGAGATCTTGAAAACTACTGGCCAGATTTCCTTTAAATGTGCTGTAGAGGTTCATGATCCACAGGAGATGAATTTGACCCCCTGACCTTTCCTCTAGTGCCCCAGGCCCAATGTCCACTTGTATACAAGATAAATCATTAAATGTCCCCTTCCTCGGGCAGATAGGCTGACTTGACTGGAGCAGCAGACACAAACAGACATAGTTCAGTGTGTTGGAGGTGCCCCTGACCTGATCAGCCAGCGATGTACTGAGCATGCTCATCAGCTCCCTCTCTGCCGTCAGCCGCCACATCTGCTCCCAACTGATTCGCCGCAGTCGCTCCAAGTAGAGAAGAATGACGCCTGCAAGAAAGAACCGGAAATAATTCACAAACATGACTTCAGCTTCTCCTGAACCTCAGCTGTAGAAACACAAACACTTCACTTCAAATGAAACTGTATCTGTGGCTGCAGGTGAGATGAAACACTGAGGAGACTGAAACCAAATGCGGCGTCTCTTTTTGGTAGCAAACAAATTTTTCCTGTGAGGTCCGGCCGGCTTCAGTGAGGATCCGTCCAGAAAGGCAGCCGTTACCTGTGTTGAAGCCTCGTCCCAGCGCAGGCCAGGGTTTGTGGTTCTTCCACAAGTTCCCCAGGTACCAGTCGCTCTGGTTCTCCACCAGGCCGATCACCTGTTTGTCTGCACACAGAACAGCCAACATCAATGATCAGCAAACATCTCCACAGCGTCACAACCAAAATCATACAATGAGCAGCAATTCTGAAAGTGCAGAGCTTCTGTTTATAATATGATTATATATGTTACTGATATGTTACTAAAAGTACAGTCAGACAGCAGTCATGTTAGACAACAACAGGTTAGAGGTAATACACATTTAATAATCCTCTAATAATGAACTATAAGATTGTTTTCAGTTTGTTTACAGATTTTAATAAAGGAACAGAAGCAATATTCTTTGATTGAAGGTAATGTCATTTCATATTTATCAGATTTGTTTATTTGGATGATATACTGAGGTTATTTATTCATTTGTAGATTTGCTGCATCACTTTCCTTTAATTGGTTATCGCCTTCTTGACATGAACCGCCGTAACTCTTGAATGTATTGTGAAGTTGCAGCAAACGTTTAACGACATGAGCACATATCAACTATCAAACAGGCGGTGCTACAGCAACATGATCAGTTTGAATGAGCTGTACCTTTTGCAGAATTGATTCTCCTATAAAGCCTTAACACTATATTCACAGACCTACAGACAGGATTTCTTGAATACAGTAGAAAAATCAAAAAGGTCTTAC
The DNA here is from genome assembly GCA_005408345.1 of Macquaria australasica. NCBI lineage: Eukaryota > Metazoa > Chordata > Actinopteri > Centrarchiformes > Percichthyidae > Macquaria > Macquaria australasica. The sequence goes on from SEMN01000449.1 coordinate 24,058, forward strand.
CGGTGAACTTCCTAAAAATGCCCCACAGCTCAGCGATGTCGGTGGCGAAGGTGATGTCCGTGTCCAGGACGATGACCTTGGACAGGTCTGAGGGCAAAGCTTTGGTTAGCGTCAGCTTCATCAAGCCGTAAATACCTGAGTAATGCTTGTTGGGTATCCACGACACCTCGGACTGAAACGACAAAGAAGAAAACACGTTATGTTTCGTTTTCTGCTGTAAAACTTCAGGTAGTTGGTTTCATTTCTGAATGTTCTAGCAATCATCTTTCTTCTTAAAGATAACCCATCAGACTGATGGATCCAATGCTCTGTGCGTGGGTTAACACAAAGCTACATTCAGCATATTTTGGCAAAGGCTCAATGTTTCTTTCTGAATCTGCAAATAGTGTATTTTAATGGATTCTCTTGATTCAGAGTAATTGGATCTGCATAAGTGCATCATCTGCAAATATAATCAGCTTAGAGTCTCGTCTGCTTTCCTCCAGTTTAACGTGACTTAATGAAAACTGGAGAGGTCGAAGCATCTGACAGCACAAAGGACTCATTGTTCAGCACAAAGACTGTGAGGGAGGAGAATGTGATGATGTGAAGGAGACACACACACACACACACACACACACACACTCGTTCCTCACATTCCCTTCACTCTGAGAGCTCATTCATCAACTCGATGTTAAAATAAACAATTTGGGGTTTTTGTGCTGAAGTGTCACTTCACTTTGGGGCGAAAAGTGTTTCAGCAGCTCGTCCAGCTTAATTACGTTTTGTTGCTGTTGAGAGGAAACCTTGAAAAGTCAAAATCAGTGAGATAAAGTCTAAAGTGCCCTGTGGCCAAGATATAATATACAAGGTTATTAGATACAAGGTTTCTGTGGAAAACATTAGGAAGAAAGATTTACTGTGGTCAGGTAATAACCTTGTATCTCCAATACGTGATAAAACAGCTTTGCTTTAACCTTGCAGTGCTTTTTTTAAAGCTTTGTACCTTTTTTTTGTGGTTTTGTTTTTAAAGTGTAACCTGAGCACATGTGCACTTTGATTTGTCGTTCTGATTTAAGCTATAATAAAAGAATGAATTAAAGAATCGAACAGTACTTCAACATATAAGATGTCATGAAATATGACCAGGTTTGGGTTTAGATTAGCTTCTCACATGATAGCGACGTAATGTCATACTGATCAGGCCCGTGTAAGTCACATAATAATTGCTACCAAGATGTTGCTTTCTATTTTTACATCAGACGTCTGAACTGCCACAGGCCAGACTGTCAGTAGACTCTGTTGTGGATATTCATGTTCCTCAGAGGATGAATCCTAAACATTTTGGTGACAGCTGATCTTTGTTTATCTTATTATCTTTATTATAATATAAGACAAAGACATCCAGCTGATTCTCACATTTGAGGAGCTGGATCCATCAAATTTTTGGTATTTGTTGCTTATAAAATGACTCAAATGATCATTGATTATCAAAATAGGTGCAGATTCATTTTCTTTTAATCAGCTAATCAGCTAAACGTCGCAGCTCTGGTAGACACATCCTGTACCATTTATCCTCTAGGTAGCTAGACCCGTAATATCTCTGACTGTATGCGGCATTTGGTTAATGTTACAAATCTGTGGTTATATTGGATTTACAGGACTTTTGCATCAATGTGATAAAGAACCCCGTCACTCTCTGAATTGGCCAAAAACACAGTTTCACAATTATATTTCCAGATAATTCTCTTCATCTTGGTGTGCTATATAAAGTTGTCGCGATATAAAATGAGATATTAGGCATGCACAGTCTGACTTTTTCCTCCCTGATCCTGATTCTGATACCTAAACTGAATATCTGGTGATACAGAGTGTTGGACTGTGTTTCTAATATTCTGTCCAAGTATATTAAAATAACAAATAGGGGTGGATGCTAATTATTTAAATATTGACACTTCTTACTTTGCTGTGAACCGGGACCTCCCTTCTTGGATTTGGTTGTCAGTCTAAATGGAGGCTAAACTGAAGATTGACCCGCCGCCACTTCCTGGAGTAACATCCAGTTAACGCTCAGGCAGCTTAAACCATCCTGTGATCTCTGTTAATGTGACGCACCACGTGACAAGCAGAAGCTGCGACCTCCTGTTTTAGGATTCGCGCTGTGTGTGAAGCATGCAGTCTTTGCATTGATGTCTCTCGCTCTTTGATGCTCTGCGAACCTGCTCTGAGCTGAATCTCTTCTGTTAAAGGAGATTTATAAATACATTTAACTCAACTCGTCTCTGTATCCTCAAAACTCGCTGCTGCTCTGGAGTTGAGTGATTTTCCTTTGATATGGTAAATGCAGGATTTGACTTTGGCTCACCTTGTCCTAACAGAGGAAGGAAACAGGGATATGTAGAGGTGTTTGGACGAGGACTGACATGGTGTGTTTGGGACGAGGAGTGTGTGCGTTTCACGTCGTCCTCTCACCTTGAGTTCATCTGCATCGTAGAAGCTGACTTGCACAGATGGGACCATCCAGGACTGAAACAGAGAGCTCAGAATGCGATTGGCTACTGTGTCAGTGATGAAGTGAAAGTGAAGAGGATTCCTCCTGAGAAATGGAAAGAAAAAGAGACGTCAAGGTCAAGATGTTCCTTCTGGGGAGGAAAAGATGGCAGCCGACATAAAAGCTTATCTGGTTGGTAGTTTAGGTTTAAAACAAAATAAAAAGATGTGTTTGTGGCTCATTATTTTCCTTTTTATTGCCTGATTTCCCACACAAACACATTTTCTAAAAGGAGCCGACCAGTTTAAACAGATTAGATTTTACTTTGCAAACAAAAGTGGTATAACCCCCCCACACACACACACGCACACCCTGCAGTTTACAGCAAACAAGCTTCTGTCCCTCAAAGCAAGAAAAAAAAAAATCAAGCATAAACTCTCTGTTAATTTTAATCATTAAATTTCAATCTTTGTAATTCTCCTCCTGGTTGAAGGATAGATCTGGTGATATTCTATCATTTTGTTATTGTCCAAACCAGCAGTGAATGTATCTGCTAACAAGTGTTGTGTGTGAATCACAGCCTGATGTATCTTCTTCCTCTGAGCCATAAAAAACTATTAAAAACTCATCAGTGAGCCTCACTGTTGTTTCTTCATCACCATGAACACACACACTGGAGTTTATTTGGACTCAGTCCCACACACACCGTCCTGCTGCTCCAAATACTCACTAGAGCACCAAATGTGGATTCATTTTCACTGAAAATAGTCCCCAACAAATGCACTGTTTCTTCCTGTTTGTTTGATAAAAAACTACAGTGAGCAGCTGTTTGAGAAATTACTGAACCTTTTTTTAAATGAAACGTTATATTTGTGAGAGTGTTTTTAAAGATTTCCGTCTTCAGTAGGAACCAATGGGCTTGGAGCTGAGAGCCACAGACAGGAAGTCAGACAGGACTGAGAGACGGACTGACACACTGTTGGTTTTGGTCTTTTCAGGAGATTTGTTGTCAATAGCAAAGATATAGATTATCACCAGATTGACCCTTTAAAATGATCCTCTTTAGATTTTCCTTCAAACATATCTTAAAGAGCTCATAGTACCCTATTACCCCACTAGAGCACTGCGCTCCCAGAATGCAGGGTTCCTTGTGGTTCCTAGAGTCTCTAAAAGTAGAATGGGAGCCAGAGCCTTCAGCTATCAAGCTCCTCTCCTGTGGAACCAGATCCCAGTTTGTGTACGGGAGGCGGACAACCTCCTCACATTTAAGAGCAGGCTTAAGACTTTCCTCTTTGATAAAGCTTATAGTAGGGCTGACTCAGGTGACCCCTGAGCCCCCCCTTAGTTATGCTGCTATAGGCCTAGACTGCCGGGGGACTTCCCATGATGCACTGAGCTCCTTTCTCCTCCTCTTCCTCTCCATCTGTACGCCCTCATATCCCATCAATGCTTGTTATTAATTCAACTTCTTCCCGTAGTTGTGTGCTTTCTCTCTCTCTCTCTCTCTCTCTCTCTCTCTCTCTCTCTCTCTCTCTCTCTCTCTCTCTCTCTCTCTCTCTCGCTGTCTGCAGGTGTTTCTGCCTCCGGAGCTGTAGAGTCTGGGTCTGTGGTTGCACCTGCTGCCCCCGTGCTCCTGCTCTGCACCTGCTGCTGCTATTGCTGTTGTTGCTCTTGTTATTAGTATTGCTATTATAATGTTGCTCTTAGTGTTGTTTCTGTTGGTGTTATCATCAATGCCATTACCACAGCTATTGCTTTACATCCCTATGTGCTGCTGTATGTTCTCTTTCCTCCTGCTCTCTCTCTCCCGCTCCCCCCTTCCCCCTTCAACCCAACCGGTCGAGGCAGATGACCGCCCACCTTGAGCCTGGTTCTGCTCGAGGTTTCTACCTGTTAAAAGGGAGTTTTTCCTTGCCACTGTCTCCTGGTGCTGCTCATGGTGGGAACTGTTGGGTCTCTGTAAATATAAAGAGTCGGTCTAGACTTGCTCTACTAGAAAAAGTGCCCTGAGATAACTTTGTTATGATATGGCGCTATATAAATAAAACTGAATTGAATTGAATAGACCTCTGTGATGGAATTGATTGATTGATCTTTATTGTAGGACCTCCCTGTAAACAGGCTCGAAGCTAGAAACATGACCCAAAACCAACATGCACCAGGGAGAGAGACACACATGGACTTCGGCCCCCACCGAGCTAAAAACAAATTAAAAAAGATAAAAATATCTCAAATACAGGGACACTCAGTTTCTCTCTCTGAAAGGTCAAGGTACACGAAGAAGCACTCAGAGTTTCATTTGCAATTAAAATACAGCTAAAAGGAAAATCCAATTCATCCTCAAGCCAGCAGCACGTCAAATCGGCTGAGGTCAAATAAAGGAAACCACTCACAGTGGTCATGGTTACAGTGACAAATGCTGTTTAAATAATTCGTAGTCTGCTTACAGTGTTCATTTTGGGTCTTTTCATACATGACAACATATGGAAAAAACATTTTAAACCACGGTAATTCCATTTTTTTTTTTACTTTACTCCCATGATGCTTTGCCTGGAGGTAACCTATCTGCTGTCAGCTGGCTACCTGAGGCTGCTGTGCGGGCACGTTCAAATCATGGCGGGAAAAAGAAACGTCGTCTCCTCGAAGTTTAATACGACAAACTGCCAAAAAACGAGCAGCCAAACTCTGTGTTCCCATAGACTGTATATAAAGATGGACGACATGACAGCTCCCCAAAAGTGAAGCCAAAACATCTGGATCGCCCCCTGGTGGCTGGCTGCAGCATAGGTCATAAGCCCCGCCCCCTCCATGTTGGCAGATGGGACAATTTCATTTTAGGTAGTTCTTATCACGCTGATGTTTGTTCAAGTGTTCGTTTTTCTGATCAATTTGGTTTTAATTAGTTATTTGATGCTATAAAAAGGGGGTGTGATGTCATGATTGACAACTGTGAGTGTGCTGTGATTGGTTCAGGTGGATGTGTGGGACCCAGTCTATGGGTGCTCCTCAGGCTGCAGGAAGTACTAAGTTTTAGTTTTTAAGTCCAGTCATTTAATGTGTACAGTCATTTTAAAAGCTTTTGAAACAGCTGGACTGTATTTTGAAATTAAAGTCAGTAAATAGCGAAGCTGTCTGTTTCATAACTTTATATTCATATTATAAATATACAAATGTCAATTAGATGGTGATCTGCAAGAGAATGGTTATAATAATCATCTGCTTATAGTGATCAATTTGAGCTGGACAGACGTGATCACTAGAAGAAGTTTCCACTGTTAAAGGAAAAAATTGATGTTTAAATCTTTAAAAGCGTCTTTAAAAAGGAACAAAAGCAACACGAGATGGAGGTCAGCAGAAATCCAGAAAACAGCAACAAAACCCTGAAACCTCATATAACAAACAGAAATACAGTTTATAGTTTATCATTTGGTTTAATTTGAAGCTTTTCTTTTAGGTTTGGAGGGATTGGTGCGGGGATGGAGAGAGCTCAGGGTCTTTCTTGAATTCAGAGTCTACATAAAGAAATTTACATGTCACTGAAGGTCAGCCTTTTTTCTTAATGTTTTTTATGAAGGATTTTCAAGGCCTGTACAAATCCGGGGTTAAGGCCATGTCGACTTCAGCTTCAAAAAAAGAAAAGAGAAGCTGAAGCGGAGTCGAATCACGTTTACAGATCCAGGGACAGAGAGGAAGAGGAAGGGATCAGGAAGGGTCTACGAGATGAAACTTCAGTGGAAGAACATTTCTCTGTTGTGAACAAACAGACTCACCTGTGAAAGAGGATGGACTTGACCAGCGTGACCACGTCTCTGCTGGCGTTGTGACCGGCACAAACACATGCTACATGGATCAGCTGCGGAGACAGAAGACAGGAAGAGTCAGTGACTTTTACCAGGAGGCAGCCGGGAGTCGTTTTACTTCACCCGTCTGCACTTTAACAGTCGGGGCGCTGACGACTTTCATCACAAGTTCACAGCATCCTTCTCTCTGAAAATCATGCTTCTCTCTTTTTTTTTTAAAATCAGATTGTAATGACAACATGTGACCACAACTGTCAGTCTCAGCACCTTAGTCGTGAATTTTTGCTTTCAAACTGAAGCTCTACTTTTTAGCTCCTGAACAGTCACCCTTTTGGAGATACAAGCAGTTCACCCTGACAACTTCTCTGATGTGAAATTTCATATTTATCCTCTCAGATAGGTTTGATTTCACGTCACTTAATTTTCAGCAGCAACGGTCTTTGAAAAGTTGGGGCTCGAAGGCTGGAAACCACATCAAAGAGAAGTTGTGTTTCCTCAGATTTTTAGTCCCTGTCAACGTACTCCTGCCTCCTTCATCGATTAGTTTGTATGAACTGCTGAGATACAGTGTGATAAGGAGTGGTGGTGTGTTTACAGTGAACACACTCATAAAAACAGTCATTGTTCAACGAGTGCTGCTTGTATCCACCATATGAACGTATCACTGTTTGCTAACACTGGTGTGTTCTCTACAGAGGAAGTTTCAAAGATGCACCAGAGAGCCTGTGACCTTTAGTGACCTCTAGCAGTGACCAGCAGGAAGTGCAGCAACATTGATAGGTTGATGTAACCGACAAACAAGTATGTCACACCTCTTGTCTCAGCTGCATTCTGTAAAGTAATTATAAACGTATATATTATATTAACGTATTATAAATGTTTAGAGTTTGGAGTACATTCCCACTGGAACAAGACTAAGAGTATACAGTCATGCTAACAGCTATGTGGCTTGGACACAGCGGTGCTTGGAGATAATGCTAACATCAGCATGCTAACATGCTCACAACGACAATCTAACATGTTGATCTTCAGCAGGTGTAATATTTGCCATGTTCACCATCTTAGCTTAGCGTGTTAGCATGCTAACATTTGCTAAGAAGCAATAAACTCAAAGTGCAGCTGAGGCTGATGGGAATGTCTGTAGTTCTGCAGGTATTTGGTCATAAACCAAAGTGTTGGACACATTAACATGTTGACCTGATGGTGGCGCTAGATGAAAAGTCAGAGGATCACCAGAGTTATCACAGTTCATCCTGAGGGGAACATGAATGATGGACCAAATTTCATGACAATCCATCCAATAGCTGTTGAGATATTTCACTGAAGACCACAAATGTGACGATCACCAACGTCATCAGGATACATAGTCTGGGGACCATGAATGAAAACTTTGTGCCAATACACCTAGTAGATGATAAGATATTTCACCAGATAAGTGAAAAGTTTCACCTGCTGGTGGCGCTAGAGATAAAGTCAGAGGATCATCAAAGTCAAAAGGATTCATCCTCTGGGAACCCTGAACATCTGAACCAAATATCATGATAATCCATCAGATAGTGGTTGAGATGTTTCAGTCTTGACCACAGTGGCGGACATAATGAGTTATGCTTCAAATACCAGCGTGTAGCCTCAAAGTGTGAGTGTGGCGTTGTCGGACACTGTCCCCCATTTCACTGCTCAACAGAGAACAAGGAGCTCATCACACCTGGACGACAGTGCAAGAATTGTGGTTGGTAGAGCTTCAGTCACACAGAAGTGATAGAAGGAGCTGGTGAGGAACTATTATGGCCACTGAAAAGATGTAGTTCTGACTGGCAGTTACGAATTAAAATCCTATAACAGGACACCTCATACAAAGATGTGGAAGTGTTTAACCACTGTTCTATATCAATGCACAAGGTACATTAGACTCCAGGTAACCATAGTAACAATACTGAAGCTCCATGCAGTGTAACCGGATAATGAGCTACCTGTGGGAGAATTTGATGACAAACTTTGAAGTGGATTATGATTTAACCAGTTTTACTTGTATCCTTCCATAAGCATGTGAATACACTTGGAGGAATCCTGATATAGAAGATAATCCTCTTCACCTCCACCCTCCTTGTCTACTCTTTTATATTGGCGTATCAGGACCCCTTGTTGTGTATTATTGTTAACACATGTTTAATATGCAGCAGGTGGATGTGTTTCCTGACCTCACACTTCTGGACGGTGGGCGATCGGGGACACTCCGTGTGGTTGTTCTTCTCCTCCGCTGTGTTGTCCCCATCCTCCGGTCCCGTGTCCGCGGAGGCTCCCCACTGCTGGTTGCCATAGTTACCGTCCGGTGGCTGGGCAGCGGTGCCTTGCGATTGGCTGAGCTGCAACCGGATCTGCCGGTTCTCTTCCTCTACCTCTCGAACCCGCGACTCGAGGACGGCTCGCTCCAGGACTCGGGCTGCTGGTGTGTCAGCCAGACAGGGAGCCAGGAGGAGGGACCGACCATCTGTGGAGGGAGACAGGAGTTTCAGACGGCCTGAAATGAACTTCAAAGACAAGTGCAACACTTTGGTTTATGACCAAATACCTGCAGAACTAATGACATTCCCATCAGCCTCAGCTGCACTGTGTTTACTGCTAATTATCAAATGTTAGCATGCTAACACGCTGAACTAAGATGGTGAACATGATAAACATTAAACTTGATAAACATCAGCATGTTAGCATTGTCATTGTGAGTATGTTAGCATGCTAATGTTAGCATTTAGCTCAAAGCACAGCTGTGCCTAAGTACAGCCAGTCTGAGCAGCTAGCATGGCTGTAGACTAACAGTTATGTTGTAGCTGTCGAGGTGGAGCTCTTTATAGATTAAACTACCCAACGATATATGATCTATAATCAATGGTTATATGTAACATCCTAATCAGCAAAGTAAATATATTTGTCAGATAAATGTACAATATTTGCCACTGAAATGTAGTGGAGTAGAAGTAGAAAGTAGCATAAAAGTAGTAGAAGTAGTAAATGAAGTACCAGAACCTCAAAACTACACTTCTGAGACGCATGAAGGCATTGAACCTTAAAAGGAAATGTTTTCACCAAAGGCAACATGAATATTTGCAGTTATAATTTAGCATTTCGAGGATGGCAGCTGCTAAGAGGCTCCGTCTTCTGCTGCTCAAAACGTTCAAGCTGACGGAGTGTAAACCTGAACTCCAGCTTCAAATCCTCACTCCACAGAGCTGGAGGTGACATCACAGGCACGGTGGTTTTCCAGTTTATGAACGAGCATGCAGAGACTTTATGTTTGTGTTCTCGTGAGTCTCACACTTGAAAATTGGCTCATCACACTTCCTCTTCTCCTCTTTCTCCACCTTCCTCCTGCCTCCAGCCCTCGCTCTATTCTGACAGACTGGGGTGTGAACATTCCCAGAGTGCCTCAGGGCAGGCTGGGTGGCAGTTTGTTACTAAAGACCGTAAATATATGAGCACAAGCAGAGATGCATGTGCTTTGAATAAATGTGATTAATTCATTTCGTCTTTTCTGAGGCCCAATTAAACATTTTAAATGATTGAAGTACACCTACAGTAAATTATGAAGACAATTCATATTTAAAATATCTCAACTCAGACAGAGCTCTTGGAGTCATAACGTCAGAAAAACAAAAGGTAGCCAGTAGTTTCAATGCGCCCCAACAGAGACCCAGGTTTGTTCTCAATTGACTCCAGCTACACCACCATTCAAGTGGTTTAATGAAACTATGTTATTTTAAGCGCTTATAATGGATATTTTTACAATAACAAGGTATCGTGACAAAGTGAAAGGTGTCTCTGGTAGTGATGAAGCTACAGAGAATCATCAGCTGAATCTGCAGCTCCTGTCGGCTCCACAGAGCTCGAGTTTCAGCTCGTTGTTTAGCACCACGTAGATTCTTCCTCTGCTGAAAGTAGTCCCCAGCAAATGCACTATTCCCTCTTTTTTGCCATCTTCCTTCCTCCATCTACCTCTCTCTTCATCCGCCGTCTCTTTCTCTTTTACCCTGTCTTCCTCTTCCTTTCCTCTAGATATCTCTGTTTTTACCTCTAATTCTGTCTCCATCTCTTCTTCTTCTTCTTCTGGTCTCATACATTCCTACTCTCATTTCCCTCCCTGTCTTTCTCCTCCTTTCCTCCATCCCTCCATGTATCTCCAATCATCTCCCATTCTTTTTCTCTACTTACTCTCTCTGTCTGTTTCTCTTCCTTTCCCTCCACCTCCTCTTTCTCAGTCTCTTGTTTCTTTCCGTCTTATTCTCCTTCTCTCTCCGTCTTTCACTATCTTTTTCGCCTCACTCTCGATCCCCCTTTTTCCCTCCTCCTCTATACCTACCTACCTACCTACATATATATACACATATACATATACATATATATATATATATGTATATATATATATATATATATATACATATATATATATATATATATATGTATATACATATATGTATATATATAATAATATATGCATAACAATAATAATATGTATGCATGTATGTATGTGTAATGTATGTGCCTGTATGCATGTGTAATAATAATATGCCTGTACGTAATAATGTATGTGTAATATGCACGTAACAATAATAATAATATGTGTGTATGTATGCATGTATGTAATATGCATGTAGAAAGTATAATATTGTAATAATATCATGTAATACATGCATGCATGTAATATGCTGTATGTAATGCATGGCAATATCTGTAATAATAGCCAGCTAATGTATGTGTGTGTAATGCACATGCATGCACGTAATAATAATATGCAGTAATATGCACGTATGTATGTGTGTGCAATAGCCTGTAACAATATAATACTGTATAATAACACACATGCATGTATATGTAATAGCACATGCATATACTCCATATATATATACACATATACATATATATATATATACACACATATACATATATATATACACATATACAGTATATATATATATATATATATATATATATATATATATGTATATGTATGTGTATATATATGTATATGTATGTGTATATGTATGTGTATGTATGTGTATGTATGTGTATGTATATGTGTATGTATATGTGTATATATATGTATATATGTATGTATATATGTGTATATATGTATATATGTGTATATGTATATATGTGTATATATATATATGTATATATGTGTAATATGTAATATATATAATAATACATGTATATATGTATGTGCATATAATATAATATGCATAATATGCATGTGTATGCATTAATAATAATATGCATGTAATATATAATAATATCCTCTTTATACATATATATATATATATACATATACATATATATATATATACATATATATATACACACACACATATATACACACATATACATACATTTCTATATCTATATCTATCTATCTATATATATTGTATATATAAGTACAGTGCTGGAGTAAATGTACTTCTTTACCTTGGCACTACTGTGTATGGTGTATAGAGTGTAGTATAGTGTATGTAATGTAGTAATGTGTAAACCACATTTTCTTTTATTTACTGAATTATTAGTTACTTAATTATTAACACTGTATTTAACTATGGTCTTAAAAAAAAGCTACTCTGAATGTTTGAGGAAGAGGAGAGAGAAGGAAACGAGGAGACGAGGAGACAGAGGAAACGTGACCTGAGGCGACAGATGGAGTGACTAACATCTGATCTGCAGTCAGACAGACAGACAGACAGACATGGAGCAACAGAAGACGCTGGTTATTTCTGAAGCGATGTGTTGCCGCTCAGAGCACGGACTCACTGCACCGTGTTGGAGAGAGAGAGGATCATCAACAAAGGGGAATCCTGTTTCACTGCTCTGGTTTCCCTCCAAGAATCACTGCTAACCTCAGTGTGTACATCAAATACTAAATGTATTACCATGAACCGTCTGTGTGCGTGTGTGTGTGATATCTTAGAAAAACAGATGCAGCCTTAAGTCACACTGTACCCAACCACAACAAATCAGTGTGAATACTGGGACTTTAAGGGGGAACGAACTCTTAAAGAAAGCCCCTGCAGGACAGACAGGACTCCAGTGTAATGGAGGTGCTATTACATTATGTCATGAGAAAAGGGACATTTTACGACCTCGCATGTTGGCTGATGTAGCACCCAGTCAGGTTTATTTATCTCACAGCTGCGTCACAGCACAGAAGAATGTCCTCATGCTTGGCTGAGGTTGACTCCACTCGAGTATTGATACTTTATTTTGCCGCAATTTCATAAATCCCCTTAAAACGTTTGAATGGAAACAGAAGTGATCGGAGCTTTCTGGTTATGTGACTTGATCCTGTGTTTGCAATACAATACTGTAGGAAGGCCCTTCAGTGGGTACAGTATGTCAGCTACTGTCCACATACTGAGACACATTTAAGGAAAAAAATGAACTTTCTATCTCAACTTTTAAGCCAACATGGATGAGAAGTCGATTTGAACATCTTCAATTCCATCTGCTGAGGAAGACTGTGCGATCGAAAGCTACTAAATGGACGTTGTGGGGACAATGTTTTGCCGACTGCTGTTTCTGAGGTCAAGCCTGAACTTTGAATTTCAACAGTTGATGATGTTAAAACCACAGACACTTAAAGCCATGCTTACATCAAGGTTGGGCTTTCTGTCACAGTATATGTAATTTTATACCACGCTAACAGTATATATCACAATATAGTAATTGTTGAAATTCAATTAAGAAATGTTTTAAAATAACCAAACTGTACTTTATGCTCCTCCATGTTTTCTTCTTTCTAAGGGATAGCTCCTGCAGTGGAAACTGTATCGCCAAAGCTTTACCAATAGACGTATTTCTACCATTGCACGGTATATACCGTCATATCGCCCGACCCTAGCTTAGATGCTAAATTACATCCTGTAATTCTGCTGCCAGGTATCTCAACATTTTTTACTGAAATGTATTCATTGCAGCAAAACTGGGATCATTTGATTTTGATATTAGCGTGATGGTGGTGCTAGAAGAAAGCTAAGAGAGTTACTGAAGTCATCCTCTGGGGAACATGAATATCCACAGAAGATTCCACATCAATCTGTTCAGGAGTTGTCCTAAAATTTTGCCTGTTTTAGGTGCAAGTGGATTATAATCTGTTGGCTGAGTTTAAAGGTTTGAATCTGGATAAATAAGACAAAAAGAAATCTGGAAAAGCAACTTGTAACCTGTAGAATGAGGTTATATAGTAACTCTAAATTCAGCTCAGGCTGGTGTGCCTGTGACTTTCCGACTGCCTGTATGGGTGTGTGTGTGTGTGTGTGTGTGTGTGTGTGTGTGTGTGTTTTATAAAAGCTTTTCCAGGAAACAGCATGGCAGCGCTGTGGCAAAGAAATTCTCGGAGCTGACTTCAGCTGTTGTGATCCAAACAAAAGCGCTGACTGCGGCCTGCTGACGCGGCCTTGGTGGCGGTCTGGGATGTCAGAACAGAAAATAAGCTTCATGTGTTTAAAAATTGAACTTAATAATTGGATCGAAGAGAAATTGAGCTGAGTTGCAAAAAAAACCCGTCTGATAATTGATGTTTTCTGTTCTCGCTGGTTGGATTCCTGTGACTCTATCTGACCCAAACCACAACTCCACTCTTTCATTATAAATCAGCTTTTGACTTTTCAAACCCAATCTCCATGAAAACTACACAGTGAGGATTCTCAGATTGGACTGAATCACAAGAAATGACTGGAGGAACTTGATTCGGGTACATTTTTTCCAGTTAATATGCACATACTGTTTATCTGTAAATGTGCTCGTACTCACTCTCCAGGTTTCCAGCCAGCAGGTAGAGCCAGGTGAGCAGGACGATGGCCGTGAGAGACGCCACCAGCAGCTTCAGGCGCCCGCGGCACAGCAGGTTCATGATGGGATGGCGGCGCTGAGAGCTGTGAGGGTCGAGGGGCAGGGGTCAGGGGACAGGAGAGGTTCAGGTAGGGCTCAGTCCCTCATCGGGTCCCTGCAGCATCCTTTCATCTGAAGACAGAGGAATATAGAGTCAACTCAAATCACTACGTAGCTAAAATACCCATCTGAGCACACAATGTGTCCTAAAAGTGACGAAACCGTTTTAGAGGCGTTTCAGGAAAAAGTTGCAGCGGTGTGAACTGGCCCGTCTCAGCTCGACTGAGCCGAGCCAAGCCGGCTGATGACAAGCTGAGTCGCAGTGACGCCAAGTCAGCAATGGCTGGTTTTAGAACGTAAGGTACGTCACCTGTTTCATCAGCTCGTTGCAAAGCTTGTTTTTTTATGTTTGGTTATATAGTTTTTTAGTGTTTCATCAATACTAGAAATGCAACTGTAGCAAGTAACTCATGATCACTATCCTCATTCATATTTTAAGACGCTACAAATTACATCCAGCTACAAAAAAAGCCTGAAAAGGTAGAACGGAAGTACACAGAGTCGTTGCTATGGAAACGATAGTGGTCAAAAACGGATCAATGCAGCTTTAATCACCATAGAAGGGACAATAACAAAGAAAAATAATTTTAAATCTCAGTTTAGAGATTTGGTTTAAACCCTTTGGTTCAGATTATTCAGTCTCAGCAACTTGTCTTCCTTTTGTTCAGTTTGTCCCTCCACCTGATAGAGATGGGATTTGATTTCTGGTTGTGTAAAACATAAAATCAAATAAAGTAAATATCTGTTTTCTAATAAGAAAGCTGCAGTTCAGGTTGTAACTAGTGAGAATGTAATGATGTACAGACTCTTCAGGCTGGGAGTCACTGTGCAGACAAGATCAAATGATCCTCAGTTGTTTCAGTCTAATGAGGCTGAACTGAACTGAAAGAGGGAATCAATACGTGTCACTTTGGTAACATGGAAAACCTGAAAAGGAGAAAATCCCAACAAGCTGTCCTAGCTTTCTGAACCCCACTGTCAGTCCGTCTCCGTCTGTGCCGGCCTCCCTCTGTGAGCCGAGCCTGGTCAGAGCAGGAGCTCTGCCTTTGTTTTACAATGTGATTCATTAATCCCACTTTAATTAGACTGAAGACGCCTGAAGGAAACCAGACCAGAGACACAGAAGAGTTTACAGCAGTGAGAAAGAAACGTTAAGCTGTTAAACAAGTGGCATTTGGATAAATACAGAGCTGGCACGGTTTAGTCAGAGAAAACAGCAGCTGAGAAGAGTCAAAACTCTGTTCAAGATTAATGATGGGTTCACCAAACTGTAACCTAATGTGCATTTGAAAAACACCAACTTTTCACATTTTCACATTTACCAAATTTATCGCCCACTACATTCATGATGCAGGATCAATTTTAACATATGAAAACATAAATTTCACATTTTTTGTAAGTCTAAATTTTGTCAGATTGAAATGTGACAAAACTGATAAATGACATATTTACTAATTTGTCCCTGATCAACCAATGAAGTTATGTTTTCGGCTGCTCTGGAGTTTTCAATCAAATCACATGATCTTCATCGGCAGATGATGTTCACATTTCCAGTTTTTTAAGGAAAGTCTCCTCCATGAATCGCCACCTTAACGTGGTGGAGGGGTTTGTGTGCCCCTGTGACCCTGGGAGCTGTGTTGTCCGGGGCACTGGCCCCTGGTAGGGTCTCCCAAGGCAAATTGGTCCCAGGGGAGGGGACAGACTAAGAGCGATTCACAAACCCCTGATGAGTCGGACCATGCTGAGCTGGAGCACCTCGCCCTGAGGAGGGATACTGGAGCCAGACCCGGGAGGGGAGCACGATGGCGAGCGTCTGGTGGCCGGGCCTTGACCCATGGGGCCCGGTCGGGCACAGCCCGAAAAATCGACATGGAGCCACCACCCTGTGGGCCCACCACCTGCAGGGATAGGCATCGGGGTTGGGTGCAGTGTAAGCCGGGCGGCAGGCAAGGGCAGGGACCTGGGCGTGCCGACCTTTGGCATCGCAGACTGGTTTTAGGGACGTGGAACGTCAGCTCTCTGGCGGGGAACGAGCCGGAGCTGGTGCGGGAGGTGGAGCGGTACCAGCTAGACATAGTTGGGCTCACCTCTACGCGTAGCTCAGGATCTGGAACCAAACTCCTGGACTCTCTTTTCCGGAGTTGCCCAGGATGAAAGGCACCGGGCGGGTGTGGGGATACTCACGAGTCCCCGGCTGAGTGCCGCTGTGTTGGAGTTTTCCCCGGGGAACGAGAGGGTCGCCTCGATGCGACTGAAAGTTGCTGAGAGGAAGGCTCTGACTGTTGTTTGTGCTTATACACCAAACAGCAGTTCAGAGTACCCGGCCTTCTTGGAGTTCCTGGGTGGCGTCCTGGAAGGGATACCACCTGGAGACTCCATAGTTCTGCTGGGAGACTTCAACGCCCATGTGGGCAATGATGGTGAAACCTGGAGGGGGTGATTGGGAGGAATGGCCTCCCCGATCTGAACCCGAGTGGTGCTTTGTTGTTGGACTTCTGTGCTAGCCATGGACTGGCCATAACAAACACCATGTTTGAGCATAGGGTGGTTCATAAGTGTACTTGGTACCAGAACACCTTAGGCCGCAGGTCGATGATCGACTTTGTGGTCGTATCGTCAGATCTGCGGCCGTATGTCTTGGACACTCGGGTGAAGAGAGGGGCAGAGTTGTCAACTGATCACCACTTGGTGGTGAGTTGGATAAGATGGCAGGGACGGCTGCCGGACAGACCTGGCAAACCTAAACGTGTAGTGAGGGTGAACTGGGAACGTCTGGCGGAGGGCCCTGTCCGCGAGATCTTCAACTCCCACCTCCGGAAGAACTTCTCGCGCATCCCGGGGGAGGTTGGGGACATGGAAACAGAGTGGGCCATGTTCAAAGCCTCCATTGCTGAGGCGGCTGCTAGGAGCTGTGGTCAGAAGGTCGTCTGTGCCTGTCGAGGTGGCAACCTTAGAACCCGCTGGTGGACACCGGCGGTGAAGGAAGCCGTTAAGCTGAAGAAGGAGGCTTTTCGGGCTTGGCTAGCCCAGAGGTCTCCTGAAGCAGCGGACAGGTACCGGGAGGCCAGAAGGCCGGCAGCCTCAGTGGTCACCAAAGCAAAAACCCGGGTGTAGGAGGAGTTCGGGGAGGCTATGGAGAAGTGGTTCCCGTCTTCAAAAAGGGGGACCGGAGGGTGTGCTCCAATTACCATGGTATCACACTGCTCAGCCTCCCCGGGAAAGTTTATTCCAGGGTGTTGCAAAGGAGACTACGACCGATTGTCGAACCTCGGATCCAGGAGGAGCAATGTGGATTCCGTCCTGGCCGTGGCACAGTGGACCAGCTCTTTACTCTTGCAGGGCTGCTGGGGGTTTCCGGGAGTTTGCCCATCCAGTCTACATGTGTTTTGTCGACTTGGAGAAGGCTTTCGACCGTGTCCCCCGGGGGGTCCTGTGGGGGGTACTGCGGGAGTATGGGGTACCGGGGTCGCTGCTACAAGCCATCCGGTCCCTATATAACCGAAGTGAGTGCTGTGTCCGCATTCTCGGCACAAAGTCAAACACGTTCCAAGTGGGTGTTGGACTCCGCCAGGGCTGCCCCTTGTCACCAATTCTGTTTGTGATATTCATGGACAGGATTTCAAGGTGCAGCCGGGGGGAGGAGAGTGTCTGGTTTGGTGGCTTCAGAATAGCATCTCTGCTCTTTGCAGATGATGTGGTTCTGCTGGCTTCATCGGGCTGTGACCTTCAGCATGCACTGGGGCGGTTTGCAGCCGAGTGTGAAGCGGCTGGGATGAGAGTCAGCACCTCCAAGTCCGAGGCCATGGTTCTCAGCCGGAAAACGGTGGACTGCCCCCTTTGGGTTGGAGGTGAGTTACTGCCCCAGACGGGGGAGTTCAAGTATCTCGGGGTCTTGTTCACGAGTGATGGTAAGATGGAGCGTGAGATGGACAGGCGGATCGGTGCAGCATCAGCAGTAATGCGGGCGTTGTACCGGACCGTGGTGGTGAAGAGGGAGCTGAGCCGGAAGGCAAAGCTGTCGATTTACCAGTTGATCTACCCTCACCTATGGTCATGAGCTTTGGGTAGTGACCGAAAGAATGAGATCGCGGATACAAGCGGCCGAAATGAGTTTCCTCCGCAGGGTGGCTGGGCTCACCCTTAGAGATAGGGAAAGGAGCTCGGATATCCGGAGGGAGCTCGGAGTAGAGTCGCTGCTCCTTCGCATCGAAAGGAGCCAGTTGAGGTGGTTCGGGCATCTGATTAGGATGCCTCCTGGACGCCTCCCTTTGGAGGTTTTCCGGGCACGTCCAACTGGTAGGAGGCCCCTGGGCAGACCCAGAACACGCTGGAGGGATTATATATCTCATCTGGCCTGGGAGCGCCTTGGGGTCCCCCAGGAGGAGCTGGAAAGCGTTGCCGGGGAGAGGGACGTCTGGACAACCCTGCTTAACCTGCTGCCACTGCGACCCGGCCCCGGATAAGCGGAAGAAAATGGATGGATAAGGAAAGTTAATTCTTGCCAACTGAGCAAACCCCATCTGCTGAGGAAGACCATGTGATATGATCAAAACCTCCAGAACGGCCACCAAACAAACCTTTGTCAGCTATTGATTTTCTTTCATTTAATCTGACAAAATAAAAAGTTTTGTATGATTTTTTCTGTAACAGTCTGTAATTTCCTGTTTTTCTGGGAGCTTTCCTGGAAAGAACTGTAAATTGGCTCTTATTATAGAGAAAAGAGTTATTTGAGTTTAATTAGTTGTGTTTCTTTCAAGTTTATTCCAAGAGAAATTCCCTGCTCCATTTAAACCCTGAGTGAACATTTATTCTTTCTTAATTTATTACTGGAAACTTTATTCGTCATATATATTGGACTGAAAATGTTGAATATACATGCACATTTCACACTTTTGTATGTTCAGCTGATCTGCTGCACTGACCAAAAGACTTTTAATTATGGTGCAACCAAGTGGAATTAATTAAGTGGAAACGTACCAACTGAACTCCGTCTACAGTATTTCACTTTTAATTGGTACCAGATTATGGAGTTCTCTTCACTAAACTTCCAAGGAAATTATTAAAAATGTTATATTAGCAGTGTTTTGGAAACATTTCAACGCAGTGAAGACGAAAGAGACAAAAGGACTAATATCACATCCAAAGAATTTATGTTTTTTTGTGTTTCAAAAAAGGAGGAATTAAGAACAATGTTAGACAAAACAAAACACTTTTACTGACTGGCCTTGTGTTACTTTGAGGTACTTGAGATAACATTATTTCTAAGAGCAGTTTGGAGGACACAGTGAAGTGCAGATAACTCAGCAAGACGAGAAAGAGACAAAACACAGTCAACCTTCCGAGATTAAATAAAACATCTCCGACAAAACAGACAGGATGAAGGACAGAGAGGTGAGACTTCAGTCAGGAGACAGACCTCGGCTTTCTGTCAGACAAACAATTCAAACCAAATAAAGAACATAACAGAGCTGTTGACTTTAAAGAGTCATGTTACCGGTTCTTCAGAAACAAATAACTTTCTAACAGGTCAGTCATCGGCTGCAGGACGAATGTGAGCGGAGATTTTGTTAATAATGATCCACAGCACTGTGTTCCTGCTCCATACGTCTCTGTCAGGATGTTCTGCCATCAAGGCTCTTTTCTCTCCTCAGCAGCTGAATCAGCTTCACGTTAAAATACAGAAAACAGTGCTGTTTGACACAAGCTCCCTCTGCAGCACCTGAAGGTGACCTCTTACTGCCTTTCAAGAAACAACTCTGAACGACAACAACATCAACCTCAGGGCTTCCTCCACTGCTCTGGTGTCATCATCATTAGGAGTCCATCTTGATGGACCAACATGGTTGGTTCATCCAGTTGCTTTGAAATCTGTTGTGGATATTCATGGTCCTCAAAGGATGAACCTTGGTGTTTTTGGTGACTCCCTGGCCTCCCTTTAACGCCCACTAATAGGATAAAACTTCCACTCGTACAGAACAAATACCAACATTTTATGGGAAATGGGAAATTTGCTGCTACCAAGAAGAAGATCAATCTTGAATTAAATGATCCCATGACCTTTCCTCTAATGCAGCCATCAGGACGAACTTTATACTTTTATCCCCTCTACTGGTGATGCTGATCTAAGAATAGCTTTCAGGATCTTATGAAAAGGTCGGTATGTGATTTTTACTCTTCTCTAGTATGCTGATTGAAGACGTTTGCTACCAACTATTGTATAAATTATATGAACACACGTGCATGATTGTGGCCACGTTCTTTAGTTAAATGTTTTGCTGTTGCACTGAAATCATTCCCCGCCTTTCCTTCGACAGATTTCTTCTTTTGTGATTTCTTAACGTTGGTGGGAAAATGTTGGAGCAAGAAATGGCACCATAACAACCTGACAATCAGTCATCATCAGATGACGACCATGAAAGGCGGGAAAAAGCTTTGTAAAAAGGTGGTAAGTGGACCCTGAGTTGAGCTTTTTTTTGTTAAACAATAATTGAACTTAGACTAAAATAAAAGAAGTCTTTGGCAAAACATCTCGCCAGGCTCCATTTAGTAGTTGCTCTGGAGCTTTACAAGGTCAAGCATGAACTTTGAAACTTAAGGAAAACTAATGATGTAAAACAAATGGTGCAGATTGTCTTTAAAGTCACAATCAGGGATCCAAAGGTAAACTAAAGGGTAGCTAATCCACTACCCAAAACACAGGACTGGATCCTGCTCTCAATCTCTAAATGGTTGACAGGTCTTTTACTACAGCAACCACCAGTAAATTTAAGTCATTGTGCTTTCTGATGATTAAGAATCACAACCAGTTTATCAGTGAACAAATCAGAAAGAGACTGACACTTTCAATGATGATCAGTTGAAAAAACAAATCAAAGTTCATGTCCAGATTTTCATTATGTGAATATAATAAGTCAAATGTTGTTCTGGGGTCAGAAACTTGAGGGGAAAAGAAAACAACAGATTGATCATTTGCAAAAGCTTTATAAAACTAGTACAATGTAGTGAAAACACTGTGGTTATCTGCTGTAAAATGTGATCTAACTGTGTGCAGAAATCCACTCAAACACTCTGCCAGGGGTTTAAACTTTCCAAGTACACTGAGATGATTTATGAGTTAATTAGTGAGGTTGATGTATGCGTTGTATGTCGTTAAGAGCAAAAGATGCTGAGATGGGAGGAAAAGCGAGGGGAGAAGAGAAGGAAAGAACAGAGAGAAAGGATGAAGTGACGTAAAAGGAAAGGAAATTTGAGAAGAGGAGAGAAAGATAATGGGGGGGAAAGGGTTTGAAAAGAGAAGAGAAGGATAAGAAAGATAAGTAAAGGAGAGGAGAGGAGGAAAGAAAAGAAAATAGAAGAGAAGGTGAAAGACAAGAGGAAATAAGGAAAGGAAAGACACTGAAGCTGGGAAATAGAGAAGACAATAAAGGAAGATTTAGGCAATAGAGAGGAGAAAAGAGTCAGTAAATAAGATCCAGGCTGAGTTGTGGGATGCAGAGGTGTATTGGCCTTTCAGCCTCCCAACACTCATAAACCCAGTGAGGATATAAAAGTGAGGGACAGCGCCACTAAAGAGGAGTTTAATAGGCAGGTTTTGTTGATTCTGCAGGAGCTGCACAAAACGCTTACACTTCTGGGCTCTAATTGTAGCCGTAAAAACAAAAGACACGGCCGGCCATGTGAGGAGGAAGCGTCGGAGGACTGCGGCGGTTTGCAGCCTCCTCTGTCATCTAATCCGAGCTGAGAACAACACTGGAGGGACAGCAGAGGCCGTGTGGGAGGCACAACAAATAACTTGGTCTAATGGCTGTAAATTAAAGGATAACAGAGAGTGAATGCTCAGCTTGTTTCTGATCATTCTACTGAAACAGTTATCCTGTGACTTATAGTATATACTGACCCCAAAATCATAATTTACTTTCATTCAACCACAGAAGAAACCAAAGCAAAACAATGGAGATGAACGTTCATATTTACTTCATAAAGACCAGGATTGAGTTTAAAGAAGATCACCGAAGTTATCAGGGTTCATTGTCTGGGAATCATGGATATATGTACCAACTTCCAAGGCAATCCATCCAATAGTTGTTGAGAAATGTGTATTAGGACACCTCCAACATGCTCCAGTCAACACACAGGTTTAAAGGAATAGTTCAACATTTTGGGTTTTATACTTGTTCACTTCTGAGAATGAGATGAGAAGATCCGTATCAATCTATAGCACCGACACAATACTGGGTTCATATGGGTAGAAAAACCATTGGGTCACCAATCAAACCCAACACAATGGGCTCCGAAAAAAACAAAAATTGTAGTGCTTTCTTCTGCCAGAGGACACAGTTTACATAAAGTGCGTTTCCATCCACCTGTTTTTATGGACATTTTCAATTTGCAAATAAAAAAATCTGAGTGGAAACGCAGGTAATAAAACTGCAAAAAAAACTGATGTAAGGGGGAAACCTTGGTGTTTCGATAAAAGCAAAAGTGCAATGGAAACAGATTTAGTGAATAATCGATGAGGAGGCTATAACCTTCCTCACATTAATATATGAAACTAACCAAAATGTCATATTTCCATCATGTTGGTTTTCCATCGTTTGAGCTTTGACTGGAGCTCTTTGAATGACGTCATCTCGTTGTGTCCTCTTCTTCTTCTGTGGTGGTTTAATGGCAGCGACTGGAGGATTAGCTCCACCTGCTGTTTATCTCCATCAACCAATGAACTCAACATTCAACAACAACAGCAGAATAAGCTTCGACAGATCGATACGAGAGACGAAAACAGAGAGATAAACAGGTAATTTCCTTGATTCCTGGGGTTGTGCCTGCAGGGAGTCTCTCTCAAAACAGTGAATCATGTCAGTCAAGGCTGCAAAGGGAACATACAGTATGATAATGCAATTAAGAGCTGAAAGTAGTACTGTGGTCCAGAGGCCGGGTCCCCATTCAAACTGAAGGGCCTTTTAGCACCAAGCTAATCACGCAGGAGATAGTCCTGATTAAGGGAATAATCAGCAGGCGCTTTCCTGCATTAGAGGAGGAAGGAGATAAGAGTGGAGATGGGTAATCAACTCCACTTTGTGTCGACCTCACTGACCCACACACTCACACTCTCTCTCACACACACACACACACACACACACTAAAGGCACGTTTCCAGCAAACATGTTCGGTATAGTACCCCTGAAACCTGTGCCTACATGTACCTTCATGAACCTAAACCTCAGATCTGTTTTGGGTTTCCACCGCAGACAGTACTCTTAAGTGTAGGCGGGGTTGTTACCGATTGGTAATAGCCACGTCAACCACGTAAGTAGTGTGACATCATATCTAACGCGACACAACAAACAAAGGAACACAAGAACACAATGGAGGACATCGAATGTTTCGTGTACTTTCTTCTCAGTTGTGGCTGTTAGCTACAACAAGTAGACGAGCTTTGTTTGAGACATTTTCAGAATTAAATAAAAAGATGTTTAGAGTGCCCGTCACAATCAATAGGATATTTAAAAATGGCGGGTTTGTGCATTGAGTCCTTTGTCGTGACCAATGTGTTGACCAACCAACAAACTGCAATCTTTCTAGCTCCACCTGTAAGTCTCGGGTCAGTGTGCTAGGTACCTCAACAGAGGGGTAACAAAAAAACAGGACCGAGTGGAGTGGTTCTGTTGGTACCATCCACAACTTTTGCCAATGGAAAATAACCATTCTAATGTGTAACGAACTGAACTGAACTGCTTGGTGGAAACGCAGCACTTGCTCCTCCTCTCATGTCTATTCGATGTTCAAATGATTTCCTGGAAAAGAAATAAGTATGTGTGTGTGTGTGTTTGTCATCCTGTCTTGACAGAATACACACTGCTTTCCATCACGCTGCCATGAATGACAAATGAAAGCTGATCCTGTTTTGCACAAAAGTCGCCTGAAATAACAGAACTGAGCTATAAACAGGCTGTCCTCACATTCATACATGAACGACACGCCGCCACCATCACACACCGTCTTTATATACAGTAATCTAATTATCCCTCCCAGCTTCTGATCATTTAAATTAAGCTGTTTTCATGCCCAGCGGGAGAGTGTCATATTAGTTTTTTCTGTTTTAATGCCGTTTGTTCCACATAGACTGAAAACAGTTCACCTTCCTCCAGAGAGAACATGTAGCCTTTTTGAAAAGCTGTTAGTCAGTTAGACAGAACAGCAGTTTATTGAGAGACAAATTCCTGCCACATTTAAGGGTTAAATTGACCCTTCATTAAGCCCTGTCCCTCTTAGATATAGTATTTAGTAGTACTGTTGCTAAATCTGTCAAGCCTTGTGTCTAGGGCTAATCAAGCAAATGTTAAGGGTCTTAAATATAAGATAAGATAAGATAAGCCTTTATTGTCCCACAGCGGGGAAATTTTCAGCGTTACAGCAGAAAGCAAAAATGTCATATATAGAAATACAATAAAAATAAATAGAAAAATAGTCCTGTACACAGTATAGACAGAAATAAATAATAGAGTGACTGAGTGCAGTTGTAAGTATGAACAAATAGATAAGATAAAAATATTGCACATATAATATACATGTACATGAAAATATTTCACAGCAACATATGAAGTAGATAACATCATGAATACAATATATGCATGAAGATAATGCACAGCAGCAGATGAAGTATAGTAGCAATAGTCTGCACACTGACAGTCAAGTGTAGATTACCGGGAGTTGTATTCCATTGTGTTCTTATATGCAAATGATGGCTACGTATATGATATGATGGTACAAGGCTGAGGCTGAAGCTCAGCTGATCCATGTGAAAGACTTGGAAATAAAGGAGCAGCATTGTTCGTAGAGCTAGGTAGCCGTAGCATTATAAGTACGATAAAGAAAAAACATAAGATCAGACTGTTATTTCATTCTAACAGAACCCTGTCTGGATGCTTATTATAGACAAACGTACTTGTAGCAGAGAGCTTAAATTTATTCCTACTTGTTCGTATTTTAAACAGAACAGTATATTTTCACTTTGAATGTGAGAAGAGAAAATGCTTTGAGGCTGAGGACTAAACGATGAGTTTGTCAGACGCAACGCTATGTTGGGTAACATTGGCTGGAGTAGCTGGAGTGTAAACTTTATGGAGTGAAAATAGTCTCAATATTATTTGTAAATGTGTATTCCAAGATTTGTAACTGAAAAACCAGATTTGAAAATATTTGACTTACAGACTTTTAACTTCAGCGTCTCAGATCTGATCCTTTTCGCTTTCAAAAAGCTTCCTGCGCATACAAATGTCTGCCGTTACGCACGGATCAGGTTACTTTCGCTTTCGGGATTTTGAGACTATTTTAACGCTGGTCCAGCTGCACAGACTCTAAATGATGGTGCGTTTAAGTGCTGGTGGAAAACTGGGACATCTGGGCTTTCGGCGTATTCGTGTTTAATTTCAAAGTGGGAAAGACGTTACAAATCTTGTTTTTCAGTTACAAATCTTTTTAATATGCTAAGCTAATGATATGCTAACTCTTGGCTAAGCTAGTTAGCCGACATGCTAGTGCTTGTGTGTTGAAGCAGAACAGTTTAATCCATTCCTTATACTGTTGCTCTTGTGTTTTTGGTTTAGGAAAGGCAAAATGCTAGTATGCTAACATGCTAAACTCACATGAGTGAACAAGGTAAACATTGTACCTTCTAAACACCAGCATGTATAGCATTGATATTGTTAGCATGCTGATGTTAGCATTTAGCTCAAAGAGACATAAACAGTATTGGACTCACGCCAAGCATTACTTAGCCGATATCATACACCCCACCCACTAACAAAACACACCCTAAAACAATCAGAACAATCAACTGATGGATAGATCAATACTGACTCACTCAGATTGACGTGAGAAGAGCGCATGACAACAAAGTTTAAAATATCGTCCAAAATATCACCAACAAGCTGAACCAGAATCCCCCGAACCTGAGAAACTGGCAACTATTGTTAATGTTTTTCCATCAAGTCTAATTTTATTCTTAATATTCTCCATGAATCCAAAACACAGCTGTGACCTGCTGAGTTGACATCGATAACTATTAAACTTTGATTGGACATCATCATGAGTACCGGGGCGAAGGTCTGCTGGGAAATCTTGTTCAATCAGGAAGTGAGAGAGCAACTAAAGAGCGAGTGAAAGCTGCTATATAACAATGACTAAGCACTCTGTCCAGAGAAAGCCAGACTTGTTTCGCATCAGGTTCGTGTTCAGTATCACAAACCTGCTGCTCTGTTCTGTTCACCAACGTCATCTTCTGGATTTCTGCGTACCGACGGTGTCAAAACTCAGTGCCAACGTGTGAAAAAGGGCTGTTCTCCATCCTCTGCCCTCCGGCATTGCTGTTCATCATGTTTCAGCATCTTCCTGCCCTATTTTCCCTCTGCTTCATGACTCTGCTCTCATCAAAAGGCCTGCCGCTGCTCCTCTTTCCCCCGACCAACATCAGAGCTCTGCAGCAGCTTTTCAGGAGGAACAAACCTTTTCTTCAGCCGTCGAGTATCTGCCCTGCACCCTCCTCTGGAAAATACTACGTCTCCATTAGAGACGTGAGGAGACGCATTATATAGCATATAATGATAAAACTACAAGAACTCCTTCATTTAAACACCAAATTAAAAGTGCATATGTACGAATTTAGAAAATAGGAAACATGAAGTGATCAACGAAATCAAAAACAGAGCTTTGGGTGCAAAGGGCGAAATATTCTTTAAATGTCGTGGTATAATATCACAATAGGGGAATTGCTATGAAACATTTCATAAACAGCTGACGTTATACGCAGCCCTAGTACCGTCTGTGGAGAGACTCAACGGATAGAAGATAGAAGCAGAACACTGGATAGAACTGCCCCTGATCGCCACAACTCCAGGGGCAAAGAAAGCTCTAGTCTTACTGTGTGTCACCTGATTTGTGCTAATTTAACAGAAAATTAGCACAAATCAGGTGACAGCCTAACCCTAATTAAACCTTGTGCCCTGATTAATTTGTCAAACTACTCTTCCCAAGGTCAAGAATGAACTGTCGTGCTAAATAATTGAAATTTAACTGTGGATTATGCAGCACTAAAGCACAGTGTCGCCCGACATGATGAGGGATAAGGTGGGTCGTTGTGCTTCAAAATCTAGTTTTTAATCCTTTATTACTTTACTTTTGTGCTTATATGTTGCACATTAGTGCTTGCAAAAAACAGAAACTAATCTTTGGTACCAATTTGTTCTTGAGCTTGATTAGTATCGGGTCTGCACTGGTACGTTCTGCCTCCAGGAATTAGTCATGTGCTCACACTCCGAGTCCGACACAGACAAAAGCTCTCACCTCAAATTTGAAGCAAATTTCAAATTTTACTATGTTTAGCTTACTTTAATCAGTGCAGGTGGTGACTGCTAACAAGCTAGCCTGTTAGCATGTTATTATTCCTGCTGCCTGCAGACTTTGTGGAGACTTGCTGCTGCAGTTTGGTGGATACTTTTAGTGCCTGTTAATAACTGTTTTTTTATGTTGATTTAAGGACATTTAATGTCTCCGAGTCATTTCTGCTACATATGATTTAGTAGATTTGTGTTGATTTACTGTAAAAATAATACACACATAGCATAAACCCAATTAACACAGTAATTTAAGTAAAACACTTCTTGATTTCATATGTTATCAGCTTTATGTAGCCTATAGCTTAATATTTTTGAAGGATAATGAAGCATACATTGCTTTAATTCCACTTGATATCTGCACATTATCTTACTACTCAAATACTCGAAAAACTGAAACGTTTGATATATTTAGGAGGTCCTGATCCAGATATACACAGACAACACATCACTCAAACTTCCCGCCACTACTGCATATTGCTAAATTCACGTGTTTAATCAAATTACCACACAGCAAATCTGAGTTCAGGTAGCATTAAAGAAGAGAAAGCACAGAAAGACTGCACACATTACACAGCGAGTGGAAGATATAGGGGGGTTAAAAGAGGCCCAGCAGCTAATTCCTTCTCCCTCATTCTTTCTCGCAGGTTAATCTGGCACAGAAGATACATATTTCATCATAGAGATTCACAAGTCAAATATAACTCATCTTATCATTCACTCTCACTGTCTTGAGATTTCTTCCTCTTTGAACACTTCCTGTCCTCATTCACTTTGGGGGTTTTTTTTGGGTTCTGACAGGAATGAGTTGCTGTAATACGTTGACTGTATGGTACATTCTCCTGCTCTGATTTTAATTTGATTCCTTCAGGTCACAGAGGCGTGCTCGACTTAATCTGCTGTGCTGTCGGCAGGCCGGCCTGCTCTGTGAGGTCGCGTGTATTTCTTTGTGATTTATCAGAGTAAGCTGAGGTGGGATTAGTGGGTTTGTGACCGGGGACGACCTTTTCATTTCATTTCCCTGCAGTCCCACAGACACAAGCAGGATTCCACAATGATACACTGATCTCCCTCTTTCCCTTTGTCTCTTGTCTGTTTCCCACAGATGACATTTCTCATTTTACACTCGATGCACCACACAGGTTTTCACATCATCACTGCTGCTGTTGTTGGAGATTTCGCAGATTCTATTTTCTGTACCTTGACTTGTTATTGTCATCTTGATAACGGCATATATAACATAAAGTAAAGTGTACGCATCCTGGGTAATACGACTGTGTTCTTAAATCACTCAGATGATCATTCATTCAGAGTCAAAAGGATTGTGGACTCATCGTCCAGACTGTATGTGAATGCTAAGAGGCTTATGAAATCATACTTCCAAGCAGGAGAGTAAGTAGTAGTTGAGTAAAACTCTGTCATTGTTAGTATATTAGGTCATTATGTCAGGGGGCTGGTTGTGTTTTTAATTCATAGAAAGATGTTGTTCTATTGGCCTGCATCTGTGGGGAATTTATGTCATTTGTTCAATAAGTTTTATATAATCATTGTTCTGTTATATGTGGATCCCAGGAATAGAGAAAGTAAAGTATAAAAAGACAAAGATGACAATTGCCAATATGTGCATTTTGGCAATTACACGTCACACAGAAATGCAATTTCATATTTTTAACAAAGTTAGGCAAAGAACACAGTTAATAAAGCTAAAGTCAAAGCACTTTTTAAATATTCCATGGTTTGAAACTGCAATTCTTCTTACAAAGATTTTTATTAATAATTTAGTTTCTTTGACACTCAGATTGTTCTTAAAGTGGTACTCCAACAAATGTACACTTTGTTCTCCCCTAACTTCCCTTTGTTCCCTGCTATCGTATTTTGGAAGTTGCATGTTTAGCCACATTTTGGGGAAACAATAATGGGTGTTTAAAATATACTGAGCATGTGCACTGGCATTGGAGAAGCAGCTTATATTGCAGGAGTGGAGGAGTACCAAGGAAGCAGTGATAAGTTACATTTTAAAGACTCAACAGCAAATCTTGTTTTCAATGGAACTACTTTCTACCAGAGAAATATTTCCAATTAAAGCTGACCGCAGTGAGACCTGTGGACTATCCAGAGTCAAGGGGACATTGTTTTCAAGACCTGGACAAACTAAACCACAACTATGTGCATGGATATAAACCACTGGAGGTGAGGAAAAACATCAGGTCTGCTTGTTAAGACATAACAACACACATCAAGAAAACCACCACCTCCAACAGAACATTGAAGCAGGCAGGTGTAGAGACGCCTTGTAATAACATCTCAAAGGCAAACAGATAAATAAAAGTCAGCAGCCGCTTGAGAGACGGGAAAAAGAAAAGCTTTGATGAATCAACAGACAAACCTGACGAGAGGAGAAGCTGAGAGAACGACGAGAGATCTGCACTACAAAGACTGGAGGAAGACTGAGGACGTGCTGGAATACAGACACTCCTTATACATACAGCAACCTTTGCCCTGTCGTCCTACCTGGATATTTCCTTTCCTGCGCTCAGTGGGATCTGAACATGTGGTAACAAGTCCAAGTTCAGCTGCAACCGAGCGCTCTTCCTCCTCATCCCCTCCTTCTCCTAATCCTCCTCTTTCAGAGCTCTCCTGCTCCAACAATAAACTCCAGAGCTCTCTTCTCTCTCAGCAGACTTTTGTCTCAATTCTTCAACCTCTGTCGCTGCTTCATGCCCTCCTTTCCTTCCCTCTGCTGCTCTCTTCCCACTGCTCCTCCTCCTCCTCATGCACAAACAGGCCATAAATCGCCTCCACCTCCGAGGAAACGGCTCTGATTTCAGCCCCCTCTCCTCCCTCTCCTCTCTGGGCTTTTACTGAAACGAGTTCAGCTCCGTCAGGCAGATGGGAGGAGAAAGGTGGAAAGAGGAGAAATAAGAGGGAGAAAGGAGCGGTGTCATCTTACATACTGTCAGGAATAATAGAGAAGAGCTTTGTGGGGGTTTTTGAGCTGTGAAATGCAAAAGTCTTTGAGACCAAAAATAAAGAAGGGTTTAGATTTGGTTGCCTCAGTGTGTGCAGGAGAGCTAGCACAATGTTTGGTCAATTTTCTGCACAGCGGTGTTCACTTTCAACCAATGCACCATCACCTGCAACTGGTCAACAACGACTGAACTGAGTTCTGCACTTAAAGCACGACTATGTTTGTATCTTTTTGACCTTGCTTGAAATTCATGTTGGCAAATTTCTTGTTTTATTTTGTTTTACCCAAACCCGGCTGCAGCACATCCATCCTGCAGGCATTGTGGTAGAAATATGTTGCTTTAAGGGTTGTTGTTTTAGTTTAGTTGACAGTTGGATCTCAGCCAAACAACTGTCATCTGTGCAGGAAATACCTGACATCACCTTTTCCAAACACAGCCATACCCACTTCAAACCAGAGGAGCACAGACAAAACACAAATATAAACACCATTCATGTGAAATAACCTGTATTGTTCCGACTATGGCAGATGACAGTAAGACCCTAACTAATAAAAAAGGTTTTCAGGGCCTATAAGTGACTTCTTGAGCCAGACTTCTTGACCTGGTGTAGACGCCATTGAACAAACACAAGGAGTACCTGCGGGGTACGGGTATTTGCTCGTAGCTTTGTATTCGCCAAACTTGATTTCATTCGGAGTGAATTCATCCTGGAACATCCTCTGTTTTTCAGTGCCTGGAGGCATGAAGGTAAGTTCCATATTAACAAATGCATCATGAGTAATTACCGAGCACACAGACCTACGGTGTTTGGCAGCGCTGGGTCGGGAACAAGTCGGAGCACGCTGCATGCCTGAGCTAACGAAGCTCTGCTGATAGATGCTTCATTAAGGACAGAGATCAGTGGAGTGGATCAGCAGGGAGGCTGAGAACCGACTGCACCTCAGCAGCTCTTATCTCTTCTCTGGAAACAGCTCAGACTCTATCTGAAGACGTAGCCTCAGGGGAAACTCTACACCGCACATGAGTTATGCCAGGAACGTCTGTGATCACCTTCTGTAACGTAAACTGTGTGCAGAGCTACCTACCTACCTGGATCCTCACTATGACAGACACAGATCACTAATAAAAATCTCTCTTTGAAATTCTTATTTAGAAAAACAATGCCATTATGTGGCTATAGAGAGCCACATCCTCAATTACACCCCTTATTTAAGAAAGCCTCTGATCCATTAACCTCAGTCAGATAGTGTTTCTTTGATCGCTTTTTCTAAAAGCTGAAACACGATACTCAGGTTTTATATCCACATTATAAGTTAAGCATATATCTACTACCCTACTGCACAGAAAGACTTCATCTTTTTTAAAGCATAAGTCCAACACCAACACTGAATGTATCTACTAACAAGGTTTGTGTGTGTATCACAGCCTGATATCTCTTCTTCCTCTGAGCCACAGAGCTCCATTGTTGCTCCAAAAACTATTAAAAACACATCAGTGAGCCTCACTGTTGTTCCTTCATCACCATGAACACACACTGGAGTTTATTTGGACTCAGTCCCACACACACCGTCCTGCTGCCCCAAATACTCACAAGAGCACCAAATGTGGATTAATCCGCTGCTGAAAATAGTCCCTAACAAATGCACTATTTCCTCCTGTTCGTTTGATAAAAAACTACAGTGAGCAGCTGCTTTAAACATTAAACTATATATTTGTGAGTTATTTTTTAAAGATTCGCGTCTTCAGTAGGAACCAATGAGCTTGGAGCTGAGAGCCACAGACAGGAAGTCAGACAGGACTGAGAGGCGGACTAACACACTGTTGGTTTGGGTGTTTTGTCAACAGTAACAAAAATATAGACCTTACCCTTTAAAAAAGGACCATACCAGAGGTTTGCCCATTTACTACAAATTACATATACCTCACATCACATTAACCCTTTTGCAAATCATGCCACACAATTTTGAATGTATCTTGTTATTTCAGGCAGCCATTGGTTCCCATTAATTTGTCCAACTTACATTATAGTTATGAGGCAATGCAGTGCCCACTTTTCAATGTAGTCTACACTACTCAGGGACAAATGTTACATTGAAAACAAACATCGGAGACTTGATTGATCATTTCATACTGCAACCCTGCCTCTTAGAAATTACATCAATAAACTCAAAGAAACACTAAAACCAACAAAAAATCTAAAACAGTATAGCAGGCCTTTGAAAGAAGGTTTGTAGAGTTTGTAGTTGTAGCTAAGCAGCTGAAACTTGCAAAAAGACTGGTATGGTCGGGGGTCGGGTCACAACCAACAACAACATATCCCATGAGCCTCAGCAGCTCCCGTGAAGCTCTGACAGAACTGTGGATAACAAAGAAATCTCTCTTGCATCTTTAACTTTTTATAAGAAAGAGAGAGAGACAGCAGAGCAGCGTGAGCCATTATTTCTCTACTCTCAATCTTATCTGCTTCATCGATACGACACTCCCTTCTGTTAAAAATGAACCGTCCAGCTTAAGTTCAGTTTCAGCTCAGAGACATCAGGACAGCAGTGATAATACAGTTTTAAATCAAAAACCCAATTACCAAAAAAACTTTTCCTTATTTTTAACCTCAATATGAATTTGTATACCTGATGAAGGCTGATGACTGAAATGTCTTTTATAAATATACCAGCAGCAAGTGAGATAATGTGAAGGAGTTTTTTCATTTTTTTTTAAGCTGTGCTGCCTTTTCGTGCACATGCCACACATACTGTTCATTTTTTAGCATTAGAAAACCTAAAACTGTCCAAATATTCATGAATATTAAGTAAATTGCCTTATTTTTTATCTGTTTTGTTTGGAAAATGAATTAAATGCACATAAAAAATTCAAACTGTGCATCCCTCTGTTATAGGCACAAATCCTACTGCTAATTATCCATTGTTGATCAGGCAGCATAAAAACAAAAAGGAGAAAAATTACAAAAATAAGACCAAAGGTTGTACAAATGGCAGATTTTTCCAACAGTTCAGCTACTTCAAATTCAGAAAGCAGAGGATCAGTGTGTGATAGTGCTGCAGAGAGGATCTCTTTCAGTGTAAACATGTGCTGCCCTCTGGCTCTGCGTTGCCCACCCACACTGACTGTATAAATAATATGACAATGGACTCACAGTTTACAGATTCACACACAGATAAACACAAGAGCTCTTCTGTCTGTTTCTCTGGGCTCCGGCTGCCTTCACACTGCAGATTCTTATACACAGAGTCCGCTTCAGGACAGCAGAGCAGGTCAGAGGTTCTAGTGAGAATCTATTAAAAGCAATCTGCTGTATATTCACCTGCAGTATGTGAGCACAAATACAGGTTTATAATGTCCTACAGAGCAAACATACCATAATATATCTGTGGGGGTTTATAGGGATGTCAGTCGATACAGATGACTCAACGACTGGTTGGACTCCTGCCTTTAAAAACTTACTTTAATGCAGAAAATGTGTTTTTTAAATAACTCTCCTCCCTCTGGAAAGAAAACAAAATTCTGTCAAAGTTGCTGCAACATATATGGGGGGTTATCCATGCCCTCTTTTAGCCCTTTTCCACTGCAGGAACTTATTGAAATGTGACATGTTTATCTTCATTGTCACAGGATATTTAGTTTCCGCTGTTCTCTGCCTGCTCTGGGGACGAGTTCCTGGAGCTAATGTGGGAGCACAGCTCTGGGGATGAAACTAAATTCAAGTTCCAGGTGGCAGTGCTGTGATTGGTCAAGTACAGCAGGTGTGTCATCACATCACAACAGGGACAACTACAACAAACACATGAACAGTAACCACCATTTTACTACTGCATCTATCACCTGCTTGAGTTGTTGAAGCGTAAAAGCATGATACATCTTCCAAACAAAGCTATCAGTCTGTGCCTCCATCAGCTGCCTCTAAGTCAGCTAGATAACACTACAGGCTAAGAGAGAAAATAGAGTTGTTTGTTACTTGGGTGGACTGATCCTTAAAGATCAAACTGTAAACCTGTCCTCAGTGTTTCTGATGGAAACTCAGCTGGAAACAGCAGTGACATCTTGTAACATCGAGCTCAGCGACCTGGAGGTGATGGCTGCTCCATCATGTGGTGGAGCTGCAGCTGAAACTCAGTGGAGGCAGAATGAGAGCCTGTGGGCAACAAAACTACCAGCTGGTCTTCCCCTGACCCCAACTCACATAACATGCTCCATCTTAGGCGCCAGGGTCGCTCTGTCTGCCCACACACTCAGTCCTTTCCTCCGCCTATATGGACAATATATGGATTCAACACGGGCCCCAGAAGTCCAAAACTTTTTCACGAGTTCAGTACTTTAAAATGTTCATTCCTGCTTTGTTGATTTCGTTCTCTGCTTGGAAAAGGTCAGAGAGGTTGAACAATCTGGGCTTCATCACAGTCCTGCTGCTGTGGAGAAACATGATGCTGTTTCAGGAAACTCCAGGACATGAACATTAACACCTCACTGTGCCTCAGGTTAGGGTATTTTTTCAAGGACAGGAGCCGAGTTTTCAGATTCAACAACATCACTTTCCACCCCTCCTCACCACAGGGATGTGTTCTGTCCCATGTTGCTCTTCTCCCTCTTTACCAATGATTTCAGATCAACATCAAAGTAAGTAGGAAGTAGAGAAGTCAGTCAACTGGTGCAGGAGAATGACCTGGTCCTGAATGGAAAAAGGACTACCAAAATGATCATCGACTTCAGTAAAAGCACTGATACAATAACTGACTCCTTCAAGTTCCTTGACACACACATCAGCAATGACCTGAAATGGGACCTCAACGCCAACCATCAATTTGCAAAATGCCCAACAGAGACTGTTTTCATTTTAAAATCGAAAACAATCTCCATCCACACGAGCGTTTCATCACAGTTTCAGAAATAATCTCCGTCCATACTACACGCCTGAAAACGCATATCGCATGCACGTGTTGATGTGAACAGGAAGCAGATTGTCTGCTCTGCGGTTCGTTGCTTAGTTAGCTGCAGGAAAGTCTACGAACAAAGAACAGCGATGGAGAAAAGTCAGAGCAGAGATTTCTCTGCTTGGACCGACGACCAGGTGGAACTGTTACTGACAGGAAGTGATGTGATTCATTATTCATGTTGAATTAACCGCTGGTAGACAAGAATGATGTTTGTTTTTGTCTGGGAAAGGGTCATGTGATAGGGGCATGACGAATCAGGGAAGGACACGGCCGGTAAGACCCAATCAGGAAGTGAACATCGGTGTCTGCGTCATCGTTTGAAAATGTCTCCATTTCCGCAGAAGCTACGGGTCACTAAGAGGATGGACAGAACGCCTTAACCGGAGCTTCTTCCCTCAAGCCGTGAAGTTGATAAATACACAAAAGTCGACCTAATTGTAATTGTATTTAGAGTTTTGTACTGTATGTCCTATGTTTGCACTGAGGTTGTATGTGATGTACTGATCATTTTATGTGTGTTTCTACAAAATATTCTCGGCATCTCTACAAGAGTTTCAAGTAAAAGTCCTGTGGGTTTGAACAGTGTTCGGTTGGATAACAATGCAACAAAGGAGTTGGCTCCCTTTCAATGACTTTTTTAATAGACCTTGAATGACTGATGCATAAATGATTAAAAAAAGATGTCATATTATCCACTTATATAATCTCCTAATGTAGTTTTGAAACCGTTCGAAAGAGGAAATAATATTTACAGATAAAAACTTGCAAACTTGTTGTTTCTGCAAATGCTGCACAAGGTGGTTTCCTCCATGTTTTCATCGTGAAATGGACGTAAAGTTTGTTTAGTACGGTGACAATGATCTGGCTCATTTATTTCACGTTCAGTTTCATTTTAAATACAGCAGGATTGTGATCTGGAGTACACTTAAAATGATTTGGCAGTGATGAAAATGAAATGAAAATTGAACTTTTAAATCTTAATTTGATATTGGCTGTGTACGCAGGCAAGAGAACATTTTTGTTTTATTGAAAGATTCCATTTAATTTAGTTAGTCCTGGACTTCCATACATGTGAGCAGAAAATCAGAATTGGGTCAATTTAACCCTGCTGCATCAAATCAGACCATGATGGCCATGATGCAAGCATGCAAAACACAAACGCACAAAGAAACACTGGCATGCTGCTACTGCCCCGTTAACCCTCTGTGCAGCCTCTTCCTGCCCCTCGTCTTAATGAGCTGCTCTCTGTGGATCTCTGTGCTGTCACGGATGTCAGTCGTCAGCGCTAACAGGACCAGACAGCAGCGCTGACACGCTCTGCATAGGACACACACATCCTGCACAGCACCAACCCGACCAGCAGGACGACGTCTAGCACAGCAGGCTGAAGCCATGTGATGTGAAAGCTACACGAGTCACAGATACACATATAAACCACACTGTTCACATGCCAAATGAGAGTCAGGCCCGGTTTTACCGAAACCACTGTCACCTTATCCCGTCTCCAGCTCACGAGGCATGTTGGGATTTGAGACTAGCATCTCCGGGTCGCTTCAGTAAAGATTTCTGCCCACAGTGAGACACCTGAGCAACAGGGAAATGGCTGAATTTCTTCTTCTTCATCCTCTTTTCAGTTGGCAAACAACAAAACTGGATCCCAACCAACATGTGGTGAGGAGTGGAACAGACACAGCCGGTTACTGCTGAGTGACCGCCTGTTAAACCTGCGTTCAGTCTCTTCCTGCTCTCTGTGATCACCTATACTGTAATGTAATGCAGCCAAATTCACCATTTAGTTGTTCTCATTTACATGTTTTTCTCTTTCTGTTGTCAGACAGCAGTATGAGATGTCATCGCAGCACATAAACACTACATGTTAATCAGGAGTCACTCTCAAGCTGCTGTACTGCGGTGATTAAATAATTATTTATAATCAAGATGTTGTCTGACAAAATCAACATAAATCCAGGTTAATGACAACAGCTGTACTGTGTGATCGGCTAAATCGACATTTAAAATGAGTCATCAGAGACGTTAGAGTGGACAGAAAGTTCTTCGTAAATTCGGCACACAGACCCCGACCCTTGCCGGGCAGCTCAGGTCATCGTTTTGTAAAAGCTCCGTTTACCCAGCACACACTGAAACACCAAGCTGGAGTTATGGATTCATACACTCTGGAAGCTGTTTTGGAAAAGCTCAGTTTTTGGGTGAGAAAAACTGTGGCTTAGTGATGACAGGGGGCTGAAATTGAGAGAAAAAGATGCGTTTGCACTTTGTTTAATCAGTGCCAGATAAATAAATGATAAGGATTGAACACCAGGAAACGTCGTAATTGAGTGAAGTCAAAACAACACTGTCTTGCTGACTGAGAGAAGCTAACACATTAACACATAAGTGGACTTGATTCATCTTTTCCTGATGCACCAGTCTTCATGTCCACAATCTGCATTTTAAAGGGTGCGTGCTCGTTGCACTTTGATGCTGTGAGACCTCGTCGGGCTGCTGTTAATGTGGTGAGTCACATGCTGCTATTTCTGTCCAGGACACATTAACACTGCTGTGACAGAGGCTCCCTCCTGCTTTCAGGGTTCAACCACTCACTGGTCTGAGGTCAGGACACGGATTCAAATCAAACCTTTTATCAGGCCAGGTCCTTTGATTCAGTTGACAGGTGATGTCCTGTACCTACATACCTAGGTGTCTCACGATTAATAGATATGTAGGAGTGTTTGTAAAAACCTTTAATTGTAGTAAAAATCGTTCTTTTCCGGTACATTAAATTACAGCAGAACTTCAGTCATAATTTCTGGGATCAAACTTTAAAGGAGCAACTACACAGCACCCCCTTATGGACAACTGTTTGTTGCTTTCCCAGACACTTTTATGTTTCTCTCGTCTTTTATATTGTCTGTCATGAAATAACCTGGAAAACTGGATTCTGGTCACCTGTAACATCACGTTACTTAAGGTCATCCAAATAAAAACAGAGCCAGCTTTCTTATGTTGGAAAGTCGACATGTTTGAGTTTATTTTTTGACACAAACTAGCTAAGAGCGACAGAAATTATGGATCATTGACCATAATCAATTTAATTTCTCAATTATTGTTTGAATTATATAATGAATTGTTTTCTCTAGGATGTAAGAAAATAGTGAAAAATGCCCAATTTTTTCAGAGCGCAGCCGACATCTTCAGGTGTTTCGTCCGACCAACAGTCCCAAACCCAAAGATATTTAGTTTCCAGTGAAATAAGAGACAACAGAGAGAATCAGCAAATCCTCACGTTCGTGACGCTGGAATTGGAGAAAGTTTGGCGATTTTGCTTGAAAAATGGCGATTAATGGATTACCAAGATCGCCGATTCATTTCCCGTCAGTCTAAAATCAATTCAACGACTAATCCTTGGAGTTCTGAGATATTGTCACTGAATGTAATTTGTGTTTTGGTTAATTATTCCAATATCGATGGTTTGTATCTCGTCTCGTGCCAACAATCAACATAGATTTCTTTAATGTAGTTTTAGTTGCCCAAACCTCAACTGCAGAGGTGACAGATCCAACAAGTCCTTCAACCTAAACGACACAATAGGTCATTTGTCAATGACTCCCAAAACGACACATATAGGTTGTCATGGTAACAACAACAACACATGATTAACCAGTTTGGTTAGGTTTAGACACCAGAACTACTTGGATAGGTTTAGAAAAAGATCACGGTTTGGGTTAAAATAACTACGTTAGTTACATAACTTAACTTAATCTGGGTCGTAATAAGTTGCTGCACAGACGACCTATACAACCGTATTTTTGGGGAGGACAGTCTCAACAGATTAGAAAACACTCATGTGGGTTGATTTTGGTATTAAACAAATAAAAGCCAATATTTTGTATCTGATAGGCAGTAGCACAAGTGAATAAAGAGGATACTCCAGGTTTCATAACGTTATTACAGCTTTCTCCTACTGTCTCTGTCACCATGTGAGAGAAGAGCGCTTCCTTCCCTCCAACCTTTTACATTGTGTTCATTCTATTTTAACCAATTTCAACACCAATTATACAGCAGCACACAGATCCAGAAGAGCTGTGAAATTGAATTTCACCCCGTCCCCCACCCCCAACCTCGTCCCCCTTTGGCGGCTGATCTACAGAAACCCTGTCCCGTCCCGGTGAATCACAGAGTGCTGAGAGGCGTTAGGTCTCAGGAAGCTGCTTCAGGGTTTGATTCTGATTGTGGCGATTCCTCAGTTCAAATGTCACATACCAGAGGGCGAGAGAGGTATGGGGAGAGAGAGAGAGAGAGAGAGAGAGCGAGAGAGAGAGAGGTGGAGGTAAATGATTAAGTATACTTGTGAGTTCATTTCCCCTGCGGAGCCCCGGCTCCATTTCTTCCCATCCACCAACACAGATTCATCTCTCTGACAGCGAGGGGAGGAGGGGAGTGTGTGTGTGTGTGCAGTGATGGTAGATACAGTGAGGAGAAGGAGCAACATCCATTAATAAAAGCCTTTCACTGTACGAATCACATGTTGTCTCCCTCAATCTTGGTTCGTCACTCTCCCCTCCATCAATCGTCGGCCCTCATTTCTCCAGCAGTCACAACAAATGCAGTAGATGGCTTCACGGAGGGCCTCATCATTTACTCTCTGTGAAGGAGAGGACAGCAAAACACCATGGGAGGGTGGAGGGGGCGGAGTTGTTTGGAGCTAAATGTGCTGAGGGCAACCTCGAATGATTTTTTAAATTATTATTTTCAGAGTTTGGAGAATAATTTCAATCAGCTATGAGAACATTATATTTTTACTGCTGGAATCACACGACAGTTTCATCATGGAGATGATTAGAGCGAGCGGCCGGCTAATCAGCCGATTGAAACCAAAATCACACGATTGAAACCTGCTGTCACTTTCATTAATAATCCGTAACACATTGATGTCTCTGATTCTTTTATCCGTAATGTTTGTGACATTAGCAGGAAACAGGTCGGTCATTTAAATTATGAGAAGCACACTGCCTACAGATTTTCCATCTAAAATCACACTCTTCAAACACAATGTTTATATATAGGTGCTCAAATATTTATGCACATGTGGTCAGTCCCTAATTTGGGTCTTTATTTTACCCCAGGCCCTGACAGAGACCCTCTCAGGGCAGAAAACTGTCCCCCTCCTGGGAACGCTAACTAATTAAACATGAAGCCACCAGCCTCCCAGCGGCCCAGACGACCCTATCAGCACATCACATGGCCTCTAATGTTTGTTATCTGTCCAATCAGAGGAAGGCTGCTGTGGAGAGGTCAGAGGTCAGGGGATTAGGAGCGGGAGAGCGCCCTGCGGTCACGTCAGGTCACCTCTGTCTGGAAACTGCGGTGGGGGAGAACACTTTTGTGTGGCTCTTTGAGAGTGTGTGTGTGTGTGTGTGTGTGTGTGTGTGTGTGTGTGTGTGTGTGTGTGTGTGTGTGTGTGTGTGTGTCTGTCACCTTGTAAAAGCTCATTGCAAGTCTTACAGGTCAGAGCCGAGCTCATCAATCGTCGCATTTCTGCACACAGCAGGTGCAGGGTTACACTGATTTAACCACAGGACCTTCACACACACACGTCTGATTTAACTATCTAAAGCTCAACTAATCAATATATTTTATATTACCAATGAATAATGCAGGATGTCGCTCAGGAGCGGAGCTGGATGTAGCGTGGTGGTGTTGGAAGAGTGTCGGGCTTTTTCAGCAGTTCACGTCCCGTCTCCTCCCAACAGGTTCATTTCACCAAGACCACAGTCTCTCCCTCACCTTTGCACAGTGGTCAGAGTTTCCAAACCTGATCAAAACCTTTAACATCGAGGTGGCAAATCAGAAAACGCTCACACGAATAACGTTTGTAATGTCACATGGGTCGTATTGGTTGGTGAGCCAGTCAAAAGACTTCCTGTTATCAGTTAAAACTGGGATCAAATTGGTTAGAAAGTGAACTTTTTTGATGTCTAGGTTACTGAAACTACATGTAGATGTAGTTTGGACCTTCGTCAAATACTGACCTCTGGGCAGGCGGATTAACTCTCTACCTACCTAAAATTAGCCACAGAGTAAAGCTGCAGGCGTTCATGATGAAGTCTTTCATGTAATCTGTGGTGTTAACTGCACACACGAGACTTTTCTTCCCTGACTTTAGTCTTTAAGGCAGAGCCTCCTGGTAAAATGGCACCAAGCCTGGAGAGATTGTTGTTCCA
This sequence comes from Macquaria australasica, assembly GCA_005408345.1. Lineage (NCBI taxonomy): Eukaryota > Metazoa > Chordata > Actinopteri > Centrarchiformes > Percichthyidae > Macquaria > Macquaria australasica. Next base: position 65,781 of record SEMN01000449.1, read on the forward strand.
TAAACTGCGAGCTTCATCGCTAATCGAGCACACGACTACAAATATGAAGTGAACACCACAAGGCACTTTATAAAACTTTGTCAACAAGGAAAAAAGTATCTGACAACAATGAGTGGCAATATACGAGCTGAAGGGAGAAGCATCTCCAGAGGGAGACGATGAGACAACATTAGGGGCATCATGGGGGATGACGTGTTGATTACTGGTGGAGGAAGTAGCAACAGTGCAATAAAAAAATACTCCATTAAAAGTAAATTTCATGGCCCCTGTGAGTATTATACTAGTATATAATATATTAATGGGCTATTATTACTGATGCATTAATGCGGAGGCTGAATGTTACTGTTGGAGTTGGTTGAGGTGGAGCTAAGTTTAACTATTTTATTTGGGACAGAAGCTGCAGTACACCCACCTACCAAAACACCACAGCCAGACACCCTCCTTCTAACCTGCAAATCAGAGCTTTCTGGGTTTGGTGGATTTATATATAGCACAGGAGGTTACACAGGTACCACATGTCATCTGGTTTATCAAGTGGAAAATTCTTGTTAGAGATGTTTGGTTAAATTGGGATCGAAACGCCTCCAGAAGCCGCCTACACCGCTGAACTAAACATGTTGGGTTAGAGGAGCCACACACACACACACACACACACACACACACAGCTTCCCCCAGCTAATTCAACCAACAGTTTCATGTCTTGTGATGGAGCTTACAGCACGCTGGTGGATGCTCTCGTGCTGCACAGACTTCTGAGGCCATTTATTCCCAAACTCTAAATGATCTGCTGCAGCCACGGGAGTGAAGGAGGACGGATCACACGACGCTGCTGCTTTTATCTCATCAGGATGAAAACACTGCTTCGTACTCCGTCTCTTTCCACAACTCCAACCAAGTCCCTGTGCCTCCCAAATTACTCCTTTACATGCAGTCGTTGCAGCGTGCATGAGAACACACCAAACACATGCAGCAGGCTGTGTGTCGATGCCGTGTAGATTGGTTTTTTTTAATTGAATCTAAAGCAAAGCCATTTTGTAAATGTCTTAAGGGAGTGTGCAACAAAGCAGAGAGGATGTGGGAGGAGCAAAGAATCTAGTCGATAGCAAAGGAGGAAACAGAAGCTCAACTCCCCACCTGGAGCACTTTGATCTGGGGAGTCTCCTGCCTCTGATCAGGTGTTCACAGCTCCAACTGTCTTATCCACTGAGAAACAGTCCTGGATGCTTCCCATTGACAAGTTTAGGAAAGCGGCTGTGTGCTGCTTTTTCTCAGAGGAAGGACAGATAGAAAACACTTGCAATAAAACATAAACCTCAGTGTCTCCTCCTTCTCCACAGTCCAAGAGAACCGAGACTTGTTCACACTCCTGCACCTCCCCGGAGTTCCCTCCATGTTTACTGTCTACCCGGTTTGCTGCTTCCTGTCTGATGCTGGAGAGAGCGCACCTATTGGTTGTTGATGTTCATGTCACTGAACTTCACTATTTGCATGAGCCGAGACTAAAAACTGCTGATAATATTAGGCTCGGACTGAATTTCATGACCACCTCACACCAAACGATCGAAATGAACAGAGTGTGCCACAACTCGAGCAAAACTCTCACGCTTTTATTCCGACATTGGAAATTTGTCTGCGACAGTGAGAAGTCATTTGGTGTAAGGCCGACATGAGACTAACCAGGAACCTGGTGTGAATAAGAAATATACAACAAGATCTGTGGTTCATGTGAAACATATTCACACAGAATACACAGTATAATAATAGATAGTTACAGATCATGAAATATTACTCACCAAATACGACTGAAACGTGAACATGGCTTTATTAAACCCGTCAAAACTAAAATCTTTCTAACCACGTGAGTGACGGCTGAGGTCAGACATTTTGATTGTGATCCGACACCAATAATACCAGGGAAGATATCAGCAATACCAATACTGCTACTGATACTCTTCATTGATCAGATCTGAATGTCCCGACGTTGAAGAGAGGCAATATTCATATAACTCTGAAAACCTACATCTGCAGTTATGGAACAGTCTAATTTAGGAGTCGAGCAAATAATTAGTAAGTCAGTAATTCAGCTCGGCACAAAAGCAGCACCTCTCTGTCCTCCTGAACAGCGTCCATCAGTGACATCGGCGTCTTCTTCCTGTTTGCTCTTTCTGCTGATTAGCTCTGATTTGTTTGAACAAGCCGAAAGCCTTCCAGCAAATATCACAGTTGGTGACATTTCTCTTAACAAGCAGGAAAAAACCTGGAGGCTTTCACCACCTGGAAGCTGATCTCATATCTGAATCAGTGGGCAGCGATGATGCTGTGGTTCGGTTCATTATCATTCAGTCTGATATCATATTCATGTTTTCACTAAGATTACTTCACATTCGTCACATCAACTGAAGAAATATGTTGATTATAGAGTTGTTGACTCTCTTCCACAGCGTTTCTGGCCATTTCTTTCTGTCATTACTTTTCTTGCTCTGCCACAGGAAGATGACGTCCCTTTTCTTAATCCCACCTAAACAGCTCTGATTGGCTCGGCTGTTTTTCTAACTGGTGGAAACAGTCGTCATTGAGCACAACACCAGACCTATTTGAGTCACTAAAAGAATGTGGACAGTGATTCAGAGGTCTGGAGCAGCTTAGAAAGAATCTGTATTTCTGCACAAAACATTGCGCTGCCTATATTTAGCAACTATCAATCGTATTCTTTGAGTATGTACTTTACAAAAAGCCACATGTACTGCAGTATTGATTTGTCCATGATGTTTCTTTAGAGAGCATACTCCTCTTAATGAGACTCCATGCTGCTGGGCACAATGCTTCGAGCACATTAATAATTTCCCCTGCAGCTTCTGTAACTCCTTTAAGGGAAGCTCCGGTATATTTAAACCTGGGCCCTTTTCTTTACAGATTTTGGGGTCGAAATGACTAATAGGTACCAAAAGTTTTGGAATTGGTCCAATAGAGACAGACCTTTTTGTTAAAGAGTAAGATCCTTTCGTCTTCCTGCAACAACTCAAACTTTCGCAAGATTTCAGAGCGAGACTTTCTGTTTCAACAAAAAGGATCTTACTCTGTAGGGATCCTTTCCATAATGTTGTCAGACACTTAGAATAACAGTCTGAACCAGAGTCAATGGGAAAAACAAGCACTTTTAGTGAACAGATTGCCCCAAAGGATTATGTTGCAGCCAGCGTCGATTTCTCCGAATCTCAGACATAAACTGATACCTGTTATTGTCTTGATACAATTAATTTTACACTTCACATGCAGTCATTTTCCTCTCCGACAATAAGCCCTCGTCACACTCCCACACACATCCACTGAGCGGGAGACCAAGGAGTGAAGAGATAAAGTGTGACATTTGAAGCAAGAACAAAAAAAAAAAAAAAAAGAAGCTTTTGTTCCTCACCAGATTCGCAGATGTAAATCCCAGCGTGGGAAAACTGTGACGGAGAAGCTGCTCAGTCGCAGTCAACGACTCCAACAGGAACCTCGGGAGAAAATCCAGTCTGTAAATAAATATATATATATATATAAACAGGTATGAGATGACAGATACAGTGAATGACAGGGCTGAGAACATTACTTATCAGATCTATACACATTTATATATATATACACACACATATACATATATACACATATATATATATACACATATATATATATATACACATATATATATATATATATACATATATATATATATATATACATATATATATATACATATATACATACATACATACATATATACACATATACATACACACACACACACATATACATATATATATATATATACACAAATCTATTCAAAATAAAAAGACAGAGATGGAGATTTCTGTTGAGCTGTGTGAACCGAAAAACAACAAACGCAACAGAGGATCAATTGAAGTGTCAATCAACCGGCAGAGAACGCTTCTCTTGACTGTCATTATAAAAGATGGATCACAAGATCTTTTTCTTGAATTTGTTTGTGTTGCCATCATTAGCACTCACCACTGCGTTTCTGCATCGTGCTTCACCTGTCAATCAAACACGGCTGATGAGGATGTGAGGTTTTGAATTTTCGGTTTCTAAAGCGGCGAGAGGCGACACTGCAGCCAGAGAGGCGATCAAAAAACTACGTCCAAAAAGTGTTTGACTGTCATCGACGTAATTATAATTTTAAAAGAATAATTTGCTGTTAACCAGAGTCAGATGAAAAGAATAATACCGGATTGGTTTGTGACGTATTTAGCTTAGTTTAACATAAGGACTGGAAGCAGCAGCAGAGTCTTGAGTCATGATGACGAAAGCTGAAAGATTTACCTTCCAATTAGATTTGATTTATCAAAGAGTTTCAGGAATAACTCCGAGCTGCCTCGGGCCGTGTTCAGACCAAGATTAACACAAAAACAAAGTCTCCTCATTCATTTCAATGAGACCGCTGTGTTGACCCAGTAGGGGTCCTGATGTGGAGGCTTCGGCAAAAAAGTTCAACCTGGCTCAACTTTCGCTGCAACAAAATGCAACGTAATCCATCAAATGTGAGCCAGTGTGCATTCCTGGTAGATGACTTTGTAATGTGAACGGTGTATTTCTACTGTTTAGCTCCCAATCGATGCAACGAAATATAAAATAACTGCCGCCTTGATAACTTTCCAGAGTTGTAAAATGGATGGAAGGAGTGAAGCAAGAAAGGGGGAAAAAAACTCAACAAAAAGAGAGTCTTGTCTTTATTTTGTCCTGCCTGGCGCTCGCTGCACTCCGTCCAGATGGCAGCTCCTCTGCAGCCGTGCAGAGCAGAGGGAGGCGACATGACGCCTGTCAGAAGCCCCGCAAAATGTTGCCGCGGAGCCCGATCCGAGCCAGAGTCTGTGACAAACCGTCACCACGCATGCCGACAGTCTAATCTGCATCCACATCAAGGAGGGTGTGTGTGTGTGTGTGTATGGGGGGGCTGGAGTCCTCCTGAACTGCAGGAGGTCCAGGGCTGTTTTCACTGCAGCTGATGGCGGGAGTGCTGCTGTTGTTTGTGTGCTAACAGCCCTCTGATGGCTGCAGGAGCACAGCCGGATTGGCTCGTAGTGTGAAACAACAGCGGCTATTAAAGCTGCTCAATACGACCTGGGGGTGGGGGGGTTGGGGGCATTCACCCGTCCTAACACAGCATGAGTGTGGGTAATTTCTTTCTTTCTTTTTCTTTTTGTCTTTGTTGGCAGTAAACAGAATCAGGGGAGATTCAGATTCATTTACATGCACTTCAGTAATCTTCAGTAATCTGATTATTCAATTCTTACAGCAGTAAAGGAAAATCTGCTTTTCTTTATCATGTTAAAACTTTAAGAGTTTAACACAGACACATTTCTGCTGGATGAATTGGTATGTACACTTACATGGGTTTCTACTGTGCATGAAAGACCTGGGAAAGTGTCCCTGTGCCAGGAAAGATGAAGATGGGATGAAGATCATTGTTCTTAGCTGCACATTGTCTCCAAAATAAATAAATCCAAAGTCTTTAAATCAGTGCATTTGCACAGATTATCTTTTGCTTTCTCCAGTAAACTGATTTATATATGATGTATAGGAGAAACTTGGTTACGGTAATCGCAGGTAGAGGATTAGAGAAACCCGATTTCCCCAGATAGATTTCTCTTGGAGGAAGCTGATTTCTTATATGTGTAAAAGAGTTTCTAATCTGCTTTTTACATGACAGCGTGTACAGGACAGAGCAGACAGGGAGAGTGTCGCTGTGACAGCAGAGCGACAGGATAAACAGAACCTGCACCGCCATATTCAGAATAACTGCATACAAAGTCTGACTAAAACTCAATCTACAGAGGAACACTACAAGTCAAAACAAGTCAATTTCCACCACTGAACATCTGACTATTTGTCACATTCGCACACATTCATGCTGTAACAAAAACTGTCCTCTCCATTGCTACAGTGCCTGTCCCCCTGTCAGACTAAATGCTGCAAAAATGAAACAACATCTGGAAGCAGCGTCTTCAATCACTAATGCAGTTAAAAAAAGGTCGGGCAGAAATCTGATTATTGATCTGCTGCATGTATTCATGGATGTACAGTAACCAGGTTACTACAGGGCAAGTAAAACTAACTGTCTGCATTACCTGATTTCTTGAGTACATGTAAACATACTGCAAATGATGCAAAGTAACTACACTGAAAAGTTCAAATTAAAATTAAATTCAAACACACACAAGAGAACTGTGAAGGATTAAGACAAAATGAGTTCACCCTGTGATTTTTCAAACATGAACAAAAGAGCTTGTTACTTAGATTTCACTGGATCCATATTTGTCAAACCAGGCAAGAACACATGAAGAAGTCACAGACAGACATGGTCACAAATATTAACGCCTCGTGGTAAACTGAAGTAACTTAATCAGCATCTCAAACAACCGCGAGTCACGCTGGACTGAAAGCCAATTAGCAGCTTTTTGCAGCTATAGAGGAGGTCTGGCAATCAGCACTTTGATGTGAGACTTTTCAAAGCAACATGACACAGATGACAGAGCTCCAGAGGACAAATCATCCAGGATCAAACTGCAGGTGCAGCCGTTTGAAAAGGTTCAGAATAAGTGAATACGTCAAGAGGAACGATCTACAAAATCATGACAGGCAGACACAAGCCGAAACTCACAAAGGACATCAACTGTATTTAGGTTGTTGGGTAAAGCTGCTAATTAGCATTAAAGCTAATAACATCTACCTGTATAGCAGTGAAGTCCTTATATTGTCTTCATCAGCTTCACTCCAGACTTCACTTTGTTCTGCTCAACTCTTTGTAGACTAACAGGCTGCAAAAGCTGCTTATTAGAGCAAAATGCCCTCGTTATAGACAGTAATGATCAGGATTAAGGTTCTGGTGGGTGTGTTGCGTAGAGAGTCATACGCCGTGTCTCATTTCATCTCCCTTACGGTCTGCCTTTCATGAGTGAGTGAAGGTTTGATAAGGCTGAGAAACACCAGATTGAATTAGTAAGATAAAGCCTGTGGTCCTCAGTATCCCACAATGCACTGTGTGATAGATACCGGTCACTGAGCACTATTTTTATAAGTCATTACCAGTTGAGACGTGTTTCTGGACTTTCATTTTATCAAATGTAATAATCAATATGTCACAACACGACCCCTTGCATTTTTTTATGCTTCGATTTTTATTTTTAAACCTGGGCCCTATTTTTACAAATGTTGGGGTCTAAATGACTAATAGTTACCAAATGTTTTGGAATTGGTCCAGTAGATCGCCTCCGTTGGCAGCCGTGAACAGGCTGCAATGGCTGCAACATAATCCTTGTGGGCAACTGCGCCTGTCAACATCTGTCCACTAAAAGTGCTTGTTTTTGCCGCTGACAGGCTCAGACTGTTATTCTAGTATCTGACAACATTATGGAAAGGATCCCTACAGAGACAGACCTTTTGTTAAAGAGTAAGATTCTTTTTCTTTAACCAGAAACTGAAGTCTTACTCAAAAAAAAGTCTCGCAAGAGGTGAGTTGTTACAGGAAGACGAAAGGATCTTTCTCAACCGGATCGACCATTTAATATAAAAGGTAACCGTTCAAATCACACAAATCTCCGGCTGTGTATATGTTGTTAATGACCAATCAAGGCCCCCAGTGAGTCTTCTGGTTTCACATCAAGCTGCAGTGGGCAGAGACATAAAATGTAAAACTATTTTTGTCAAGAGGATTTCTGATCTACTCAGCCTAGTGACACCTTAATGGAGGTCAGTGGGGATTCCCACTAAAATCGTCAATTTTCCTTCCCTTGACTTAACAGCTGTGACGGTTTTTCAATTATGACTGTGCGGACATTTTAACTGCACAAGTGTGAACACCTCCGTCTGCGCAGACACTACAGAGCCGCATGCTCATCCACCTTTAGCAGTGTTTCAGGGTCTTAAGACCCCTTTCAGACAGAGAAATGCAACACAAGAGACACAGAGGTAGATGAACTGTGACTGACCGTAATGAAAAATTAGATGGAAATATACAGATTCGTTTTCCTGGATCCTTTGTTGGTCGTCCGTCGTGGTTTGAAAGGTGATTTGTGCCGCGTCACAAACGTGTCACAATGCTGCTTCGCCTCCCCTGAATGCTACGAGTTGCATTCTTCCATTGAAATACATGGAGGTCACATGCGTTTCCCTTGAGCAACATGCCTCTCTGTGAACACTGAGCAAGTCTTCAGTCCTCCAGAGATCACACTTTTGTAGGAAGTGTCCTTCAAAAGGAGGCGGCCTCCCCCGACCCATCAAGCCTTTCCCTGCAGGGTCCAGTTTGTTCAGGTCGCCTCCTCTCTCCTCAGAATATGCACTGCAGTTCTGTTACTTGTCTCAGCGTTGTGATCTGGAGTTCAGCATCTCTCTCTCTCACCTGGACAAACAAACTGAAGCAGTGAACTGCTGCAGGGTTGCTGTTATACTCTCTGCATGTTTGGTGTGAAAGCAGGTTGGATGTTGGGGTGAATTACGGTTTTGAATTCTCAGTACAGGAGAAAACAGCCGAACACGCTGCTGCTGGGTGAAGAGCTGAGAGGGAGGAGCTGAGATAAGAAAGATTTTTAGATGAGTTTGGGGACTTTGGGAGGGATTCTGGCTTTGCTTGGAGGTGGGGGAGTGCAGAGGGGGAGGGGTCGAGGGGGGTTAAAAGCTACACTTCTTCTCCTGCTTAGCATACAGCAATGAAAGAGGGGGAGGGGGATGGCTATGGTGGTCCTTTTCTTTTGTAGGTGAGGCTGATCATGGCTGAAATATACCTGCTGTCAGACGACTCAGTTGGCAGTAAAGAGGCTCCTCTGGAGATGAGCACAGGTCAGAAAGTGTTTCCACAGCAACAAAGGGAAGAGAAAGAGCCAAAGAGCTGCTTCCAAGTGAAAGATGCTGAATGTTTTTGGGATTCGAGGTCATTTTATAATCCCTTTTCTTTTTTTAACCAAAACCGAAATTCCAAAATACAGTGATCCAATTCTGCCAAGTAAACAAGCATTCGAAAGAACCAGGGTAACAGCGGCTTAGACTGAACCACAAAGATCTGGTCAACACACACACTCGGATATCCACTCTGCATGCACGATTAACCCATCGACTCACTCTCTGCTGCTTCAGTAGCTGGTGGAGTTGGCAGAGTATTTTGGAGCAAGCGGTGGAGAATAATGAGGTTATCATAGCATCGCTCCACGCTTCATTACACCCCCCCAGCTCCCAGATACCCCAGCTATACCACCGCTACACCCAGGACCCGCTGACTGATACCGAGGCTGAGCCCAGACCTGCTTACTTTCATGTCATTGACTTCTTTCATGGTGACTGAGGGAACACGAGAACTCGGCCGATTCCTGTCGCACCCAGCTCAGTTTGGGCTTTCTGACGTGTGTGTGTGTGTGTGTGTGTGTGTGTGAGTGTGAGTGAATGCTAGTTTAAAGCATGTGGTTTTAACTGACCTCGACAAAAGACGAGGGTAAATTAAAAAAGAAAGTGATTTTTTAATCAAGAGTCATCCTGCTCCAATACTTACTTTTGTCTTGTTAGACCGACTGGAAAACCTTAAAACATGCCTTCAGCTGATAGAAAGTACAAGTACTATGTAATTGTTTTAAAAGTATTTTTAGTGTAATGTATTTGTGTAAATCTGTCCCTGCGTATACACAGTAGGTGTGTTTAACTACATTATGTTGCCATGATTCTGTATCACAGCAGACTTCCTGGATAAATTAAGAATAAATCAGATAAATACTAAAACAAGCCGATAAGCCAAAGTGCTTCAGCCCAACAGCGGTCTACATCTGGCGCAGCAGGACAGATTCATAATGAATGACGTGAAGTAACCGGGCCAAGTTCACCTGTCTGATTCCGGTGCCTTCTCAGTCCACTTTGGCCCAGTTCCAAACCCCTAAAACCTTGCAGCCAAATCTGGCAACCTCACACGACACAGATGCGACTCACATCTGGTCCTCCGGTGCCAGAACACAGCCGTGTGAAGTGTGCAAGTTCTGGAGGTGATGGCTGACGTCCACACATCTGCTTTTTAATGTAACAGTGGCATTTCTGACTGACAGATTTGCTCCTAAATCTGACACAAATCTATTTGTAGCAAACCTCAGTCTGAACAGAAACCGTGGTACTGTTTACACCACAAACATCCTTTATGACTCCTTTAAGTATCAGTGATGCAAATTAAAATAAAACACAAAGTGAGAAAAGCTCTCACTTAAAACCTAAAATATCTAAAAATGGTACTTTTTAAAAAAGGTACTTTTTGGACTCAATATCTTTAAACTGAACTGGTTTTAGACACAAAAATAAAATAAAAACCTGAAATAGAAAAACAAAATGTGAAAAACATTTTAAATAATCAAAAAAATTTTGATTATATAAATTGGTGGCGAATCTAAAATGTCTAGTGACTTTTGGTGAATAACTTCCAGCATGCAATGTGACGAGATGTTTGTACTTAAATGAAATTAAATGTTGAATTAATTTAAATTTGCTTTCTAAGTCTGCTTTCTTTGATTTACTCAGATGTAGATGGAGATCCAGACACTGTTATTACTGGAAGTTTCGTGTTTATCTGACAAACGTTTGACTTCACTTCCTCGACCTGCTCTCACTTCACAGTTTCTCTCCGTTAACTGACGGACAAACTAAATAAAAAAGGTCACAGGTGAGGTGAAAAGTCCCGGTGATTACAGACACACAGTCACACATCAGTGTGGAGGTGAAACCTGACACACCCACACACACACTCCGAGTGTGTGTACAGGCTGAACACACACTCTGGACATAAACAGCCTGCGTTTACACACAGATTAACCCCATCAGGCAGCGCTCTGCTCTCTCACTCGGATTAAGAAAAGTAAACCTGCAGCTCCTCCCAACAGGAAGTCACACACTTACAACCCGATCATCTGTCCACACTGAATGTATGTAGAAATTAAAATTAAATTAGAAGCAAACACGTGGACAAAATGTTCCAACAATGTAAAGGTCACATTAGTGCTGAATTGATTAGTCAACCGATGGTTTGGTCGATCTACAGAACATTAGCTCTGATAATGATTAATAACGGGCGTCATTGATTGAGGAAAATGTCAAACAGTCTCTGGTTCCAGCCTCTCAAATGTGAAGAGGTTTGGTTTTATATCTTTAAACTGAAAATCTCTGGACTGTTGATGAACAACGAGAAGACACCGAAGACGTCACCTCAGCTCCGAGAAGTTCTGACGTACATTTTTCACACATTCTTGACATTTTATAGATTTATTGGAAAAATAACTGGTAGAATAATCAGTAATTCAAATTATAATCAAATTAAAATGTTGACCACAACAGAGCAAAGCTAACCAAGTGAGCAGGATGTAAAACACATTTTCTAATACAAATTTGAAAATGCATGTTTTCTTTCTTCTTGCCGTCCAACATTCAGAAGTTGGATTTTTGGGGCGCCTCCGTGTCTCAGGGGTTAAAACACCAACCATGAACCTCAAAGTACCGGGTTCAAATTGTTGCATCTCTTTCCCTCACTTCCTGTCATCTCTCCACTATCACTGTCTAATAAAAGGCTTAAAAATGCCTTAACTTAACAGAAAAGCACATTCCCTCCCTGGATTCCTTCTGTCTACAACAGACGTCTGTAAAATGTTGCGGTGGATGTGACTTTTTCTTTCTTGTGCCGTCTTACTTCTTAAATATTTGTCTGGAATAATTACAGTATGAAGATTTAAAGATTCTGGACTTCTGGACTGAACTTTGTGCTGATTGGTTGTTTGAACATCTGGTTGGATGTCATTGGTTGTTCAGTTTTATGGGATTCAGACTGTTGATTTATTGACTGTTGCCTCCAAGGTTCTCTACCATCACTTATGTTGTTTAAATGTAACCAAACCCAACACAGGTGTTCTCACTGAAATACCCACTGCCATTGTTTCTGTTGTCATGACAACCACTCCAGTATTCACTAATGGTGATTTCATGGAGTTTAATTACAGGAAAAAGCACAGGAGCTGCTGTTAGCCTCCGACAACAGGTTTGTGTCTCACAGTCAAATCTCCAAACCAGGAGGAAGAAACACGTTCTACTGTTTTAGCATTTTGTTTTGTATGTTGACGTGCTGGAAGAGTTACGTACGGACCATTTTCAGATTCAGCTGCACACAGTCGCAGCTCTTTTTTCTGCCGTTTGTCACTCAGAGTGAAAATCAACTCTGATTTCACCCGGCTGAGTTCAGTGTTTTTATTTCAGCGCTGCATCACATTACGCTGTCACTCACTTCAAATCCTTTCAATGATGAAAAAGAAGTAAAAATCGAATTAGATACAGGATGCATTAATCCTTTTACATTTCCCATTTTGTTCCCTCTTAAGAAACTTTAAACTCCAGGTTTTTAATGGCTGCACCATCCCATCCAATGGAAATATTTCCCCCAAATTCAGTATATTTAGTATTTAGTATTTTTGGAAACTTTGGAGTCTCCTCCTCTATTTGAAATAAAGTCCTGTTGAGTTTGAGGCTCTGGAACAACCTGCCTGAGGAAATCAAGCTGGCTGAGTGAGAATCATCTTTAAATCTCTTCTTTGAAAGTTTTTTACCAATTTTACCTGAGTTGTTTCTTTATTTATTTTTTCTCCAGATGTTCAGAGGAGGTTTTACAGTCTCCACGAAATGGGCAGTCCACGCCCATTTCACTCAGGGTGCTGAGTTCAGGAGCGTCAGCTAAATGGATACTGCATTATTTATGAACCAGATTAGCAGCTCATGTTTACAACGTTTCCGCTTTGACACAAAAGTATAAAACATTATTTTGCTTTTTATCTCTCCTCCACGCTGCACTTCTCTCCTCCGCCACCAGCAGACCCGTCATGTTGGCTTTAACTGAGCCGAGCGGCGGTTCGTCCCGGCGGCGCCACGCCTCGTCGGGTTCTTTAGCTGCAAGTCGCTTCCAGGTCGAGACTCTCGGTTCCTTCCGTTGATGAAGATAATGAGGAAGCTTCGGCGTCCGTACGGAGAGACAAACAGGCGGAAGAAAGACAACAGTCACGAATCACGACCACATCAGACACTCGCACATTATACACACCTCTCATCGTGACACACGCGCACACACACACACACAGAGCAGCAGCATGTGTAGGAGCAGGTAGAGAGGTGAGCTCACACACTGATGACTTGAGTCACAGAGCTATAAACACACACACACACACACACACACACACACAGGAGTACACCTGTAGATTCAGCTGTTCATACTGAGGGAGGAAGAGAAAGGTGCTCCAGCAGAGTGCATCTTCATCTACATTACTCTGTACAAGAAGCACCAGCCAGAGCTATAAATGGACTTAAGTAACAGTCTTTATGTACAACGTCATGTCTTCAAGGAACCTGGTTTCTCTAATCGGAAAAGGAAAGGTCATTAAACGCAGCGGTACATCCGCTTTTTAAAATAACTTCATGCAAAGTTCAACAAAGACTGAAACTCACACTAAGTAGTCTCTAGAAGTTGAAATGAGTCCGTTTCCACGGCTGACCGTCGACTCAAATTCAGACATATTCCTGCTGCACATATCCCTCTCACACGGGAAGCACCAGTTCAATACACTGGGGCAGCATCAGCCGGATCAGGATCACCTTATTAACCGGATCGGGTATCTGCCATTAACTTACATAAAAAAGGATCCCAGTGGGGTTTACAGATTTTAAATGTGGAAAACAGAGAGAGCTGCAGTCAGCTGATACCCTGAATGGTTCAGGAGGAAAAAGCTGGATCAATGCATCCCTAATTTAAACGTAGGGGTGGACGATATGATGATATAAACCCTACGAAGATATAAATGTGTCTACTTTCAGAGATTCTGCAGTTATCATTTATGTCGAGGTATCTATCCCATAATATCACCGGCTGTATTGGGTGATTGATGGCAGATCAATCAACAGAGCTGTTTCATGGCAATACTGGATTTTTATATGATTTTTACATAAAATGTGATGAAGCACACTCAGCATTTAATTTCAGTCCAAATGCCAAGACACAAACACACATGCAGAACAGCACTGTATCAGGTCTGAAGACGTGTTGTCTGACTTCCTGTATGACCTGGTTTCTCTGAGTAACCTGAGCGAGGTTTCCCCAAAATCACCTTTAGGCGAAGATGATCTTCATTGTAACTCTGCAGGTTCATATCATGTTAGCCTTAAGATGCCGAACAAGGGAGGAACCTGAAATATTTAACTGTCTTCCTCTCTCTCCCCTCTCTCCTTCCTCTCTCCCCTCTCTCCTTCCTCTCTCTCCCCTCTCTCTCTCTCCCCTCCACCTTCCTCTCTCTCCCCTCTCTTCTTCCTCTCCCCCCTCTTCTTCCTCTCCCAACTCTCTTCTTCCTCTCCTTCCTCTCTTCTTCCTCTCCCTCCTCTCTCCCCTCTCTTCTTCCTCTCTCTCTCCCCTCCACCTTCCTCTCTCCCTCCTCTCTTCTTCCTCCCCCTCCTCTCTTCTTCCTCTTCCTCCTCTCTCCCCTCTCTTCTTCCTCTCTCTCCCCCTCAGCTCCTCCTGTCATTTCTTCACCCTGACTCAGCATCCTCTCAGCCTCAGCATCAGTTGAGGAGGATCCGTCTCTGCTCCTACTCTTCCTCTGTTCCCACAGCATATGGAGAAGTGACCTCACAATCCCATTCAGGTTCATGGGAGAGACGGTACATATCTGTTATCTGATGATAACTGCTTTATATTCAAACTGCAGCTGCTTAAAGGTTAGAGAAGCGTGCTCGTGACAGAAGGTCACGTCTCAATCAATCAGTGTCTTTGTGTGAGCACTAAAGTTCATTGTTGACCTCAGAAATAGCAGTTTGACAGAAAAGATCTCAGTGAACAAACTCCATCCACTAAGAAGACCACAAGACGTGGTTGAAAGTTCTGGAACAAGATGGACCTTGTTTTTAATCTGCTCATAATTGAAAATAAAGGTCTTCTCTTGTATATTTTAAACCATCAGGAAACATTAATAAAGTCAGTCAGTTTGGGGAGTGATGGCAGCTTCCTTCCTGTGTTCTGAATGTTTTAACTGATGTTGTTTTGTGTTTTGGCCCTTTAACTACAAACTAACTAAACTTAACTAAACTTAATATTCCTGCTCGCCATTTTCTAAACGATCTCAGAGTTTTTCGATTGATTTCCTTCCTTCCAGGCAGAAACTGCCGACACTTGAAGCTTCTGCTGCAGAAAGACGATCCATCGCTGTCAACATTTTGTTGCCTGTAATTTCATTTGCCAAAGTTACATTATCGTAATGCGATGCTGCAGTTGTGAGCTGAGATGATGGTGCATTTGAGGACACCCAGGCATCTCAGATTTGATAATGGGATGCTGAAAAGCTTTTATTTGCTGTAAGAGAAGTGTGAATTTGAGATGGATTACATGTGTCGAGAAAGCCAATTTTCACAGCAGCCTGAAATTAAAATTTGGAAAATGATCTAAAAGTTACAGTCAAGGCTTGAAAATGCTCCACCCTAATCTACTGTGCCCTACTTGTAGTGCTAAAACACGTAAAACCACCCAACAGTTGCCTAAGCCTCAGAGATCTGAACTTTGGTGATTTTTACTGTCAAGTCAATTTTATTTATACAGCCCGATTTCACAAATCAGCCTCAGGGGGCTTTATTTGCCTCAGGGGGGTTACTGTGACTGCACAGCTTGGTGTGTGAGACACAGTCACATGTACAGACACAAATAAAGTGTTTCTGTGTGCTCTTGGCAGACTTGTAAGGGATCGAGCCGAGTGGCTTTTTGGAGAGATCATCAAAGTTTAACAGAGTCTGTGAGGACGAAGCCTTCAGCTGCCTCAGGCCTGCTTCCTGTCCACAAACAGCCCAGGACAGAAGACGAAGATCAAGATGAAGAAGAGGCAGAGAGCAGATTATAACAGGACACATCAACCATCACTTCCACTGTCCACCGTCATTCATTTCAACTGACAGAGATGGATCATCTTTATCATGAAATCCAGGCTACTTTCAGATCTCGTTATGTAAATGAACAAGCTGCTCATGTTTACATAAAAGTCACGACTGCAAACCACAAGTCTGAGCTGAATGCTGTCACATTAACATAAAGATCGCAGCAGCACAAAGTCATTTAATATCTAAAGAGATATTAAATGCAAATCTTGTTGTGCCTTATTAACTGCACTGTATTACATTTATCTCTCAATTTTCACCTCTTAGGCGCCAAGAAAATGAAATCAGTTTAATAAGCAGGAAACACTGTGAGCTTGTTGATGAGATTCTTCTCGTGTCAGATCGGTCTGTCAAAATGATTTTTCCCCTTTACAATGGAGGAAAAACTCTCCTACAACCACAATAATAAAAATATTTTCATCTTTCATCTAAACCAACTGCATGGATGAATGATTGAATATCCAGCAAAATGGTTACATACAGCATGTGAGCAAAAAGAAATTAACAAATAAATTATGAAACTGAGAAACTGGATCAGGGGATCGACTATGAGGGGAGGGGGCAGGCGTTCCTCACACTCACGTTGGTCATTAATTCAGTCTTAAAGCTGGGGGAGGCAAAACCTTCCACCTCTCTCTCTGCTGCCTCGTATCACTCCGCTAAGCCCCTCCCACCAAACCCACAACTTCAGCCAATGAACTGAAGCTCTGTGTGGGGGGACGTGTTGCTGCAGGCAAAGGAGGCGTTGGACATTTATCACAAGTTGCAGGATTTTCAGCCATTAAATCAGGTTTTCACCGTCTGAAAGGACACGTACACACGTCTACATTTGGAGAACAGCCAATACAAATGAACCATCTCTCTGAAATAACCTGTGATTGGCTAAAGTCTCCCGTCATGGGCTAGATTTTCTGAAGCCTGAAAACAGAGGCAAGTGGAGGGGCTGAAGTAGAGGTCTGCTCTCAGACCACTTGAATTACAATATGCTGCACGGTTATGGATGTGTTGGCCAATAACGCCATAACAATACTGCCTACCCCACCTTTAAGGGCAAAATGTGTTTTAAAATCCATCACTGATGGAGCCTGAGAGAAAAGAGAACACACTCTTCTTCCTTGATGTTGTTATTTTCTGTGGACCGGGTGACAAACATGGTGCAATTTAGGAGACACCCCCCTCTGAATGACAAAAAGCCACCACTTTAACAAACATGAAGTTATGGATTTCATGTCTGAAAGGGGCTTTTAGACACTTTTTATGTGCTTGGAGCTGCTTCAAAAAAAAAGCGTTTAATTGCAACAAAAATTGAAAAATACAACATTCATGATCTCCAGAAAGACACCTGGGCATTTTCTGATTTGACGCCCTAATCAGCAGGGTGACATCATGTGTCTGCTTTCTGATGTGACACTGCTATGATTAAGGTTTCGTGCAGATTAGGCACATAAATGACTTGATTGCAGCGAGAGAAACATTGTGGTTTAGGTAAAAAAAACGAAAAAAAGTTACTTTATTAAGGTTAAGGAACGATCGTGGTCACAGTTAAAAGGAACCAATGCAGACCATCAGTAGGAAGCATGACGTGGACATAATTTCGGCGGCTGCTAATGAGCTTCGTCACTTGGACATGTCGTTATTGCACATTTACTAATCTCTACAAACGGATATCTGCATATAAATGCAGAATCTGTGGAGGGCAAAAGAAGCGGAACACACTGGCCGCATAATCTCAGAACCCATCGGCTATCGTCTGACGATTGTTTAGCCTTTTATTGATGTCTAAAAATTTATCTGCATTCAAATCGTCATCAGACGATAGCCGATGGGTTCCGAGATTGCTAATTGAACTGTAAACAATGACCGGCGAACGGAAGAAGAAGACATGGCCGTTATCTGGATATCCGCTGGCTACACCGGAAGCGCCGAAACATTGGCCGTTGCCGATGGGTTCTGAGATTGAGCATTTACTGACACAAGTTTCGTCTGACACAGGACAGTCTGTTTTACTTCTACACTGAAGTGTTTGTGTGAGCCCAGACTGCTAACTCAATGTGTGTCTACATGATTACTGTTAAAAAAATATTAGATACAGTATGTAGAACATTGTGATTATTGTCACCTGGAGTTGGTAAAAAGTTGAAAATAGGTTCAAACTTATTCTGATTACACAACAAACACAATCCTTTCATTTTAGGGTCAATACCTGTATCATGAAACAGTTCAAATGTGTATAAATTAGTGTTTTATGCCATCTTCTACAATGCTGTCATCTTCATATCAAACAGATTCATCACACATCTCATGGTTTTCTCCTCCTCCGTTATTAAATCCAGAACCATGTGAGTGATTTCAGTCCACAGACAGGCTGCAAGCAGAAATCATATCATATCAGCGACTTATCAAAACCCTCACATGTCGAGAGGAAACAAGGCAAACAAGCGTTGCCACAAAAGACTGCATCTCGCACAAACTCATCGTCGCCAGCTGATCCATCATCAGCTGTCACACTGGACGCCCCGGTCAGGACCTGAGCCATCAATCAAAGGGACAACAAAGGCATGCTGGGAGCAAAGTTCAGCTCCAGTAGGACTGACAAGCAGAGACGAGATAGATACATACAGGGAGGATGACAAGGCCTCTCTGGGGATTCAGGCGAGTACTGACGTGCTCAGGTGAACGTATTGTCTCATTTCCGGTTGCCGGTGTTTCTGTGTTAGTGGTTGCAAAGTTCGCTGCTCCAGCTAAACCCAGTTAATTTTGATATTTTCCTTACTATAGCGGTTAATTTTCCGCTATACATTTAAGGATACACTAGCTCTGTTTAAGCACTCATATCTGTCTCCTGTTAGCGACTTTCCGCTAATCCCACAGTTGTTTACACGCTAGTTAGTTGCTACTTTAGCTCAGTTAGCGATGGCGTCTCTCTCTCCTTCTCCCTCTCCTGCTCTCTCACCATGGAGAGTCAGTCAGCCGGTGCGAGCCGACCAGAGGCAGCTTCTGCCGGCCGTCTCCCGGCAACTCCCGAGCAGCCGGGAGGCCCGGGAGGCTGGGTGACTGTCCGAAAGAAGCACAGCCCTAAACCAAAGCTCCCGGTTCACCACCGACCCGTTCACGTTTCTAACAAGTTCTCTCCACTCAGCGACACACCCGCTGAGAAACCAACTCTGATTATTGGCAGCTCCATTTTGCGAAACGTGAAATTAGCGACACCAGCGGCCACAGTCAGATGCATCCCAGGGGCCAGAGCGGGCGACGTTCAATCCTATTTAAAACTGCTGGCTAAGGATAAACGTAAATATGCTAAGATTGTTATTCACGTCGGCGGTAATGACAGCCGATTGCGCCAATCGGAGGTCACGAAAATTAATGTGGAGTCGGTGTGTACATATGCAAAAACAATGTCGGACTCCGTAGTTTTCTCTGGGCCCCTGCCTAATCTTACTAGCGATGACATGTATAGCCGCATGTCATCATTCAACCGCTGGTTGTCGAGGTGGTGTCCAGGTAATGATGTGGGCTTTGTAGATAATTGGCGGACTTTCTGGAGAAGACCTGGTCTGATTAGGAGAGATGGCATTCATCCCACTTTGGATGGAGCCGCTCTCATATCTAGAAATCTGGCCGAATTTATTAGTGGCCCAAAGCCATGACAGCTCAGAGTTCAGACCATAGACTTAATACAGTCTGTGGTCCAGACCAGGAGGCAGAGCTGCAGTCCTACACGCTTCTCTGCGCTTCCATTAGAGCAGTTACCCACCCTAAACTCCACAGAGAGGTTGTCTGCCCCCCCACCACTTAAATTATTTAAATCAAGTAAACAGAAGAGGAGTTACACATAAAAACCTAATAAAAAGTAAAACCTCCACTGCAACAGTACAACAAAATAGGAGAATTAAATGTGGACTCAACATCAGATCTCTCTCATCTAAAGCTGTTCTAGTAAATGATCTAATATCAGATCATAATATTGATTTATTTTGTCTTACTGAAACCTGGCTGTGTCAAGGTGAATATGTTAGCCTAAATGAATCCACTCCCCCCAGTCACATTAATACTCACATCCCTCGAGGCTCAGGCCGAGGAGGTGGAGTTGCAGCCATCTTCGACTCAAGCCTATTAATCAAACCTAAACCTAAATTAAATTATACCTCGTTCGAAAGCCTTGTTCTTAGTCTTTCACACCCAACCTGGAAAACACTACAGCCAATTCTATTTGTTATAGTGTACCGAGCTCCTGGACCGTACTCTGAATTTTTATCTGAATTCTCAGAGTTCTTATCAGGTTTAGTCCTTAAAACAGATAAAATAATTATTGTAGGTGATTTTAATATTCATGTGGATGTAGAAACTGATAGCCTTAGTGTTGCGTTTATCTCATTACTAGATTCGATTGGCTTCTGTCAGAGTGTACATAAACCCACTCACTGTTTTAACCACACCCTCGACCTTGTTCTTGTCTATGGCATTGAAATTGAACATCTAATAGTCTTTCCACAGAATTCTTTTTTATCAGACCATTTTCTATTAACTTTTGAATTCCTATTACTGGACTACACGCCATTAGGCAAACATTCCTACACTAGATGTCTATCTGATAGTGCTGTAGCTAAATTTAAGGAAGTGATTCCATCGGCATTTAATTCAGTTCCATGTCTCAATGTAACAGATGACTCCTATGCTAACTTTAGTCCCTCCCAAATTGATCATCTTGTTGATAGTGCTGCAGGCTCACTACGAATAACACTCGACTCTATCGCCCCTCTAAAAAAGAAGATAATAAAACAGGAGGTTAGCTCCATGGTATAACCCGCAAACCCGCAAATTAAAACAAACATTGCGAAAACTTGAAAGGAATTGGCGTTCCACCAATCTGGAAGAATCACGTTTAGCCTGGCAAGATAGTCTTAAAATTTATAGGAAGGCCCTCCGTAATGCCAGAGCAGCTTACTACTCATCATTAATAGAGGAAAATAAGAAGAACCCCAGGTTTCTGTTCAGCACTGTAGCCAGGCTGACAGAGAGTCACAGCTCTATTGAGCCATGTATTCCTATAGACCTCAGTAGTAATGACTTTACGAGCTTCTTTAATGATAAAATTCTAACTATTAGAGACAAAATTCAGCACCTCTAGCCCTCAGTTGGTACCGACTTATCTTCAAACACAGGAACCTTAGAAACAACTGTAAAACCTGTACATTTAGACTGCTTTTCTCCCATCAACCTTAATCAACTAACCTCCATGATTTCCTCATCTAAGCCATCAACGTGTCTCTTAGACCCCGTCCCAACTAGGCTGCTTAAAGAAATTTTACCCTTAGTTAGCACTTATTTACTAGATATGATCAATCTGTCCTTATTAAAAGGCTATGTGCCACAGTCCTTTAAAGTAGCTGTAATTAAGCCTCTTCTTAAAAAGCCCACTCTTGATCCAGGGATTTTGTCAAATTATAGACCTATATCTAACCCTCCTTTTCTCTCTAAGATCCTTGAGAAAGCAGTCGCCAATCAGTTGTGTGACTTTCTACACAACAACAAGCTGTTTGAGGATTTTCAGTCAGGATTTAGAGTGCATCATAGCACAGAGACAGCACTGGTGAAAGTTACAAATGACCTTCTAATTGCATCAGACAAAGGACTTGTCTCTGTACTTGTCTTACTAGATCTTAGTGCTGCATTCGATACCATTGACCATCACATTCTATTACAGAGACTAGAACATTTAATTGGCATTAAAGGTACTGCACTAAGCTGGTTTAAATCCTATTTATCAGATCGATATCAGTTTGTACACGTTAATGATGAATCCTCTATGCACGCCAAAGTCAGTCACGGAGTTCCACAAGGTTCTGTGCTTGGACCAATTCTATTTACCTTATATATGCTTCCTTTAGGCAATATTATTAGGAAGCACTCCATAAATTTTCATTGTTATGCAGATGATACCCAATTATATTTATCGATCAAGCCAGATGAAACCAATCAATTAGCTAAACTTCAAGCATGCCTTAAGGACATAAAAACCTGGATGACCTGCAATTTTCTGATGTTAAACTCAGACAAAACCGAAGTTATTGTACTTGGCCCCGAACACCTTCGAAACACATTATCTAAAGATATAGTTTCTCTAGATGGCATTGCCCTGGCCTCCAGCGAAACCGTAAGGAATCTTGGAGTTATCTTTGATCAGGATATGTCCTTTAACTCCCACATAAAACAAACTTCAAGAACTGCCTTTTTTCACTTACGTAACATTGCAAAAATCAGACACATCCTATCTCAAAAAGATGCAGAAAAACTAGTCCATGCATTTGTTACATCTAGGCTGGACTATTGCAGCTCTCTATTATCAGGATGCCCCAATAAGTCCCTTAAGACTCTCCAGCTGATTCAGAATGCTGCGGCACGTTTACTGACAAGAACCAGAAAAAGAGAACATATTTCTCCAATATTAGCTTCTCTACACTGGCTCCCTGTAAAATCCAGAATAGAATTTAAAATCCTTCTCCTCACCTTCAAAGCCCTAAATGGTCAGGCACCATCATATCTTAAAGAGCTCATAGTACCCTATTACCCCACTAGAGCACTGCGCTCCCAGAATGCAGGGTTCCTTGTGGTTCCTAGAGTCTCTAAAAGCAGAATGGGAGCCAGAGCCTTCAGCTATCAAGCTCCTCTCCTGTGGAACCAGATCCCAGTTTGTGTGTATGGGAGGCGGACAACCTCCTCACATTTAAGAGTAGGCTTAAGACTTTCCTCTTTGATAAAGCTTATAGTAGGGCTGACTCAGGTGACCCCTGAGCCCCTTAGTTATGCTGCTATAGGCCTAGACTGGCCGGGGGACTTCCTATGATGCACTGAGCTCCTCTCTCCTCCTCTTCCTCTCCATCTGTACGCCCTCATATCCCATCAATGCTTGTTATTAATCAACTTCTTCCCGTAGTTGTGTGCTTTCTCCTCTCTCTCTCTCTCTCTCCCTCTCTCCTTCTGTTGCTTTCTGCAGGTATTTCTGCCTCTGGAGCTGTAGAGTCTGGATCTATGGTTGCTGCCGCCTGCTGCCCCCGTGCTCCTGCTCTGCACCCGCTGCTGCTATTGCTGTTGTTGCTCTTGTTATTAGTATTGCTATTATAATGTTGCTCTTAGTGTTGTTTCTGTTGGTGTTAACATCAATGCCATTACCATAGCTATTGCCTTACATCCCTATGTGGAACTGTATTGTGCTGCTGTGTGTTCTCTTTCCTCCTGCTCTCTCTCTCCCCCCCTTCAACCCAACCGGTCGAGGCAGATGACCGCCCACCTTGAGCCTGGTTCTGCTCGAGGTTTCTACCTGTTAAAAGGGAGTTTTTCCTTGCCACTGTCGCATAGTGCTTGCTCATGGTGGGAACTGTTGGGTCTCTGTAAATATAAAGAGTCGGTCTTGACTTGCTCTATTCGAAAAAATGCCCTGAGATAACTTTGTTATATGGCGCTATATAAATAAAACTGAATTGAATTGAATTGAATACTTAAAGCAGCCTTGAAGCACGACTCAGGCCGTTTTTAAACCTTTAGACTGCACTGTAAACACATCACAGAGCACATTACATTACAATCCAAAATAACCTTCTGGAACACTATACTTTATGCCAGATCTGTAAATAACAAAGAATGTTGTAAACAAAGTCGCTTTGCAGAAAAGACAAAAAGCATTTGTTAGTATAGAGTGACATCAGCGAGACATGATTTATATTTACTCGTGACACTTTAAACCTCCTCATTAGTGAGACCTTTGCACCCGGCTCTGATATTTTTATTAGCAATGTTAGCGCTGTGGCTCAAAGGACGGCAGTGTCGGGTCAGTCGGTCCAGACTGAAATATCTAAACATCCACTCGATGGATTGGCACAAAATTCTGTACAGACATTCATGGTTCCCAGAAGATGAAACGTAATGACTTTGGTGATCCCCTGACTTTCCCTCTAACACCACCATGAGGTTGACATTTCAACTAATGGATGAATTGCCATGAAATTTGATACAGACGTTCATGTTCCCCTCAGGATGAACCATAATAACTCTGACATAACTGCAAAAACTAAAGGCATTCCCATCAGCCTCAGCTGCACTTTGTGTTTAGTAAAACACTAATTAGCAAATGTTAGCATGCTAAACTAAGATGATGAATGCTGACTAGGGCTGCCAAGATTAGTCGACTAGTCACGATTACGTCGACTATCAAAATCGTCGACGACTAATTTAATAATCGACGTCGTCGTTTATTTTTTGAAGCTTTGTTTTTCTCTCCAAACTGCCGCTGTACCTTCCGCTGCCTTGTCTGCCTTTCTGTCCTTGACGCACATGCGCAGTAGTGGTAATCGGGGTCAGCCGTGGTGTCACCTGAGAAGTTCTGCCCAGTATCAACAGTATCGTGGCTAGCCGCAAACGGAGCGTTTTATCAAGAGAAATGGAAAGAATGTGCAATGCAAAATCTGCAAGGCAGAACTTGCCTTCCATGGGAGCACTACAGCGATGCACGAGCATTTGAAAAGAAAGCACGTTGTTGTAGCTGAATCTGATTCAATTTCTGACGAAGAGGGACAGTTAGCTGCTCACATTAACGTCAACAGCGAGCTACTTACTTATATTGATAGCTGTAAACGTTAACATTAACGATTTCATATGTTATGTGTTTGCTGTAACGCTATAACAGTGACGTCATGTTTGAATAGGAAATGTGATAACGCTAATGTTTTATAACGCTACGTTACAGTGCTAAAAAAATACGGTCCTCTTCAATGGACAACTTTGTTACCAAGGCAACAACATGCACACCTGGGCAGGTAAATGTCCTGACTGAAGCAATCTGGAACATGTTGGTGACGGACATGAGACCCCTGTCCGTGGTTGGCGATGAAGCTGCTACAAGCTGCAAAGTTCATTAAAAGTTGAATGGACTGTCATCTTAATTGTCTTTATTTGTTAGTTAGCACACACCTTAAACACTTCAAGCTGGAAGCTGATGATGGTTATATAA
The DNA here is from genome assembly GCA_005408345.1 of Macquaria australasica. Lineage (NCBI taxonomy): Eukaryota > Metazoa > Chordata > Actinopteri > Centrarchiformes > Percichthyidae > Macquaria > Macquaria australasica. Next base: position 90,745 of record SEMN01000449.1, read on the forward strand.
GAGCAGCTGCATGCTGGTGCAATACGCTGCAATTTAGGTATGATCCGATTAGTCGACTAATCGAAAAAAATAATCGGTGACTAGTCGATTATCAAAATAATCGTTTGTGGCAGCCCTAATGCTGACATTAGCATTTAGCTCAAAGCACACAAGCTCACAGAGCCTCTGCAGACTGCAGCTCGTGCTCACACACTACAGACTGTTTCAGCAGAAGTTTATCTTTAGGTCCTGTCTGCCTGCAGAGTAAATAGGATAATTTTCACTCAGTAATAAAATTTATCTGCAGAGGAAACTCACAACATGCTGTTCACACACCAGTGAATCACTTCATTACATCTGCTTGTGCTTTTTCTCACATTAGAACAAAATGCTACATTTTCCATCTAAATCATCAGTCTGACACCTCTGCTACGCCTCAGTTACAGCTAACAGGACGCTGCCATCAAGGCCTGAAATAAAAGGCGTCCCAATGGACAGAAAGTGTGATTATCAGTCAGCAACATAAATTACGGAGCCTGTCAAAGCGATGCACAGCTCATCAAAGCAGCTGTGAACATGGTCACAGAACTCTCATACATGGAACCAGGTGTTTCTTCCTCACCTTTCTCTGGACTGGGCCTTCTTACTTTTTAATGCACAAAGTTTCATTTGTTTTTGTGCAGCCTGCTCTGTGTGCATACATGTCATATGTTACAGTGAAGCGGCTGGAAGTAACTTTCAAGGCAACTGAAGTGGTTAACAGAACAGAGTCCTTTTTAATAGAAGAAGCTCCTGAATTCACATTCCTCCTCTGTTTCCCAGATTAGATTTTCTCAGAAGATATCTTGTGGATTTATAGCACATTCCACAACACCACAAACAGCCTACCAGCAGCCAGAATTAATTCATTTTCTTCTTTCTAGTCAGACTCCATTAACCACTTCTAATGTCAGACTTCAGGACACAGAGGCAGAGCTGACATATTACACTCTGTGCAGTTGTGTGAAATACACAATGAAATGCAGCTTCATCAGTGGATTCAGCTGAAACACTACATTCACTCACAATATACCTAAATATAACCTGCTCAATATAAGTCTCACTCACAAGCTAATTTAAGGGATCCTGTTCCGATATATGTCTGTTAGCATGGTCCGTCTATTTCTTGAAAATAACCATTTGGGCTGTTAGTTGACGTGCGCTTCAATAAAACTCTCGTCTTTTCTCATGTAAAACTGAAATGTAAAGCAAAAATCTCACCTGTGTTACCTCAGGAGAGAAACCTTACAAACAGCTCATCGCCCAGAGAAACACAAATCCTTCTAATGCGTCTCACACTGACACCTAATAACAGCTGATCTGAATACAAAGAGGCTGACGACGAGGACAAAAGAGCCCGCCTGGAGAGGGCCGACACCTACTGAGGCTGAAATACCTTACCCCCACCCCAACACCTCCCTACCCTGATCCTCCATTCATATTCCCCTGCAGGAGTCCCCCGCCCTCCCCACAGGGCAGACAGCCCCGCTCAGGCCATCTTAAAGAGGGGAGCATGTTGAGAAGCCACATGTTGGTCACAGGCCATTAGGACCAAAACACCCCCAACAACTCTGCTCAGCAACGTGGTGGGAAATAGAAAAAGCCAAAGAGGTCTCTGTAGTGCACAGAAAACACCCGGATGAAGACGAAACGCATGCTTTCTTCTCTACAAAGACTCTGTATAATAATATCCCTAAAAAAAAGGCAACGTTGTGCTCAGAAAATAAACGCTGCTTCAACAAAGTACAAGAATGTATTCATTGTATTCAACAGCACACTAAGGTCAACCAGGGTCCCATCAGGAGCACCTCGTCACTGTCCAGTTAAACTGAAGGATTAATTGTTCCTTTACGGGTTGACAGGAGATACATGGTTGTCACAGGACAGCAATGATACTGTCATATCCAAGGAGCTCTTTCCATTTTAATATGAATAAAATGTACCTTTACAGCACAACAACAACAAAAACAATAGAAACAGCAATCAAGACGACGAAGGTCTGAAAAGATTTGTAGGATATGTTGAACTGCTTCAGTCGAGTTCAGACCAACATTAGTGCTGTAAGTCTGAGTCTGTGTTGAGCCACATTCAAGGTAGATTCCTTTGTAATGTGAACATGGTAATTCTGTTTACAGAAGATTAAATGATTGTAACTGTGATAACTTTCCACTGTTGTAACATCCTGTCTCACAGTATTAAACTGTGCAGTGTTTGGGGGCTGATCTCATGACTTTAACACCAATAACTTCAGTCAGACTTCAGCCTTCTGACTTACAAAGACTTGATATCCTCCAAAAGTTACAAAAAAGTGTGCAGCGAATCAACTCCTCATTTTCCTGATAATAAATAGACTGAATCACTCAGACTCCGGCCAATCATGTTGCATGAGCAGGAGGGGAAGTGTTTGTCAGTGCACACCAGCAGAGTACTCCTTTAAATGTTAAAGATTTAAAGATGAAAAGTTGAAAAGGTCAAAACTCCAACAACACTTGAAGTATAAAGAACAACTTTATTGTCAGACCATCAGCTTGTGCTCTTCATCAGGGTCATCCTCATGAAGAGCGGATGGTGACTTTTTAGGTTTAGGACTCAAAACACAAAGTTAAGGACTTTGACTTAACTCAGGACTTCATTGCTCAACAACACAACCACATCAACACAGCCCCTTGCATTTTTTAATGCAGTATTACACTTGGAAAGTCAATTACAGCTTGATTTGCTGTTGCTGTTATTCTTGACAGAACAGAACAAGAATTAAACAGAGGAAGAACAACACAGCAATAACACAACTAATCCAGTAGTCTTTGACATATAACCTCTAAATACAGTATGAAGAGCTTTTCACACCAATTTATCTGCCTCAAGACTCAAAAAGAACAGAAATCATGTTCAGACCCGATCACGGGTCATACGAGGTCAAAATGTTCCAAAATCCCTGATTCATTTGGGCTTCTGTGCTCTCCATCAGCAGCCGTTTGCTTTACTTCATCCATTACTGACACACAGATCACGTTCCGTTTGTCTCTATAACAACACGGACGCCTGTGGAGAGACGACGCAAAGTCAAAATTAAACTGGAGATTTATTTCTCCTTCATAAGACCACTAAAATGGTTGAGCTGGATCCACTAGCTGCTCACACACACACACACACTGAGCCTTTTATCCTCCACAGAAATAGGAACGCAGAGAGAAAAACAGCATGGTCCTCTATAAAAGGCGTCAAATCAGAGCTGGACTCCCACGTGCAGCTCAGAGCTGAAGGCAGTCGGCGCTGCAGCAAACAGCAAAGTGAAGAGAAGGAGGACACGGGTCAGGATTCATCCTGCTGCTGGGATCCAATCAGGGGCCGACGGACACGTGACCAAAGACCTGACAACTTTCACACACAAAGAAGATATGTAACTCAGGTTCGGTCCACGTTTGACCAATCATATGAACTCTCTGATGTTCTCAGGTGAACATTGGTTTTTTATCATTAGTACAACTCAGATTCAATACAGCAGATTTATACATTATTATTTTCCGCACCGCTTGCAGACGACACTAAATATGTTGCTGTCCATCTGCTTATCCATCTATCCGTCCAATGTGAGATATTTCAACAACTACAGGCCACGTTTCCATCAGATTTGCAGACATTCATGGTCTCCAGAGAATGAATCCTAATGTTCAAGATATTACAACAATATTTCTATCAATATCAAACAACCACAAAAAGATGCTAAATGACCACAAAGAGACACAAAGTGACCACAAGGAGAGGCAAAACTACCACAAGAGACACAAAACAACAACAAACTACTTCTCTGAGCCGTTTTTGTGTTTCGCTTGCAAAATGCTACTGAGGGACAAAACGAATGATGCAGCCATGTCGTTTACAGTCAGTTTGCATCTTTTTCAGTCTGGCTGGTGACCTCCTGACATTTGTCCTGTCACCGCTAACGGGCTAAAATTTCCCCTTGTACACAACAACTATTACAGTCTAAATGGAGGACTGCCATGACATTGACTGAGCACATTCCTGCTTCCCAGAGGATGAATCCTTTTCATGTTTGACAGGAAATAACATTTCCTTTGGCACATTTTTAGCTACACTATTGTCAAGGCTCTATCGCACTTTGACACATACAGAACCAGAAACACGACGACAGGATGCCACGACCTGGAGAGGAGAGAAAGCTTCAAATGGCTGTAGACTCCTACAGGTCGTTCACACATATGAACTCAAAAGCTGAGAGAGTGACAGGCTGCTATTCATCATGAATGGGATGTCGTGATGCAGCCCGAAGCCACCTGCTGAGCTACAGACATTTAAAAAGGCGCCCAGCTGCACTACAGGGGAAAGTTGAGAAAAGCTCAACTTTATGGTTTTAATGCCTTCTGGTAGATTTGTTTCACTCACCAGCCAAAAAAACAATGGTGATCTATGGAGTGGCTGGCAAAATTTGAACACTCACGAGGACAAAAAGGTTAATTTTGCACCTTGTTCCAACGCAAACACAGGACCACAATACCCATCAGTCTTGCCCACTCTGGCGTCATTGTTGCATTAAAACAGTTTCAACAACTTGTACGGTGTACAAAAAAAGAAAACTGCAAAAAAGTTGTACAACATGAAATGAACAACTACCTCGTGTGTAGTACTGAGGCTACGTCAGGAAACAAGTGTCCACTCGAAGCAGAGTATGTAAATTAACGTTAGTCCTTAGTATGGATCAAGCTCCAAAAACTCTGGATCCTACATTTCCCATGATGCAAAGCATCTTTACATTAGAACTTCCCCGTCTGGTAAACAGCCACATCTTTCAAACTCACACCTCCGGTCTGTAATGACATCACCAGGGTTATTTTCTGAGCAGAACCAAACACGACAAGTAAACTGATCCTGATGTGTAAACTTGTTGGTGTGACTCTTTAAAGATAGCAAAGTGTTGCAAAGATATAAAACAATTCCTGATGTGAATTTCAGGTTTAATACTTTCAGAAATCCAAACCAAATATTAGCTTTAAATAAAACAGTAAACTCAGACTGAAATCTATGTGAAGCTGAGATAAAAACATCAAACTGGAACATCAAACCACTCAGAGGAACAAAGAAACATTTCCAGATTTTATTTCAGTCTGTGGCTTTTCTCCCATCATTCTCTATAATGTCCACTGGTCATAAAATCACAAAAAAAGCTCTTAACACAAGCTCATGATTGAATAAATGACAATAAAACTCCCCTCAGCAGGCATTTTCACGACGTTGAGTAAATCAAAATGCAACATGTATAAACGTGCTGTAAAAGCAGCGATAAACAGACGTCCTAACAGCAGAATTTGACTCGCACTTGTTAACGTTTAATCCTCAGTATTGGCCAACATAAATCTGACAAACAGCTCTCAGCTGTACTGGAGCTGAAACACAGACACAGCAAACAGATAATGACCTGAAATCAATTGCAGCTTCAGAGGGATTATTAGCATGCAGCCCAGCAGAACGCGCAAGTCTGCAGTCGTCTGTGCCGTCTGGACTTGGTTCAGGAAATGTTAAGAAAGGAGGACGATGTTTGGAAAAGACACAGAAATCTGTGTCCTCACATGGAGAAGATTAGACGAAGGGGACAAGACAAGTGTAGAAACAGGCTGATGGACTCTGATATAGTACAAAGAACAAAGATCTTCCAATTTATTTAAAATAATGTTTTATTGTACATTTAATCAAATTAACAGATTGGAGAACTGGGAAAATAGGTGGCTAGTTCTGGAAGTATCTGATTGCACTGTACATTTTTTTTAAAAAGGGTAAAAAGTTGAAAGATAAAGACACCTGCACACTGTCCGAAGACGACAGCATCACCATTTAATGAACACACAGGGAACATTTCCACCTGACATACATCTTCCTCTCGTCTAAAAACAAAAGGCTCAACCACAAGACTGTCGACAAAAAGAAGCAGATGTTTCGTTTCTGGGGAACAAGTTCAAAGTCTGAAAAAGTCCCAAGTTGAGGTGAAAGTCTAAGTCCACGTCCACACTAACCTGATTAAACCTGAAAACACATCCTTTCCTCTCTGTGCTCGTGTGGTGCGACTAGCTTGATAGATAACAGGAAGCAGGTCTCTCAGTTTTGGAAAAACAGCAGTGAAATCCAGAAATAAAGAGCAAGTCCCTGTTCATACACAAACAGTCAACAATATGTTGAAACATTTGCTGTGCACAACTTAATAATTTAAACAAAACGTAAGCATTTAACCGGAGCTAGCAATTAACACAATGCTAACTTAACATTGTGTGTTACAGGTCGCAGAAGAACTTTAAGGTTAAGTATTTCAACTAATATTGCTTCGTACTCACAGACATGTTGTTTAGGGACTGAAAGAAACGTTAGGAGAAAAACAGCAGATAGTGATGCTGTTATACTGTGACTGACTGCAGCAGCATCATTTAGCTGTTCACCACACTGACAGTGAATATCCATGTGTCTTATGTGCAAGCTTTGGTTATGAATACTGTCGTTTCTAATTTCTTAAATGATGGAAGCTATGTTCCTCCTTTACAGCTAGCTTGAGTGGGAGGGATTTATCAGCTGAATCTGCAGCTCCACTCGGCTTTACGGAGCTTTACAGTGAGTTTCAGCTCATTGCTTATCTGTTCTGGTTCCCTCTCAGCGCTCTCATGGCATCGTTCTCAGAGAAAAGGCTGTAAAAATCCACTTAACACTACCAGCTGAGACACAGTCAGAGACTAGCTGGGGAACATAGTGGAGCATTTAGCAGCTAAAGAGCCAGATGTTTCCCTCAGGAGGTGGTGGAGACCAAAACCAGAGCTAACAGAGAGGAAGTACTGGACTCAGATTCATCAGGTAACACAAACACGACTCCACATGAAGGATCATGTAGCTCTGTGACTGCTGGAGGTGGAAAGAAGCAGCTGTTTGTTAACAAGTTCAATATATCAACTTAAAAGGAGATGATGTGTCAGTGTTGTGTTCACAACTTGTTTCCGCTGCAAACAACAGAATGCACATAAAAGCGAGGGAGGAAGGTGTAAAGTGCGGTCTGCACCACCTGCATCAGATTGATTTTAAAACATTTTGTTGCACAACAGAGCAGCAGAGAGGGGGGTGGTGGGGACTCACCGAGTTAAACTGGAGGTACAGCAGCTACAAGGACATCTAGAGACAATACTGTACAGGACGTCACAGTTAAACCTTCTGGCAACAGTTTCCATTAAAGAGAAAAGTCAGAGTGTGTGTGTGTGTGTGTGTGTGTTCTTGTGGTTAAATCTTTTAAATGCACGGCTGGCTAATGTCTCTTTCTGCTTGGTCAAATACATTATTTATTAATTTCTCATTGTGTGTGGCCACAGGCCATAAATAAATCTGTAATTACCCACACAGCCGTCAGGTGGGGTTAATGGAGAAACCATTAGCACAAAGAGAAAGCAGAGCAGCAGAGAGAGGACCGACGGATGGACAGACGGAGGGATGGAGGGAAACAACAGAGCAGAGACAGAGGAAGGAGAGGTAGAAGAGGAGGAGGAGAGCGCAGCCATGGGCATAATCAGCAGATAATAGTCGTTAATTCAGCTTATTATGAATCTGTCTGCCGCAGGATGCTTACTGGTACGAGACAGGTCAGCAATTAAAACAGGATCACATGAAATAAAGGAGGATACAATAAAATAAAATAAAAAAAGGTGTTTTTATATGTGTTTCTTATTGTCGACAAATCCCATGAAAAGACCAAAAGCAACAATTAGTTCGTCTTTGGTTTGGATCTTGATTTGTTATAGCCAATCACCAGACTGCTTTAAAAGAAGTGGATTTTTTATTCCATTTAAAAGTCAAAACTTTGATGTGTATTATTAAAATAAAAAGAAGAAAAATGCTGTAAATTATAAAGGTTTCTGGTCGACAGAGGGAAAATAAAATGTATTACTACACTATCAGCGATAAGAGCTGCAGAGTACATTAAAGGCTCATTCTCAGCAGAGCCTGTAACATTAATATCATACAGCATATACCTTTGAAATATTGATCAGCCATATTTGAATGGTTATAGGTCCATGTTTCTGTTCTGCAGACAGCAGAGCAGTTAAAACACTACTGCAGGTCGTCAGGGTGACGGAGAGAGAGACATGAAGAAGAATCAAATAAAACAAGAAGAACAGAAAGAATAAAATAAAAAAGTGATAAGGTCATTCTTCTTCATTTTTATATCCAAGAATTGATTAAGACAAATGGACAATAAAAATATAATTTTAAGTACAGAAACTGTGCTAAAACAATCTACTCCTTTAAAAGGAATAAATCAACACTTTGGGAAATATACTATATTACTACTATATATATCATTCGCTTTCTTGCCGTGAGTTGGATCGATACCACTCTCATGTCTGTACTGTGAACATGAAGCTACAGCCAGCAGACAGTTAGCTTAGCTTAGCATAAAGACTGGAAACGGGGGGAAACAGCTAGCCTGGCTCTTGTTGTTTCTACATTTGTGTATTACACAAATGAAACACTGCATGTTAATTAGCTTTAGAGGTGCTTGAAGGAGTATTATTGTTACCTTTGGACAGAGCTAAGCTAGCTGTGTTCCCCTGCTCTGAGTCGACATGCTAAGCTAAGCTACGCTAAGCTAAGCTAAATGTCTCTTGGCTCCAACTTCATATTTAACGGACAGACACGAGGTGGCATCAATCTTCACATCAAGGCAAACTCTTAGCATGAAAATGAAAAGGGGTATTTTCCAAAATGCCAAATTATTACTTTAAAATAAACTGGTATTCTTTCGTTAAAATGTATAAACACTGAAAATGTTCAGCCACCAGTTTAATCTTATCGTTGGAAAAGTCCAAAGAGCTGATACGAGTAGACCTGTGACTCTAAAGCTCTGAAGGCTTAAAAGCTTTAGATTATAAACCTTTGAAACTATTCACTTCCCTCCAAGTAATCAATAAAATATTGAACTGAGGCTTCAGTCAACTGGAGGCCAAACGGCTGTTTTATGTCTCTTCTTGTAATAATGGCAGGTTCACCTACTCAACCTGGAAACATTACACACAAATACTTTTCTCCAATTCTGTTCGTAGGGTTGATCCATATATTGATCATGGACAGTGGAGGAAGTAGGGATGTGAGGGATTGTGAAGACAAGAATAATTTTTTGACTACTTGGAGCTCCACCTGCTTTCAATACAAATAATCAAACATTTTGTCAATGCAAACCCCCATATGAAGGTCTGAAAGGCAACCTGGTCTCCCAGAAAATACGTTAATATATGCTGCTAATATGCAACACCAAAATACTTCTGCAAAACATTTCTGCAGCGTATTTAATTTGTTTTCCTGCACTATCCACTTGTGATAACTAAAGCACAATTAACATATTATAGTTCGTTTCAGACACTCTCAGCACTCGGTTAAGGTTCGGAAAAGATGGTGATCTTAGTTTAATATTGAAAAAGTCAACAGTGACTTGATGCACGACACAGGATGTGTTTACTTTTTCATTTTCTCAGATGTCAAAAATGCAAAAAGTAGGAGATGCTGAGTCCCCATCTTAAAGGTCACTTGTAGACCTTCTTTTAGACTTAATGTCAGCCTTAAAAACATGAGGTGAAATTAAACTTGTGCATCACAGTACACAGCGACCCAGCCATAAGCACCTCCAGCGTGGGAGCCGAGTTACAGTTCAGCTTCTGATCTCACACACTGATAGCACCACCACAACACTATAATGAGGCCATATTGTGCTTTAATTACTGTTTAGACCCCAAAGTAATCGTGTTTCCATTCTGTCATTAACTGCTGGCATCTCCAACCATAATAAACGTTTTACCACCTGATACAGAAGATATTAAAAAGGCATTACAGATTACCACTCAAAGGACTCAACATTACTTGGTTCACATCCCTGACTCATTTATTTGATTGATGGAATTGAACAGTTCTGCTCCTTAATAATAATAAGTACAATTATCTGATCGAAACAGGCAAAATTTACTTTTTTTTCCAGATACAGGCAAATAAAATTCAGGGTTTCTGGTTATTTCCTTTTCACAAATGAAAATATGCTAAAATAAGCTCTTCCATTATGCACACACCGGAACCTAACCAGATATTTCTGCAGAATAATTGTGGAACATCTGCTGTTTTCCACTCTTTGTCTCACTCTCCAATTTGTTTTTTTCCTTCTACAACCTCCTCCACCCTTTTCTCTGTCTTTGTGATTAATTACCAACTTCAGCCATCTGTCGCCCACGGTAACAGGTCACACAGCATCACGGACTGATCACAGTGACCATCGATTGTGAAATGTAATCGCATGTGCACAAACAGCTCTGTAATTATTGGCTCTGGTACACTGCAGAGTGACTCACCACATGTTCAGAAATGCGATTGCATTTGTTTCTCACTGGATAACTGAGCCTTTAGTTTACATTCAACACACACACACACCACTAGAGCCCGACCAATACGTTGTATTTTAGCATTTAGCATAATCACTATATGGCCAAAAGTTCCAGCCACATGTGATTGTTGAACATGTGATGGTGTCAGCATGTTCATTAATGTGCTGCTCTAACAGCCTCCATTCAGACACCAGAGCACCAGTGAGGTCCAGCACTGATGCTGGTGATCAGGTCTGGCTCACATTCGGCGTCCCGGTTCATCCCACAGGTGTTGGATGGGGTTGAGGCACCTCCACAAAGTGCCTGACCTTTAATCCGTATGAGTCAAGCATCCTACATTTCCCACAATTCAACTTGATAGTGTCCTTTCATTACATCCTCCCTGCCACCACTCTCAAACTCCACACCTCCCACCCTTTCTGTTATAAATCTGTGGACTCATAATACAACTGTAACCACAGGCAGAGCAGTACTCCACATGTAAACGCCACTTTAAAATCTAAAATATCAATCAATATCGGCCTCCGGTACCTTTGGGGTTCGACTCCTCACTGCCCAAACGCAGTCTCCACGCTCCAATACCAGTCTGACATGCGTCACTGGTTCCCTCCAGTAACCCCACTGAGCGCAGCATTAACATAAAGAGCTTGAGGTGAAGTGTGAGGGCGAGTCATCAGGAATTCCAATAGCACACATGAGGGATTTCCGAGCGAATGCAAATGGCATTTCTCATTTCCTAAATCAGATTTCACACTTCCTGGATGGGTCAAGTGCGGAGTCAGTCGCGGCAGCTGGAGCCAAGTGCTTACAACTACCGTTCCCTCCCAGCGCGGCGCTCTGGCACACCTTCAAACAAGTGATGAATATTTAAATATCGCTCTCTGAAACATGCAGGGGAAGTGTTCACCACCGTTATTAGAAAGAGGGACATGAGAGGGAGGGACAGAAAGAGACATGGAGGGCAGAGGGAGACGCAAGCAACCAGAATATCTGAGTTTAAACATTTCCTGCAGACAGTCCAATGCAGATCCCCTCTTCCCTCTGGTTCTTGAACCGGTTCCGTTCAGGATTCTTGGATCCTTGGTGCTATCTAGAGAACCAGCCTGCATTTCCACCAGTTCTGAGTGGGACCATTGTAATCAAGGACGCGTCATCAACGGAGGCCGTTGCACAACAGAAGTAAACAGTCAGAGCAAGATGGTGGATCACACTGATTACCTGCGAGCTTTTGTTCTGTTATTACAGATATTTGTTTTTGGACCAACTATTAATGATAAGAAGACGTAGAAGACTGTTACCATAGTAACCAGAGACCAGTGTTGCCTTCTCCATCCTCTCTTTCCAACCTGGAGAATAGGACACGCCCACTGATGACATCACAGTTCGCACTGTTTCGCACTCGTTTTTTTTTACTTTTTAGGTTCAGAACCCATTTATTTTTGGTCAAAATGCTCCGAACGATTCAAAATTAGGTGCGCGAACCGGAACAGAACCCGTTCCATGTTGGTGGGAAAGGGGTGTCAAATAAACCCATGATGCATTTCATCTGTCAAAGGGTAAATCATGCAGGATTTCTTTCACGGGGGAAGTAAGAGTGAAAGAAAGCAGCAGAGTGTCAATGAAGTAACAGCTGTTGCAACGAAGCCCCAGAGATGAACAATGTGTGTGCATGTAGATGCTTTCTGTGAGCAGGTTACATGCAGATGTTCTCTGATGGTGACTATAGATGGGTATTGTTGTGGTATTCAATACTTATTTTCCTCTAAAGCCCCTTTTCCATTTAAAGCTGCTCTCATCAATATTTGTATACAGACAATGTATTTGAAAGGTGTTTCTCCCCCCCCCCCTCCAGTCCACATTTACCTGGTCTCAGTTTCATGAGTCTGTGTGTTTGTTTTTAGGATTTAAAATGCATCCACGAAGAATTAAAATGTGAAGCATTTTAAATCAAACGTGTCTTAAATGAATTACACACTTAATATAAGACAAAATGATTGAATTACTAGAGTGAAATATTTCTATTTCAAATAATTGCTCTGTGGTAAAAGCATGGGGGTGATGTGTGTGTGTGTGTGTTTCTGAACATGGCTCAGCAGATAAGAATGCAGCTCAGTTAGACCTTATCCAACACAGCGGTGGTCACATGGACCTGTCTAATGATCAGAGACATGCACATAATCCATCAAAAGCAGAATTACACTCACATTATTTCTCTGAGAGATTTAAGGTGCCCAGATCTGAGGATTAAACACAACCTGGCTGCTTCTTGATCTGCTACAGAGGCAGAAAGTGGAAATCTCCCTCACCTGTGTCTGTAGTTCTGAAGGCTGTTACTTCCACTGTCGTTTTGAGCCAAGAATCACTCCGTATCCTAATCCAGGGGTTTTGTAAACCATTCAAAAATCCACCCAGGAGCAGCGAAAAGCTCTGCAGGAGGAGGTGGCATCCAATCCAGAAGGTGTGTATCTGTGTGAGAAACACTGCAAAACTGTCCTCAAACGCTCATGCACACTCATGTAGAGAGGACGGAGCGAGGAAAGCCAGGTGGTGGAGCAGAGCCACGGCGAGACTGCAGAGCTCCGGAGGAAGAGGCTGAGTCCGTGCAGAGTTCACCCCCAGGACGGTGCGCCCTGCCTGGGCTGGAGGAGTGAGAACGGCGCTGCTGTCAGAACCTGTCTGTGGTTCTCAGCGGTCGTGTCGGGTCTCTGTCGGTCTGCTGTTCGTTCATGTGCCGGTCGATGCTCGCTGTGAGGAGAACACACTCTCCGCTCTCTGACCGGCTCCTACTGACGAATGAGCCTGACTGCAGCAGCACCAACCCTCCCCCTACCGGGATAAAACCCGCCCTCCCACATGGGTCAGCCAATAGCAGAGGCTGCCTGGTCTTACGTCCTGCCCCTCTCTCTCTCTCTCTCTCTCGACACAGACAAAGGCTCAGCTTCACACCAGGAGCCAATCACAGATATTCAACCTCTAAGACGAGCAGACAGTCACTCAGTCAGCTGGAGAAACACTGCTGTCCACATCTGACTCAATGCATTAAAGACATTTTAAACCCTGAACACTTTGATCAAGAAATCACAGAACCCAAACTTTATTCAGGAACTAAACGTCCATCTGAAAAACAGTAAAGACAAGGTAGATTGGTGCAATAACAGATTAAAAAATGACAACTTTAAGATGTAATTTTGTTTGGGGGCCATGTGTCCTACCCAGGAGACTTTTTGGAGTTCAGAAGTGAAAACTGGAACCAGGTTCCTGCAGTCAAACAGAAGGTTTAAGTTGATTATTTCCTAAAAAGCTTCCAGGATTTAACAAAAAGTCTGTGAAGTCGAGAAAGCTCACAATACTTTTAAGGTTATATTATAATAAGAATCAGAATCAAGTTTATTGCCAAGTAGGTTTTCACATACAAGGAATATTTGCCTCGATATGTTGGTGCTTAACAATAAACATAGACGTAGATAATATAAAGAAAGATGATGGAAGTACTGCAAGTCAATAAGCATACATATAAAATATAAAACTGACTATAAACTGTGAAAATATATTATAAAACACGTGTACAATATGGCTGTTATTTGAATGAAAGAGCTGTACAGTTTTATGTAGGAATGTGCAAAATATTGACCAGAGAATCTGCAGAAGTTCACAGTATGAAGTTTAAAGAATATTTGCAATGTGCAAGATAGTAAACCAGAATTTAATGCAGTGAGTCAGAGTCAGGAGTGTAGGCTTTATGTTATTGTAATGTATGAGGTATGAGAGTCAGTGTCAGTGTTATATAAGCTAATGTTGACAGTGTAAATGTTTAACAGAAATGAAAATAATGTTGCATTTTGTACAAACACGTCCTAACACTGAACTACTGCCAGATTCAAACGTCACAAATCTTTAATTTTCAGCGTCCTTGCTTGAATTTTTATCTTCTTTTTAAAAAAGCGTTTCCAGTTTGAATAAACTACATACTGACAACTCTGTACAGATACGTATAGTTTATATACCCTTTAATATCCTTTAAATGATCTCTGCTGGCACATTGACACAGTACAGTCAATTATTAACCTTCTAATATGACGTTTGAGTTTAATGAACTACTTCGACACTTCAAGCACACAGAAGAAAAAAGTTTGAGGCTATGTTTTTGGACTGAAATCTTTTTCGTGAGGAGGATACTGCAGTGAGAAACATTAAGTGGATCACAAACATTACGTGAGCCTGAGTTTGTTAAATTAGTGTCACTGAGACTAACGGCCTCGTCTCCTGTCTGTAAAGAGAGCAAGAGTTTGCCAAGACAAACAGAAAATCTGCAGAAACACGAGATTGTAGAGAAGCAGTCCAAAGTCTGAGGAAACTCAGCAGCAGCTGCAGTGTGAGAGCACAAATCACACTTTAAATAAATCTTATCTCTGTGAAGCACAGGAAGCATTTTAACTCTGCTTTAAGACGTTTTCATATTCAGTTTAAGATCCACATGGGAGCTCTTTCACTTCTGAATTATCCTGTTTGTATGAAAAATGCATCAGAGCAAAAAACAAGAGAAAAAAAGCAGTTTTGTGTTATCAGTTTGGCCCTTTTGGGGTAGAACAGCTCCTGAGACTGAAGACGGTCATTTTCTACACAGATGAGACAATAAACAAACACGATTAGACACAGAAAGGCCTCCGAGATAAAACTGTGTGAATAATGAAACCTACGAGGCCGCAGGACCAGACCGGACAACCAGAGTCACTCCACCGATTCATCATCTCACTCCTGCAACACTGTCGCACTCACAAAGGACTGGGAAAAAAAAGATCAACAGCAGAACCAGAGATATCATCTTTTTTATTCCACACATTCTTCTCCTGTCAAAACCTGCTGCCTACATTACCCACAATGCACCTATCCCTCTGGCAGTTGGGTGTGAGATATAGGTGTGTTATGCTAGTAGCGGCTAATGTAGCCTGCAGCAGAGATGAGCAGCGGCTGCAGCGGCTACAGAGAAAATGAAGCTAAGGTGGAAGTGCCTTAAATCTGCATTATTTCTAATTGCCAGCATGGGGCGACTCCACTGGCTGCATTGTATAGAAGTCTGTGAGAAAGCGACCCTCCTTCTCACTGATTTATCACCTCAGTAACATTTTCCTGATGAGTTCATGGTCTGCGTTACATTAACGTATGTACACCGCATACTGTGAACTTTTGCACATCCCTCAGTTAATATTTTGCACATTCTGCACAAAATGTACAGCTCTTCTTTTTCATATTATTGTACAGTTTTTTCGAATTTTCTTATTCTATTCTATTTAATTTAATTTATTTATTCACATTTTTTATTGCTAATTTCTCTATTTTATATATTTGTATTCTTGAGTTGCTTTTTTACAGTACTTGCTTTTTAGTGGCTTTATTTTATATATCTGTATATATTTATGTTTATTTATGCACCAATACACCAAAGCAAATTCCTTGTATGTGAAAACTTGGCAATAAATCCGATTCTGATTCAGATTCTCAAGTCTTCTTCAGTACAACAGGATGTTCCTTTAGTAAATTCTGGTCCCATTCAGAGTAAAATCGACAATAAAGCAGGGTATGCTTTAGGGCGTGGCTACCTTGTGATTGACAAGTCACTACCTCGGCAACCTGCCAATCAGGATAGAGGCGTTCGGTTGTACTAAAAGACACTCTGAGGAGTCAGCTGTTCATTTTTTCTGTACATTCACAAGCTAACTTTGTTACCAGTGACTTTGCACGTAGCCAGGAGCCAGGAGCAGTCGGGTTGCTGGTATAGGTGTGTGAGACTGACCCTGTGAGCGGTCAGGACCATCAGTAAGGAGGCAGAGGCAGGAGATAAAGCAAACCCTGCTGTGGCAATTTATTTACAACAAAGTGCCTGACATACATAAAAATACTGCAGCATTCACTGACCAGCTACCATGACCATACCACTTCGCCTACTGAAACAGAGGGCGGCCTTTTATAGTTAATCATGTGCAATTATTTTACTGTGCGAACTAGTATGCTGTGCAAATATGCTTCGCCAATAAGGAAGCTCTAGCTAAACGTAACGGAGACTGAGAGGGCCTGTGCATCGTGTCCTCTGTTACATTTATGTTCAAAAACCAAACATACACAAAATTACTGTGAATTAGACTGCAATTTCTTCTGCATCTAAAAAATATGAACTCCTTATTGGGACACTGAGCGTCTGTTTTCATTCCTTGATGACCTGAATGAGAGACTTGTTTCCTGGTTTACAGTCCGTCCCAGCATGGTGTCACTTTTCCTTCCACCTTTTCCTCATGGAGGTGGAAAGTTTATCACCACCAGCCACATGATCAGACGTCCCTCTGTGACACAATGGATGCTGGAGGTCTGGACGTCTCTGCAGAAGATTGTCAGGGACGGATCAGACATGAAAAAAGATCCTTTCCCAGGTGGATTACAGGAGAGGACATCAGGTGTCCATGCAGAAGACAGGGTTGACTAGCACTGCTGTATCTCTGTAGCTCTCTTATACTGGTATGTACAGTGGACATATAGTTTTGTGTCACTTCAGTTTCATTTTGTGCACTTGGAAATCATTTCTGTGACATAAAGTGTAACGTAGCACAATCGATGCAACAGAGAGGCTCCATTCTTTTTTCTGCAACAGAATCTTGGTTGATGCTAAATAAATAAAATACACTTCAAGGACGACAGTGATCCATATTGTAGTTGTCAGAGTTTTTTCAGGTCATTGTGTTCTGAGACAAATGTTGTCATCCTGAGATGTGTGTGAAGTGTTTTGGTTGCGTTAGTGCATTTTGGATGCTGTGATTAACTTCAAATCAATCGGCACTGTGCATAAAATGGATGAAATCACTCATTCATTAGGTCAAACGGCCAATCAGAGTGCTCTCTCTGTCCAACTGCCTCGTGTGCAGCTTCGGCCTGCTGAATCAGCCGAACAGCTGCAGATAAGGCTGACTAGAACCAATAATGCTGTACACACTGTGAAAACTGCAGGTGATGGTCGATCACAGACGCTAAATGATGGCCCGGTGACGGCCAAACGGCAGCCAAGGCGGTGTGTCAGCGCCCTGATAACACCACATACTCATACTGGTGTTTGTCAGTGGTCAACAGGGCAGAACTGAGTCCCACAGAGAGATGAAGGCTCGGAAAAGCGTCTACTGAAAAACACAGGTTAGAAAAAAGCTGCAAGATCTGATAAGAGAGAGAGAGAGAGAGAGAGAGAGAGAGAGAGAAAGAGAGAGAGAGGAGGACAAAGACAGAGGAAGAGAGTTTACAAACTAGACTCAGGGAGGAAAAGAAGGTGAAGCAGCACGAGGAGCAAAAAGCCCGCAGATCATAAATAATTCAGAGACAAGTTGTTTTTATAAGAGCATGAAAAAAAATCAGACGAGGACAACTTTCACTGAGCTGCAACATGACTACTCTCCCCAACACACACACACACACACACAAATATTCAAGGTGAGGCTGAAGATCCAGAAGAGGCATCATATGCAAATAGCCCATATGTGCTGCCTGTCACAGCAGCAGCAGCCTCACAGGTACTCTGGACACACACACACACACACACACACACACACACACACACACACACACACACACACACACACACACACACACACACACCTCCTTGTTGTGTGTGTGTGTGGTGAGAGATGTTGGTGTGACAGCTGATAGTTGGGATGGTGTGTTAGTGGTGGGGTCAGAGTTCAGATGGGACGCCTAAAGGACAGCTGGACGACCGTCCTGAGAAGACTGTTACTGTACACTACACACACACACACACACACACACACACAGGTTTACAATATAATTAACCTCCTCTAACCCACCTTCTGCTTTCTGCAGACCTCCTCTTTTCACAGTTTGAAGTTTGACTGATGGTCCTGAATAATAATAATAATAATATTTCTCAGCTGAAATTTTCTCTGTACGTTTGTTTTTTATAGAAATGAACTGAAATCTTTCTTCTGGACAGAAGGAACCAATCAAAAGTCTGATAGAATGATTTGGAAACTAGTCAGCAGTGATTGGTAGTTAATGGACTTAAACAGGAAAAAGCAGCAGTCTGGTCCTTTACATACTGCTTTCAGCGTGAGGCTCACTGTATTTGGTTTTTACTGATTTCCATCCAAAACACTCCGTTCTTTTATTTATTTAATTTTAAAGTAGCACATCGACTTGAATCTGATTTGAATCTGGGGCCCATTACACTTCGGTTTGCAACATGAGATCATTTCCTCTTGTGTTTATTTTGACATGTTTTACCAACCAATCAATGCGAGCACACAACAGTCCTGTAGGACTTGCAAATGTATCTGCTATTTGCAAGCGGCGATCATTTGTGAAATGCGACGCTGCCGACACTTGTGATCAGTAAACAAGGTCCTCTTGTTCCTTTCTGTCAGCAGAAAATGCTTCTGCTAATAAAAAGTAAAGAGAAAATTGGGGGTAAAATACAATTCAGCTGCTACATGGTCTCCAAATTATGACATCTGCATCTTGTAATAACTTTGTATCTCATCATGAGGGGAAAATATCTGAGATGCAAAGCCCTAATTAGAAGGAAGATTAAAAATATCTTATAATTACAGGATTTTTACCTACTTATGAGAGATAATTAAGGAAAATGATCCCCAATTTCTGAACAAAATGTCTTCTCGTACACCAGAATCCTACAAAGTAAAATAAATAAAACAAATATAAAAATCAATAAATGGTGAGACTAAAACCAGTCTGCACATCACATGGCTTTTTTAACAGCTGATTTCCACACAGAGTTGTGCCTTTATATTTTTTGTCTGTGTCAATTTCAGATTGAAATAAACACACATAAGTTCAGTTTTTCAAAGTAAAAGCCTAAATGAATGAGTTCTGGGCATGTGCAGTATGTCTCTGTGTGTCCCCACGGTTACGTTAAAGTTTCCTGCAGCTACGAGGACGAGTCGTCACATGAACCCAGCATCAACACACGTTTGGCTGCTGCAGACACACCTTCAATATTTGATGAGCTTCCAGATGGCTCAGTGCAGGCTTTGATAACCATCTTAAATATAGGTAGTCAAGCACACCTCTGTGTGTGTGTGTGTGTGTGTGTGTGTGTGTGTGTGTGTGTGTGTGTGTGTGTGTGTGTGTGTGTGCTTCGATGGTGGGGTTCCTGCGATCAAAGAGCCCAACTCCAATGGCAGACACACGTCAAGAGCCAGACGCACACATCAATAATTCACCAAACAGACAGACACACACACACACACACACACACAGGGTAACTGCCAAAAGTGCTGAGACAAAGACTGACGGAGACTTTGGATGTAAAATATGTCAGAAAGAGACGAGAATATTTGAAATAAAGGTGAGACTTTGTTTTGTGTCGATGAGAATCTGAGGGTGATTCCTTCATTTATTATATATGAGTCTGTTCTTTGTCTTTATATATAAGAACAATAAAACTTAAAAAGACCGTTTGAGTTGAACATTTATTGCCTACGGAGGAACAAAAAAGAATTTTCCGCAGTCGGTCTGTTTTCAGTCAAACATTGTTAAAAATATAGTGAGTGAACTGATCGGTGAGCCTTGTATCTTCTGTATTTTACGCTTTATTTAACCTGTATTTAAGCAGGTTAGTCTCACTGAGGGAGACCTGGCCGAGATGGCAGCATGAAAACGATATTAAATCAGGAAACGGATAAAACAATACTAAAAAACAGATAACAGTACTGAGAGACGATTCCAAGTGACTGGAGCAGAAAACATGAAGGCTTTATTTCCCATCTTAGTCCAAACATCAGCGACACACAGCAGAGAAATGTATAATAGTAAGTGTGCAGAGATGTGGTGGAAGTTTGCCTAAAATGGCTTTAAAAATAAAAATGACTCAGTTGGCAGAGATGGCCCGCCGACTCACAGAGCGCAATAATGAGCGAGTGGTTTGAATTCTGGGACAAATGTCAACAGGTTGTGATAAACAGTCCAACATGTGGAGACGCTGTGCTGATGCACTCATGTATAACACATCCTAAATCATGAACTGGTAAGGCAAGGCAAATTAATTTAGATAGAACACTTCATGAAGAAGAAGACAACCCTCAGTGCATTACAGAAGCTCAACGATAAAAAACAATTAAATAAACTATCAAAAGCACACGGAATAAAAACAATAAAACTAACTAATGTTGATTTACAAGAAAATTAATTCAAAGCAGGCAGGGCTTTAGTTTGGAAGTAGTCAGCATGGTCTCAAGTTTTAGCTCTTCTGGCAATTTGTTCCACATGTGAGCATCGTAGTAGTAGTTCTTTTTGTGTTGGACACATTAACATGTCGACCTGATGGTGGCGCCAGATGAGGAGTCAGAGGATCATCAGAGTTATTACAGTTCATCCTTTAATATAACTTTAATATAATTAAGTAACATGTACTTAATATCTTAATGAATGTTAAGTTTAATGCTAAGTACATTTTACTTGAGACTGGCAAGTAATTTGTACTTGATATTGCAGCAGTAAAATTTACTTAAAAAGTGTTAGTGCAAATTGTTACGAGGATTTAATCAAGTAAATCTTACAAGTTGTTTTTTTCAGTGTCACTGTCCAGAGAAAACCACGTCAGCGAAGTTATCAGTTTATCAGCTCTGCGACGTCAGTCAGACTCACCTGTCACCTGTCGGAGTCGTGGTCTGTCTGTTTTAAAGTGAACGCTATAGTTAGCATGCTAGCAGTTGGCCTGTTAGCATGTTAGCATGCTAACATTAGAATGCTATGTAAGTTAGCAGCACCGGATGTTAACGTGCTGTCATTGAGCGCAGGCTAAAGACCTGGACACGCTTTAAACAGCGGTGTGTTGTTACATCAGACCTGTACGAAGCTTAACGTATCCCCTTTTTCCTAAAATCTTTATTTATCTTTATCTAATATTTAACGTTATATAAGCACGTTAGCATACATACAGTTAGCATACTAAAATTCTGTGAGTAAAGCTGGGGCTGATGGGTAGTGATGATGGGCAAATCAAATGCATTATACTGTGATACCGGTGCTTTTAAAACAGTATTAGTTGGTATTAAAGTATTAATACCAGATATAAACAACGCAGCGACGCTCATGTCCATGTTTAGTTTGAAAACTCATAACTGCTGCTGCGTCTTATAACTCCTAAAACTGAGACTTCTGAAACGCTGCTGACCCTGTTTTAGTTTGAAAACTCCGGGTTGTGTTTTAGTGAGGACGGGCGGAAACGGAGACGTTTTAAAACGATGACGCAGACGCCCACGTTCGCTTCCTCATTGGGTCTTATCAGCCACGACGTGTCCTTCCCTGATTCGTCACGCCCCGATCACGTGACCCTTTCCCAGAAGAAAACAAACATCAGTTCCCAGCAGTTAATTCAACATTAGTAATGAATCACATCACTTCCTGTCAGTAACAGTTCCACCTGGTCGTCGGTCCAAGCAGAGAAATCTCTGCTCTGACTTTTCTCCATCGCTGTTCTTCGTTCGTAGTTTTTCCTGCAGCTAACTAAGCGACCAGCCGCAGAGAAGACAATCTGCTTCCTGTTTACACCGGCACGTGCACGCCCAGTGCACGTGAATGGTCACGTGATGTGCGTTTCCAGGTGTGTGGTATGGACGGAGATTATTTCTGAAACGGTGATAAAACGCTCGAGTGGACGGAGATCGTTTGCAGAGACTGTGTTACAGATGGGACACCTGCAGTCTCTCTGTCTTTGTATTTGTTCTTCCTCTCCGTCACTTTGATGGTGTGTGGGTTTTGTGCCTTTGCATCTTTGTGAGTTGATAAGAGACGAAGAGGAGGAGCGCTGGAGAGAAACCACGCCGCTTCATCACGGATGTTTTCCACGCTGATGACAGTTAGCCATTATTCTGCTTTTATTCCTTTTACAGAAGCACTTTTCCTCCTGCTTCTGTATCGGCTGTGTGGCCTCTGATCCGTTCCACAGAAGAGTCAGATCACTGAGAGTGTGTGTGTGTGTGTGTGTGTGTGCGTTGTGCCGATCAGCAGTGGCACAGTGACATTTCCTGAGCTGGCGGCGCAGCAGAGGTGAACGGTTACTCGGGTGTGACTTGCCAAAGTGTAGCTGTAATAAAGACCTGGGAGGACGGCTCCAGTCTGCTCCGACCTCCATTACTGTGTGATTGTTGGGGCCCCGGGGAGCCGCCACAGCAGCATTATCCCCCCCGATTTAATACGAGAAGGTCAACCAGGAAGGAAACTCGAACAAAGAACTTTTTTTTTCCTCCAGTAAAACATAATTGTTTAACCTATTAAAAGTCAAAAAATCAATGAGAATAGTTCCGAGACCAAAAGGTGACGTCTTCAAGTCGCTTATTTTGTTCAAACAGTTCAAAACCCAAAGATATTCAATTTACAACAATGGAAAATCAGCAAATCCTCACAACTGAGAGGCTGAAACCAGAAAAAGTGTTTCATTTTGACTTGACTCCTTTGATTTATTGATGGTCAAAATTGATTCATTGACTAATCGTTAAGCGCTAATTTGATGATGATCACAAATGAACAAGTAGTCACGTAAAATAAATTGCTGTATCTATCTGCCTGATTTGAGAGCAGTGAGGATCTTCGTTCAAGAATATTTTTTGAGCATTTTGTCTTTTGCTTTCCTCGCTGACAGATTCACTTTTAGCTGCAGACCTGCAATAGAATAACACAGAAAAGTGTCGGTCCACCTGAACTCAGACACAGGTTGTAGCTTTCGCCCTGACATCTTTACATCTGGTTCCAGTTTCAGAAGAACGTACAGTTTTTAATTACATGTGACTGAAGACATGATTACGGGTCGTAGCATTGGTAAGTTTGGTGCAGTCCTGGTGCCAGATGTATAAATGATGTGTACGCCACTTCCCACACGTACACTGGTATTTATAACGGAAGAATGTGCAGTGAGAATGCAAACACCTTAAGACCTCAGACTTCACACCAGCGTACACAGGTTTTTAGAGATATCTGCAGGTGAAATGAAAGATTTTATATAACAAACCTTGTTTGTTGAGGTTGTTCAGTTTCACTGATTGTGTTATTACTTTCTGTAAAATGTCACTGAAATGTGCATTTATAAACTTAAATCTTCAGTTAATCTTATTTCATCCTGAATTGTGAAGCACTTTGTAAAGTCTGTTTCCATATGAGCGCTATAAATGAATCATTGATCATCCTTCTGACATTTAATAATGATGACTGAGATTTCACAGCTGATGATGGTTTACAGGTACATGTCATAAATTAGGGGTACCGGTGCTGTAAATAGCCACAGCCATGCGTAATGACAGTTGTTCTGGTTCTGTTGGAGAACCTCGCCGATGCAACACAATCGGTGAAATCGCACTTTTTCTTCTTTGCCGTTCTTGTCGTCATTGACAGGTCTAATGAGCGGTGGAGCAGGAGGAAGTATCCATATGCAAACAGATGATTAAGGGTGTTTCTCCGTCCATTTATGGCGAACTGTGGGAGTGGAAATTAAGCTCTTGCATGTTAAACAATGATTGAGATTTATAAAACAGAATCAGGCTTACATCCGGCTTTATAAATCTGACGAAAAGAACGCGTCTGCATATTTCTGTCTTTGTGCGTACACACAGTTTTAGTTGTGAAGTTTTATGTATCTGGCCTCTGGAGTTTTGTGCAGCCGTGTGTGTAGATATAGCAGACAGTTGGATCTGTACAGACAGAAGAGTGTTCACATACAGACTAAGTAAGAGCGTTCAGAGTGAAGGTCCTGGAGGCAGAAGTGGATTTATATTTTAAAACCTTCACGTATTGTGTTCTGCCATTTAGATATTGATGGCCATAATGTAGCTGTTAAATTATCTTGTGTTTCTATATTGAGTAACAGTGACATTATTGTTGAAATGAAACTTTCAAAGATGAGTGTACATGAGTAAAAACACATTTCTGCTCCACTCTGGATGTCGGTATCACAGCAACAGAACATTTTCCACAGACGTCTCCCCTCCATGTTCAGTCTGCTTCTTGTTATCTTGTCATTGTCATCCCCCCCCGGCCCCACCACCACCACCACCACCCCCACCTGTTCCTCCAACACCCCCGCCTTTCCTCTTCTGGTGAGTTTTATTTCTCTTATTCTGTTTTAATGGCAGCAGATTAAACTGGCAGAGCTGTAATGAGATGCCATTTTACTGCAGCAGTAGGAGTCGCCATCTGCCTCCGTATCCATAACCTAACCTGTCAGGACGGACCTGACGTGCATTACCTGGGCACACACATGCCTTCTATACCCTTCCATCTTTTACACACTACCATTTGTCCGTCCAGTCAGGGCCCTTTAATCAGATTCCATTCGTTCCATTCCATTTCATTTGTCCATTCAGCCTCCTTCCCCCTCTTCCATTCCGTTTATCCATTGACCCTTTCAGGCTCCTCAAATCCCTTTATTACCAAGTAAGAAATTTATTTATTACTGCTCATGAGTCATTCCATTTTATTTTCACTAACTTCTACTCCACTCCATTTCTGGGGTAAATACTGAACTTTTTACTCCTCTACTTTTATCGACATTGACCAACCTCAGCACATACGAGCTAAAACAAGGACTTTTCACTTTTACACCTCTTTTCTACATGCTGACTTTTAGACTATATGCAATTCAGGGCAATCTTTGTTTGTTTTTTTATCTGCCTGGAACAAAAGATAGGCGAGGTTTACTTCTTTTAAGTTAATTTTATGTACTTTTTTTGTTTTGACCACAGACTGTATATAAAGATGGTCGACGCGTCTCCTCTTCCTCCCTCTGTACAAAAATGAAGCCAAAATATCCCGGATACAGGAGCTGCCATCTTGTGCTGGTGACGTCATTTGGAGCCAGAGTCTGTGCAGTAGTGATCGAGGTCCCGCCCACACACCAGCCCAAACCAATTACAGCACACTCAAAGTTGTCAATCATGACGTCACACCCCCTTTTCATAGCATCAAATCAGAAACCATTTTTGGGAACATTTTATTTGACGTGTACTTTGACTTTTCAGTTTGGCCCATGTCCCATCCGCTAACATGGAGGGGGCGGGGCTTATGACCTGTACTGCAGCCAGCCACCAGGGGGCGATCCAGATGTTTTGGCTCATGTCGTCCATCTTTATATACAGTCTATGGTTGGGACTTGTTATAGATGAAGCCACCCAACAGTATATAGAGTAGTTAAAAATCTGACTATCTGAATCAGCTCCAACATTATAATACACTTTATTTTTGACTGTGGATTTTGGCCGTCAGTTACAGTTTAGTTGCATTAACAAGAAGAGATCACTGGACAGCCAGGATGGACAGAAACTGAACCTGTTCTTATACCAGCTCTCTGAGCTCAGAGCATCTTAGCCTTTAGATGGTTTTGGGAAAAGGGCCAAAGGTTTAAAAAACCATCAACAGCTGCTGGAGAGCTGCTGGGCACTAAAAGAAAACCAGGAAGTGTATCTTTAAACAAGTAAATGGAGAGTGAAACAGAGAGTTTCTTTTTGGAGAGATGAAAGTGGTCTCGGCAGGTTTCTGGGCTCGGTGCTGCAGATGAGCAGCCTCCGTCCTCCTGAGGGAGAAGCTAATTGAAACTCGGCCCCTTTCACCAAAACTGCTGTCAGTCAGCCCTGAGCACTCGGCCGGGACACAATAATAAAGGCGGTTCTGCCCGGACAGACTCTGCTGCTTTCCTTCTCTCCCCATTAATAGAATCAGAGCGCAGTCAGCTCCAACTCAACAGGTCTGTCAGTGCTGTTAACTCCAGCTGCTGAGACATCCTCAGCACCCGGCGCTCTGCTATTTCTCTGACTCCACTGTGGAAGGTTCAATTCAATATCGGCATTTATTTTCAACGTTTACGTTTTCATCAAGTGTATTCTGCAAACTGAACGTGTCACTTCCAGGACGTGCGTGTGTTGACAGGAGGAGTTTAAAGGATTGGAAAAGTTCTCAGTCATGATTCCCCACACGTCTTCAGCTACCTAATGTTGCATTTGTGTCGAAATTATCGGAAAAATGTGTTCCCAACTGGGAAAATTCACGTGAACGCCCTCTCAAGTCAGAACAACAAGTCAGGAAGTCGGCCGAAGTTTTAGTACACGACTTGACCGACTTGCTGAAAGTTGACGTCATATAAAGTAAATGTTTGGTTGATGGTAAGAAACGTTTTATTAATTCACGTATTGCATATAAACTTTCTGCTCACATGTAATTTGTAATATGGTATCAGGTTGTAACTGTTAGTTGCTGTCCAGGTAGAGTGACCTGGACTAGTTAGAAAAGTTATTTATTAGCATCAAACCAGGGTTAGGGTTAGATCTGGGACAAAATCATTTTGTAACATAAAGTTTCAAACTGTTTCAGCATCACATCTTCTTTGAGGCGTCCATGTTGTCCACCTAAAAGCTCATGAACACACCAACACTCAGGAAATGGGACCCTCCCAGGAGCACCTGAATGCAGCATGGATGCCAGGTGGATGCAATTCACTGCCTGGTAGGACAGAAAACCAACAAGGCTGCTGGATCCAGAAATAAAACCAAATGGCAGAGACAGATCTGTCCGGCTCCAACAGCTGAAAACAAAGCAGCATCAAACCACCCGCCGCATCTTGAACTGAATCCCAGTCCACCTTTAAGCCTCGGACAGACTGTTCCAGCAGCGAACACAAGCTGCATGTTTTCAGTCCACTCACACAACAACAGCTGTCGCAGAGAAACACCAGAGAATGGACTGGCGCAGTTTTGTTGTACACCTGCACTCTGAATTCATTTGAATATATTACATATATTGTAGATATTTTTACTCAGAGCCCACAAAGCTTTCAGCATCTGGTGTTTGAGCTCAGAAAATAAAGTCGGAGAAGAACCCAGAATTAGTTGTTAGCCGTGAAGAGAGACGAGTCCTCTGCTGTAAACTCAGGATGAGATTTGTGACTTTGATAAAGACTTGCTGTGATAGCATCAAACACGTTTCATGTGTTCACGTTCTTAGGAATAATCTTAGATCCACAACTTAAATTTGAGAAACATGTAAAGAAGATTTCAAAAACACTAAAGACCAACCTTAATTGTTTCAAATGAATTAGGAACTACATTCCCACTCAGGCAGCCCAGCTATTTATGCACTCTTTGATTTTCTCTCATTTTTCATATTATATGACAGTATGGGCTCAAACATCACCATCTACAGTCAGACACCTCACATCCTCATACAATCGGACAAAGAGCCTGTCAAAACAATACAAAGATATACTCCAGATGTAAAATCTTGTACAACAAAGGTGCTGGCTGAAAGCAAACCAGAGCTGTTTGCTGAATGTACTCTTGGTGTATTGTGTATGTGTATTTTACTGTATTTCCATATTTGTGGTGTATTGTGGTTTTATGATACTGAAAGCTGTATATTTTAATTACACTGTCCATGAAAAAGCCCAACTAAGGACAAGAGTTGAAAATTAGCAACAGCTATAAACTCTCAGTGCAGATCATCACTTTCATGCTCTGTACTGGAACTATGTTAAATTGCATCGTCCCTATCAAATAAATTCTAATCAAATCAAATGTGAGGACGTGTTGCTTTTGCATTAACAGAAAACAGCTGCAACACTAAAAATGGAAACAGACAATTAACAGAGGCTTCTTAGTGTGTAAGTGACCACATAACTGCAGCATGCGATTAGTCACAACTAGTTACACAACTGTTTCTGTCACTTTTCAGGTGAACAACTGAGAGCAACACTATGAGTGTTTTCCAGGAGAGAATGTGAGGACGATTACTGCAGACCCCCTCCCCTCTGTACGACGGCTGGCTTTTCACCCGGCCTTCCAGTGCAGTCGTTCAGAACAGCTATAAACACTTTAGTCTGCTGACGTGGTCGGACAACACGTGATCTGAACTACTTCTTTTGGAGCAAAACCCGGACCTTAGGAGGAACTCCTAAACATAAGACTTTAAGACTTTATTTTAATACACCTTTAAGACTCCTGAGTTTTTTGTCTTTGATATTAGGAGCTAAAAGAAGCTCCTACGTCTGTTAGAAAGTCACTGAGACCTACTTGCAGTCAGTCAGCTGCTGCAGGTAATGCACCTCGTCGCATCAGTTTTGCAAAAATGCAACATTAATTAATTTTTTAAAGCATATTTTGGTATGTCTCTGAAGTGCACATGGGTGGGGTTTTTAAACTATGGACAGAGCCAGGCTAGCTTTCTCCCCCTGCTTCCAGTCTTTATGCTAAAGAGGCTAATCCCCTTCTGGCTCATAAGGCACTTAACAGTATTGATCTTATGTCAAACTCTTTTAAAATCAGTAGTTTTGTCATTAATATACATCCAGACAAAATGAAACAATTCATTTAACCCAAACACAACACTGAAATCAAAGGCTGGTTAACACTGGATATCAGTTATTGTTATCTCCTGTCTTTGTGAGTTTTCTTTTGCAGCTTGTGGAAGACGCAGACAATCTGCCACCACCGGTAAACACAGCTGATCAATCGGTAGTGCGGCGCTCACACTTTTAGCCTTGAAATGTTCATTGCAGCAGCAGGCCATTAGAGCCCACAGTTAGCAAAGAGGAATAAATCAGTGGTATTGTCACGCAGCAAACAGAAAGGCTCCATGTGGACGGTGAGCAGGACGAACGTTACAGAAAAATAATTAAACGTCGAAGCCGCCGCCATGTTTACTTCACTGCTGCTTCTGTTTCAGCACATACGTTCAATTTGTTAAGAGAGTGAGAAACTTTTGATTTCTGATTGGAGGATGAACAGCAGGGACTCCATGGTTACCAGTGATGGATGCTAGCTACAACAGTTGCCATGGTTACAGTCCTGCTGGAACAGTTTTTTGGCATGAGCTTGTACATCACTTCAGTTTGTAATGAAATCATTTGAAATCAATATTTGGTGTCAGATAATAAATGAGTCTTGATTGAGTTACAGTGACCGGCTGCTGTGTCGAAAAATGGAAGATGGTGACAAATGCCCATTATGATTTCCTAAAACCCAGGCTGACATTAAAATAACAAACCAACAGTCCAAAACCCCAAAATATTCAGTTTTCTAACACAAAGAAGAAAATCAGCACACAAAAAGAAATCACATTTTAGAAGCTGGGACAGGTGATTATTTTTGTCATTGTAACAAAATAATGAATAGATGATTATTCCATGATCAAAACATAT
Organism: Macquaria australasica; assembly: GCA_005408345.1. Lineage (NCBI taxonomy): Eukaryota > Metazoa > Chordata > Actinopteri > Centrarchiformes > Percichthyidae > Macquaria > Macquaria australasica. Next base: position 120,352 of record SEMN01000449.1, read on the forward strand.
ATTGTAATGACATGATAATGACATGCAGGTTTGGACCCAAAATCACGGCCCAGCAGATTAATATAAAAGTTCGTTTATACTCACTAATGTGACAAAACAGGCAGGAGTCAGGAAACCAGGCAGCAAATAAAGAAAGGCAAATTTAACCAGGCAGAAAGACAGAAGTCCAAGATTCAGGCAGAAGATCAAGCAGGCGGGTAACAGGCAGGCAGATGAAGTGGCTGGAAGGAACACGTAAGACAATCTGACAGGGAACAGGTGGAATACGCCAGTATAAATACTGCATGGGTAACGAGGGAGGTGGGAACAGGTAAGCAGGTGGGTGGGACAGTCAGCTATCATCTGACAACCATTTAGCCTCTGGGGGTAACAGTCAATGTTTAGGCACTAACGGTGTAGCCAGCCGGGCCAAGACTTCCTCTTCTGTGCGCTGGTCATTGTTTACAGTCCGATTAGCAATCTCGGAACCCATCGGCTATCGTCCGACGATGATTTAGCTTTTCATCAATCTCGGAACCCTAGAGATTAGCTTTTTATTAGCTTTTTTAAATGTATCTGCATTCAAATCATCATCATTTTGGCCAATGCGTTCCGCCTCTTCTGCTCTCCACCATAGATTGTATATAAAGATGGACGACATGACAGCGCCCCAAAAGTGAAGCCAAAACATCCGGATCGCCCCCTGGTGGCTGGCTGCAGTATAGGTCATAAGCCCCGCCCCCTCCATGTTAGCGGATGGGCCAAACTGAAAAATCAAAGCACACGTCAAATAAAATGTTCCCAAAGATGGTTTCTGTCATTTTAGGTAGTTTGTTCAAGTGTTCGTTTTTCTGATCAGTTTGGTTTTAATTAGTTACTTGATGCTATAAAAAGGGGTGTGACCTCATGATTGACAACTGTGAGTGTGCTGTGATTGGTTCAGGTGGGTTAGGGTTAGGGCACAGACTCTGGCTCTAAATGACGTCACCTGCGCAAGATGGCAGCTCCCGTATCCGGGACATTTTGGCTTCATTTTTTACAATGGGAGGAAGTGGAGACACGTCATCCATCTTTATATACAGTCTGTGGTGCACGTGTCTGCCTGCCTCAGTTCACTTGTGAAGCCATGAAGTCGAACTGTTTGTTGGGGCGCGTTGTTTAAAGGGCTCTGAGGTGGAGGCTGTTGAGCTCTGTGTTTGAGCGCATCTGTGAGTCTAATGGAGCCTGAAGATCCTGCTGCCATCAGAGAGAGGCTGTAATCAGGCAGGCTTTTAACGCATGGCCTGCTCCCCACCAGCCTCCCCCATCATGACAAGCACACCGGCAACACACAGCCTCACAACACAAAAACACACCAACAATAAGTCGAGAAAAATGCAGCAGTGGAAGATGTTTGGGGGAGATTTTGAAGATTACGCTGCTCAGTCTGAGTGCTGTCTGAGGCATGAAATAAAACTCCATCTGGAAAACAAAAGCACAGCTGACTGTATGAATCCAAACCTTTCATTTTGCTTTTTAGAAATTCTCATAAAGTTTCAAAGCTGAGAACATTTAAATAAAAGTGTCCTCAAACTCAGTCCTGGATGGTTACTGGTTAGTATAATGTCTTGTGCTGTTCTGGAGGAGAAAATAACCCTGATGACGTCATAGTGATGTCATCAGACTACACATTCATAACAGAAAGCTCGAGTTACAAACTGGAGATGTGGAGTTTGAAAGATGTGGCTGTTTCCCAGGCAGGGAGGGTCACACATAAATATGCTACTGAGGTGCATTACAAAATAAATACAGTTTGAACAAATACAGTTCAAATGAAACTCAGGACCACAATATAAAAGTGACAGATGTCACTGACTTTATAGAAGTACAATAATAATACTAAGGCCGCCCCCTGAAAGTCAAAGATTTGAGTCATCAGTAGGAGACCCCTCAGTCCACTGAGATTCTTCAAGTCTTTCTCTTTTAAGTTTTAAGACTGACAGTGTTGGAATGTAACTAAATTGTACTGAAGTACTGCACTTGAGTAAATGTACTTGAGTAGTTCTAATTTCTGCTACTTGCACTCCAGTACCTTTACAGTTGCTGGTTATCTTGCTGTCAGTTTTTACTTACATTAAGAATCTTTATTTACACTTCCATGCATCAGTAATAATAATTCAATAATATAACTCTAAAAGGAGCCATTCTGCTTAACAAGTAGATTAGGAGTTTACACTGAATACACTTTGCTGAAAATACTTCTGTACTTGTACTAAAGTAAGATTTTGCATGATCTTGTCATGCAGTCTGATCACGGTAAGACTTGCTCAGCAGCAGCCCAAAACTCTGTAATAAAATCTGTAGTATTACTACTAGTAATACTTACATGTTTTCATATCTGTGGTTGTTGTTGTACTATATACTATATGTATTCTGTTTTCCTCTCCGCTCTGCTCACGGACCTTCTGCTGACCTCCACAGTCACGTCAGTTGAACTTTCCTCAGAGATTACTAGACAATCATTTTCAAAATCAATAACTAATTTTCCATCTGTTGTGAATAATAGCAGTCTGTGTTGAGGCTGCTCTTCACTGAACTAATTTGCATTTTCAGATTTCACTCAGGTAAATTAGAGCCAGACTGCCAACATACAAACCATTAACCGTAAACAATTACAATGCAACAGTCGCAGACATGGCAACCTAAGAATAAGAGAGAAATGCGAGATAAAAAATAAAAGCTGAGGACAGATGGGAATCTTAGAGTCTTATATTAAAATGCACATAATAAGTGCATCGCTTGCAGGCTGCGGGCTGCAGGCCGAGCAGCACAAACTGTGTCAGTGTTTGTGAAGAGGCACAAAATCCATCAGCAGCTTCCCACACAGAGAGGCCAGGACGGGAATAAAATGAATCTGACTGAAGCCCAAAATAAAGTGCCTCAATAGCTGTGTACTAGGTCAGTTACCAATAATATTTCACAGAAGCAGGAAAGGAAGAAAAAGAGGTTTTCAGTTCTCAAATTGATTTCAGCTCAATGCGTCTTGTCATGAGAAGTGTTTCAGTGAATTATAATCAGCAGAGCCACAGAGCTGTCTATCTTTCATATTTTACACTCACTGATCGCATACACACAGGTAGAGTTAAGGCTTTTACAAACCAGGAGTTATTTTTATCCAAAAATGTGTTCAGTCCAGTGTGTTTACACACCAAGTCGGAAACTGTAATTTCTTCCAAATCCTTATAGAAAAGTCTAGATTTGTACTCTGTCCTTTTTTGTGAGTTTTACCCATTTGTTTGTGTTTGTAATGCCCAGCTCCCTATGAAGTGCAGTCAGTGTCATCAGAAAGTATAACTGAAGAGATCCTGCAGCTCCAGGATCAGCTGGTGAAACTCTCCCTGCTCCCACCTCCTTCTTCATCAGGAGCAGCATCACTGCTGCAGGGCTGCATTTTATTTTGTAGTGCAAAGTTTAAGAAACACATCAGACTCTCAGCATGTCGACTCCGACACTGTGGACTAATCTGAGGTTGGCACAGTGGAAAGCCACCCGGGAAGTAAGTCTGCAAACGTAGAAGAAGCTGGATGTTTCTGGATTGATGGTATCAATAAAGGTTGTGTGTCGTTTCTTTGTGCTAGACTTATAATCAGACTGAACTGCCATTCTGTTTTGTGTTCATGTTAATTGTTTTCTGATGGGGGGGGATATTTTGCTGTAACCAATCAGGAGAGACTGACATCCTCCCAGCACCAGCTGACTTTTAGGGGAAGTTAACGTTTGTTGTGTTGATCAAAGAAATATGTTGATTTAAGAGTTATTTCTGTAAGTCACCTTCCAACAGTCTGTACACACATCCACACTTTGCCATTTTGATGCTTTTTTTCTAACTCTGGCACGGGGAGATGATGTCACCACTCTCGCCTACTAAGCTGTGATTGGTCAATTGTTTCTCCGGCTGGGTAAACAGCTGTCAATGAGCACAGCACCAGACCTGTTTGCTAAATAAATCTGAGATGTGGGCGCTGATTCAGAAGTCTGGAACCACTTAATTCTTCTTGTCTTCAAAATAGGATGCTTTACTGTGCTGGTGTTACGTTTGTTTTGTTTTTTTCAGAAGGAAGCAGAAGTTGTGATTGGCCCATGAGCCAAACATCATTAAGAAACTGCACACAGACTGCGATGTTTCAAATTCTGAGAAGTTATGGTGTTGCACACAAGTCACGCAGAGGCCATCAGTGTGGAAGGTATTTTACTAAATAGAAGTATGAAAGATTCTTGGTGCAAACTCCTGTACCAGCCTCTGCTTACCGACGTCCCGGGGAGACACCTGAACTCACCAGCTGAAACACAGCGACCCCACATGCACACAAGTCAAGCTGTCAAATGCCACTGACTTTAAAAGAGCTTGCAGATTTACCTTGTGAAGCTCAGATGGACTGACTTGTGTTGCTGCTCAGAAACATGTCCAACTTTCTTTCTTCTGTGTTGCATCGCAGGGACGCAGCTAGCCAATCATGGCCCACCCTGAAACAAAACAGAGACTTGACTTTAAAATGTAAGTGAACCTCAGTGACGGTGTGAATGATTTGACTTTTAGATCGTGTGTTTCTGCTGAAAATGTCTGCAGAATAGTCAGACGTGTTGCTAACGTGGAGATTTTAAAGATTTTAATGTCAACACAGTTTCACCCACTCACTTGTGCACTGTGTGAAAGTTTTTCAAAGTATGCACAGCACACAACTCCAAAACTGGCAGCTTAGCAGAGAGTTAGCAGGGCAGCTATAATGTTCACAGAGGCCAGAGTGCTTCCTCTCTGCTGTGGACGGTTCTCAGGTGACACCCAGATGTCTCTAACGAAGACACCATCTCTTCCTCAGTTTCTGTAGTTGATGTTGTGGCGGATTTTAGATGCCAAACTTTGAAAAGCCCAAACTTTTAAGTGGGTCTCCGGAGGATAAACAGCAGACAGGCGCCAGAATTTGTGCCTGCTTTTGAAAGTGGCCGCCCTGCACTTTAGAGTCCAATTCTAAAGCTATGAATCTCAAACAGGCTTGGAGGGAAATCTCACTCTACACTACTCAGATGCCTTAAGCAGACACACACACACACACACACACACACACACACACACACACACACACACACACACACACACACATATGTCAAGATCACAGGCCAGGGTGAAAACAGCTTCACTAAGTGATTCCAGTGAAGCCTGCGGGGTGTTCAGACTGTGTTACTGTCACACCTCAATAACCAGCCGTCCTCCAGGATGCATCTCTCCCAGCGCTGTCATTACACTGGAGAAGTCTGCACCAGTCACCTGTGACAGAGGAGAGGGCTTTCCAAAACTTTCTCCCGCTGTTTCTCATTTCTTTTCTTATCTTTAGTGGCTTTTTTAAGATTTTATGAATGACCTGAGCTAATGATTTACAAAATAAGTTTGTTGCATTTATCAGTATCTTTATATTAACAATGCATCTAATGTGTCCAATGTGAAAGGGGTCATTCATAGTGATGAACCCGACTCTGCAGTTCCCCTCATCTCTGAAGACTTTGCTTTAACTTATTTAAATCATCTGCTCAGATTGCCAAACACATGCCTTCATGAACTGCTGATAGTTATCTCTGAAGTTTATTTTTGAGACTAAAGAGCTCATTTTATACACACACACACACATATATATATAAACACACACACATTAACATATAGTTTTCTCGGCTGTAAAGTTCCTCTTATATATTTCACTTGTAGAATACAGTGCTGTTTATACTGCCTTCATTCCAGCACAAATGTTTTGGTGCTGTATAAATCTGAAAAAACCTGCTCAGTTTACCTTTCAGTGGTTAAAAAAGGCACTTGGTGTCGGGGACACAGACGTACTGAGGGACTAATAACCTCAGATACAATATTTGGCAAAAACTAAAAACAAATGGTACTGACGGTTTGACCATTAAAGGTGGTGGTAAAGGGGAGTCATGTAGCCATAAAAATCATAATGGTTCATCTTGTTGGTAGCACAAAAGTGTGCAGTAAATTAGATGGTAGTCTGCTTATTAGGTTATGAAATACAAAATGAATCCCAACATATTGTCTCACTGAGGTGTTGAAGCCTCCAGCTTCAGTGCTTCTTGTCATAGATTCTCCAAGACTGTGGAACTCTGCAGGAGGGATGAACGGCATTCATCCAAAACACTTCGTTTTGTGTTTTGATGATGGTGGGGAAGAACACTCAAACATGCTGGTGTAAAATCTCCCATCTCTCAGTTGGGTGCCAGAAAGTTCAATGGTCACGTTGCCTCGGTATCTGAACCTCTAAATGTATTGAGTATTTCAAGTTTTCGAGTATTGGGAGAAGTTTTCTAACACGTGGTTAACATTGTGAAACGGTTGCAGTTTGGTTATGTTTAGGCACCAAAAGAATGTACTGTAGTTCAATGTTTACTTATTATTTTAACCCAAACCACGATTTTGCCTTAACTTAACCAAGTAGTTTTGGTGCCTAAACCGAACCAAACTGTGGCCGTAGTATTGCCAGAAAGCCTTTCTAACATGTGCTTAACGTTGTGAAACGGTCGCAGATTGGTTAGGTTTAGTAAAAGATCATGGTCATTTTGGTTTCACACAGGACACAAACAGCGGTCGCCTGGGTGAAAGTCCGGTGTTTAACCCATCCATCCACCCCGACCTCCTCGCTACACGGGCTTTGTCGCTCTTTATACTACCGTAGTATAGAGAGCGAGGCTTTCTTTCTGCCAGAAAGCCCTGAAGGCAAACTTCTCCCATGTGCGCACCTTTCAGGCAACAGAGTGCAGGGCACACTAACATGATATGACCTGGAGACAGTATTTAAATCAAATTTCTACTGTAGGAGCCATGTTTATATTTATATTATGTTTGTTTATTGCTCATCTGACCTATTACGTATGGTATGATGTCACATGGGTTGGACCGTCAGTAATTGTTGTCTATTTATTCACCTGCATGGCGGTGACTGAGAGGGGGTGAGTAGGGTTCTTACATTTTCTTTTGACTGCAAATCTCATCATCCACATTCCCTTTTGCACATATCAATTTCATGTACTGGATTTCTTTTCTGTTTTATCTTACTTTGAAATATACAATAAACCTTAAAACGCACACGTTGAAGTGGAACTGGATTATTCAAATGTTACTTTGTTGTTGATTGTTCCCTGCCTCGGCCTCTCAGAGGCTTATGGTGGTTTTAAGAAGTTGCTACATGTACTTTTCCTGCAATTTGTCACCTGTCATTTTTTGTGCAAATCTCAAAGATTCAAGCAATTTACTATCATGTGCACAAAACATCATGTGTAGTAAAATGCATTACATCATGTGTCCAAAATCAGGCTCAGTATTAGAACTTTACTTCCGAGATATCTTACTTTGGATCTGGAACCTGACCAACTACCAGACTTTGGTGCCACAACTTGTGAACAAAAAGTGTGTACCTTCTATAAAAAAGTCAATTTCAAAGCCAACCTGAAACCCAAACCTCCTCTCCTCTCCTCTCCAGACTGTCTTCCAATCTTCAGATTAGGTAGAGGGAAGCTGGAAGTGGGTGCAACATTACATTATGAAAATAATATCACACAGGAAGTACTTTGACAGAAATAGCGCAGTGGATTTTTCCCCTCAGCTCTGAAGATCTTGATTGTCACCTCATTATTTTCCATGAGCCAGAGCAGCATCCTTTTCTTTAAATTCAGCACAGGATCAATATTCTGGAGTGTTCCAGTAATGTGTGGGTTTATTGAATCAGCTTCCCCTCTCTGCACCAGTGAGCTGTTACTGATGATGCCGATGAATCTGAGCCCCTTCAGTGTACCTGGCTCTCTGTCTCACCATGTGAATATTTACAGATGAACAGTCCATTGGGGAGAAGCCAAGCAGCACAAAATCACTTAGGAATTCATCCACCAACTTAGTCCATAATCTCTACAGCGAGTCCAGCAATTAGAAATCGTTACCCATTTGCCACCTCAACAGCTCGCTGCACAAACAGGCAGCGCCGGCGAGAGGCGTCTCAAAAACAGAGCCGTAATGAGGAGATAATTCTGTTATTTCTAACTACACTTCCAATGCATTGTTGTTTTTGTCACTGCGAGGTTTTTTGTCACTGCGAGGTTTTACTCCCCTCCTCCACCTCCTCCACCTCCTCTTTCCCAGCAGCAGTGATTAAGTCAGGTTAATGAATGCCACAGTGAGAGTTCACCTCATGTCCACGCAGAAAAAAGGGTTGTTTACAGGAAATGCTGCAGCTCTGACAAGGTCCAGTGATGTTCTTCAGGTAAAAGAAAACGCACAGCACACAAACACAGGGCCAGTGATTGTGATTTGAGGCGCTGACAAGAGTCCTGTTGTTCTCACTCTGTACTAAACTCTGTACTAGGTATTATGTGTATAAATTACTGAAAACCAACTGACTCAAATCATCAGAGGTCTTCACAGGTCCACTCAGTTCCTAGTGACTAAGACCCAACCTCCAGCAATCAGGTCAATATGTCTAATACCTGAGTGGATCCAAGTATCAGCTCTGATCATGTCGCACTTCACAGTCATCAAAGACGAAACGGTTAGAATTAGACAACTAACACATTTGCTGAAGGTTAGGCAGAGATCATGGATACAGTAAATAAAATGAGAAACATTAATTGAAGGTCTGTGACAGGAAGTAAACTCTGGCCTCCTGCATCAATATAAGACGTGCTACATGCCCATCCACCACCTCGACCTCCACGCCGCTACATGAAGGACACACTAGTACCAATACCAGCCAAAAGTCCAAACCCCAAAATTATTCATTTTACTGTAATTTAAGACAAAGAAAAGCAGCAAGTCCTAACAGAGTAGGTGAAACCATAAAATATTTGTCACTTTTGCATAAAAAATGAATTCCAAGATTAATTCATCCAAACCAGAGCTAAAACGAATTAATCTTTTAATTCATGTTAGCTCTGGTTTTGGTCTCCACCAGCTCCTGAGAAAAATATCTGTCTCTTTAGCTGCTAAATGCTCCACTTTGTAGCAGCTGGTCTCTAACTGTGTCTGTCTGCTGTTTGTTGCTGAGCAGGTAGTGTTCAGTGGGTTTATCTGCTGCTGCTGCTGGAAACACTGAGACTGAACCAGACAGGAAATGTGCTGCAAAACCAAAACTAGCAGCTAAAAGAGGCTAAAAAGCTCGGTAGAGACGAGGGGAACTGCAGAGTCAGGTTCATCACCATGAATGACTCCTTCCACATTGGACACATTAGATGCATTGTTAATATAAGGATACTGATAAGTGCAACTTTGAATTAAACAGTGTGATTACAGGAACACTGGACTTCGTACAGACTAGAGCACCAGTAGGGAAACCTACGCAAGTTTGGGGAGAGCATGCAAACACCACACAGAGAGGCCAGCACGAGGCAGCAGTGCTAACCATCGAGCCACCGTGCTGCTCATCGATCTTGGGTAAATAAACAGCACAGAATGTTCTCCATCTGCTGCCAAGTGTCCTCCACACGTGCAAGCTCATCCACAGTCTCATTATAGCTCCAATACAGACACTGCAGGAGTGGCCAGCTTGACAGAGCTTTGTATAACTCATCCAGGAAAATATGAAAAGTGGCTGTTTATAAAATAGCTGGGTTTCCCTTTAACATCCTCCACTGTAACTCTGCGTGCGTGTGTGTGTGTGTGTGTGTGTGTGTGTGTGGCTTCACTGTACAACATCCACTTCTCAGAGACTTGACAGAGAGGAGAACCTTTTGTTCCACCTCTACAGTCCCCAATTACAGTAATCTCCTTCCTTGGCTAATCCTGCAGCGCACAACTTTGAAGTGGAGCGCTTCATTGAACATCAAAGTTGTCTTCTCACTCCTCTGCTCACGCCAGTCACAGAAACACTGTCAGATATAATGGGAGAGGATGATGTGATGGCTGGAGGAGCCTACACAACACAAAAATACACATTGTAACAGCAGCGTTCAGCAGACTATTACAGAGGAAATCCACCTAATACTGATACAAAGCTGCTGCTGGGGACCCAACAGTTGGCACCAAAGTTTTACAATCACACAGAAAAAATTCAGAGAAGAAGAAGAGAGTAAATGCAGTGCAGTAAGAGGTTGAACATTGTGGTAAATTGTACTTATTCTAAACTTTAAAATCTCTTGCTTTGTTCAAGCACTGACACTTAGCCCTTTTTACACAAAGGAAATCTGCATATTTTTACTATCTTCACTTGTAAAGTTGTTGTAAACATTAAAAGTGGTGATGAAGACGTTAAAGTCTGCAAAGGGCCACACTATAATGAACTATCTTGTGTATTAAACGAGTCCAAAAGTGCCCTTTGAGAAGCAGAGCTGACATATCAGAGCTACAGTATCTGACTCTTAAACCAACATGGACAAGAAATCCTCAAAGTGCTCAGATTCAACTGGGCAATATCTGCTGATGAAGATCATGTGATATGATTGAAAGCTTCAGAACAGCTACTGGATGAGAGGAGATTGTTTTATCATCAAAGGCCATATATTGTTAATTATGAGTCAATAAAGTTACGTCTGTTTTGGACCAAACGTGCAAAAACGAATAGTTTGCGTGAAGTAGTGCGGCACCAAAACAGCTTACTAACAGCTACATGGTAGTTTGATAACCTGGTATCATATTTTCTGCCAGGCTTGAAGCTCATCCATCTATACATACACATATATAGAGGGGGGGCTGACAAATAGAATATTCACACTCACAGTGGTCAATTAACCTAACTTGCGTGTCTTTGGATGGTGGGAGGAAGCCGGACTACATGGAGAGAACATGCAAACTCCACACAGAAGGGCCAGAACCCTCTTGCTGTGAGGCGACAGTGCTAACCAGTGCACCACCATGCCGCCCACGTTTCCACCATTCTCCTCTAAAATGTTTGCCTCCTGTCAGAGCCTGAATCCCACTGGACACATGTTGTGGAGGTCATCACATTTGGAGTCAAAGTCCAATTTAGTTGAATTTTAGTTGAAAATCAGCACAGTGCTTGCCGCAGTGCCTCACACAGCTGCTGTCTCCATTGGATATAATGGCCTCGCTCTGTACTGGATGGACAGAGATGAAATTCATACCAGTGTCCTCATCTGACTGTTTCCCACAACATTGTTGCTTTAGCCCACGGCCCACTATCGCACAGACTGTCCAATACAGCCAACTGTCAAGCTCAGCAGGCTTCAAGACACTGGCTGGTTAAACAATACCAGAGTCGAGCAGATCACTGATGGATGGCACATATTCAATAATATAAATAAATGCTCACACTATTGCAAATGTTGGATGAATTGTTCATAGTGATGTGATGAACGACAGGATGTCAAAAAGCTTTAGCTGAAGTAAAAGTGTAAACAAAGGAGGTTGAGGGAAAAGTGAGTTCACCAAAACCACTAAACTACAAACTTTCATCCCAAAAGGATGACTTATTGTAGGGAATGTTCCTGTAAAGACAGGAAATGTAATATGTTTTCTTATGTAAGAGAGAGTGTTCGGTGTACAGCAGCTTTCTCGCCTCCTCCACGTGTCACATGACAGGATGTAACCATCAAGACGAAGTGGAAGTGGAGTGTGAAATTACTGTTCACTTAAAATTCGTCCACCTCCATTGATCATCCCATTGAGTTGGTTTTAGATCAGTAAATGTGAAACACCTTTTCTGCTGCACATAATGTATAAGAAGCTGATTGATTGTTCTACCTGTAAGTTAATTTAACACAAGCTTTACTGCGTAATCAATCGAACTGTTTTGGGGAAAAAAACGCTCCTATAAGAAACAGAGTTTATTCTTCAGACAGTGATCTGTAACCCAGCAGCATTCAGCAGCTCTGTTTTTGATGTTTTCTGCATTTGAAGAATTCTTTTGTGGAAAAGTGGGTTCTGAGGGTAAATACACCTAAAAGGATCTTTTCTTTGTTCTTTTATCAGTTTATAAGCTCATTACATCCAGCTCGATTGATGTAGTTTTACATTAGAGTTATGAGATTGATCTGCTGATGGAAAATGTGCCTCTCCCTCAATTCCTCAATAACTCTTTAAAAGTATATTTTAGTATTCAAATGTTTAAGAAGGTGTTAGAACGTGTTTTAGTTAAACTGGTGGTGTGGCTCCAGGAGTGTTACCATGAAATTCTGTAGGTATGTATTCATGGTCCCCAGCTCATGAATCTGAATGACTTTGATGATCCCCTGATTTCCCTCTAGCGCCACCATGAGGTTGACATTTCTGGTCCAGACTGAAACAACTATTGGATGGATTGCGATTATATTTGGTTCAGACATTCATGTTCCCAACTGAATTGACTTAGTAACTAACTTTTCCTCTGGCGCCATCGTCAGGTCAAACTTTTAATTTGTCCAGTACTTTGTTACGTTCCCATCAGCCTCAGCTGGACTTTAAGTTGAGTGCTAATAAGCAAGTCATTGTGAGCATAATATACCGACAACGACTACCACTACAATCATATGTAACATTTTGCAATATACCACAACTGTAGGACACCACTTTTTCTGGAGAACGTATGTGACCCAAACAAATAGACTCCAAGAGTCTAAAGCTACGCTAACGACGCTGTGAGGCAATGAGGTGCTATGAGCTAAATGCTAAAATCAGCATGCTAACACGCTCACAATGACAATATTAACATGCTGATGCTAAGCAGATAGTGTGTTTAAACTGATGTTAATGTCATTAGTTTTGCAGGCATTTAGTCATAAACCAAAGTATTGCATAAGTTGACCTTGTTTTGACCTGACGATGGCGCTAGAGGAAGTTTAATTAGATATTTCACAGTATAAATGAAGACTTTGACCTGCTGGCAGCAGTACAGGAAAAGTCAGAGGATCAGCAAAGTCAGTGGGATTCATCCTCTGGGGACCAAATCTCATGACAATCCATCCAATAGTTGTCGAGATATTTCAGTTTGTACCAGCAGCATGGCTAAAAAATACTCACAATACAACAGATGATATCCTTACCATATTGACCTCTTTGTTTCCACCATCTCACACATCTCTTGACACGTTCATGCTCACAACATGATAAACTCTGTTGATACAGGTCACCAAATACCTCTGGACAATTCGTACACTTACTTCATTATGACTGGTAGGGAATAAAAACAAACTTGGGGCCTAAACTTTTATCAATCATACATACATATGTGGTTTCTCTACAATGAGCATTACAGCCTCGAGCGTTTGTTTCGTCCAGGACTCTGCAATGCACAGCTCCAACGAGAATCAATCATTAAAAAAGGGAAAAGATCACTGAGAGCAACTTATTCCTGGAATAATGGTGCACTTTCTGCCGCACAGGCCGTGCAGAAGTACAGAAAAAGGTTTGAATTATGCAAAGAATTTGGCCTAATAACATCTGTGCAACGTTGAGCTTTCTCTGGGTTTTGTTGGGTCTCCTTGCAATCAGTGGTTATTTGCCTCCACATGTTCTGCTCCACTTTTGAAGGTATAATCACCTGATGCATTAACTCGGCTACTCGCGAGACTTCCATGCATGTTGCAGAACCGGCAATCTGGGACAAACACTGAAGAACCACTACAGTCACCTACTTTTCATTAAAAAAGCCAATATTATATATATATATATTATCATATTATATTAAGAAAAAAAGCACAGAAAGTGCCTCTCTTTTCAGAAAAGGTTGCCTTTTATCCTCAAGAGCTTTTGAGGTTCTGTGGGTAAAACATTTTCTAGGAAAAGAAGAACTAAATTATTGAGTGAAAAACCCTTTTAACAACATTTATTTTGTGGGAGACGGGAAAGACTTTTTTTCTGATCTGCCACTGTTTGGTTAGGTTTAGATGCTAAAGCTATATAGAAAAGATTGTGGTCACAATTAAAAGAAACCAACATTTCCTGTCGGTAGGAAACGGGATGCAAACAGTGTCTCTCATGTCCAAGTCACAGCTTTGTTGACCCATCCATCCACCTCCTCTCCAACGCCGCCTTCACATTGACTTTGGCCCTGTGTGAAAAAAAGCAACCCTCTCATTCTTTTCAGACGGCGAACACTGCAAAGCTCTTTATAAAACGAAACGATCTCCGTCCACTCGAGCGTTTTATCACAGTTTCAGAAATAATCTCCGTCCATACCACACGCCTGGAAACGCACATCACGTGACCATTCACGTGCACTGGGCGTGCACGTGCCGGTGTAAACAGGAAGCAGATTGTCTTCTCTGCGGCTGGTCGCTTAGTTAGCTGCAGGAAAAACTACGAACGAAGAACAGCGATGGAGAAAAGTCAGAGCAGAGATTTCTCTGCTTGGACCGACGACCAGGTGGAACTGTTACTGACAGGAAGTGATGTGATTCATTACTAATGTTGAATTAACTGCTGGGAACTGATGTTTGTTTTCTTCTGGGAAAGGGTCACGTGATCGGGGCGTGACGAATCAGGGAAGGACACGTCGTGGCTGATTAGATCTAGTCAGGAAGTGAACGTAGGTGTCTGCGTCATTGTTTTAAAATGTCTCCGTTTCCGCCCGTCCTCACTAAAACACAATCCAGAGTTTTCAAACTAAAACAGGGTCAGCAGCGTTTCAGAAGGTCTCCATATTAGGGGTTATAAAATGCCAGAGTAGTGTGGACGCTAGGTGTAAACGTAGCAGAAGTTATACGTTTTAAAACAGAAATGTAATAGTGTGAATGGAGCCTGAGACAAGATTTTACATCTCTGGAAAGTTATCAGAGCAGCAATCATTTCATCTGCCATTTCAAAGATGGTGAGTTAATAATAATAATAATGATGATAGATTTTATTTGTAAAGTGCTTTTCTAGACCCAAAGTGGGGATGTGATCTAAAAGGGTTAAAAGGGCATTTTTCATTTCATCCCAACTTTAAATTAAAATTAAAAGGTTGTGCCAGGAAAGACTTCAGACTTGTAAAATATCATTAGTAGGCTGTTCAGCCTGCTGCCTCAGTCTGTGGAAGTTTGAAGAGAGACTCTTTCATATAAAACACTATTCTATCTCTTCTATTACACTTTATTTCTGGTTTATGCCTTCACCTTTTTGTCCAGTTTGACGAAGTGGGAGCAGTACGGAAGTGTGTGGGGAACTTAGGCTGATCCTGAGTAATAGATATCATTTTGTGCATCTTGATTTCTGTTGAGGACAACTTTGTGTTTATGCACAAAGTAAAATTAAAAGGTTAAAACTAAACACAATTATCTTTGTATGGGCATTCTGCAGGGTTAAAAGGCTAAAACAAATAATTTATAGTAAACTGTCTGCTGCAGATGGAATACTAATTTTTCCCCACAAGATACAAATATAGTTTAGTACAATATGGACGTTTCTTTCCAAAGTATAATATCTTGTTCCCACAAGTTCAGGTTTGGAGGTTGAAGGGGATCTGTAGCACTTTCAAAGGTGGTCAAGTATTTTATCAAAGTCAGAGAAATACCTGTACCTTTTGTTGTTCCAGTTCAAACATGGACTATAATCCAGTAAACACAATGGTAGAGTTCATTAGGGCAGTTTTCATACAGGCTCCAGTCACCGTTCACCTCGCCGGACTTTAAATGACAGCAGGTCTACAGTCCGAGCCGGAGGTACGAGGCATTTATGAGATTGGTCCGTATTGTTTTGGTCCTTAAAGGAAGGAAGTGACTGTGGATTAAACTACTCTGGAGGAACAGCAGCAAGTAATCTGACTACTGTGTCCGTGCGTCCGTGGCTCCATGGATGTCAATGCAATGCCGCTTTGTCTATTTTGTTTCAGAGAGAAACGTCTTGGCAAATATTGGATGGCAAGTGTTAGCATGCTAACATGCTAAGCTAAGATTTTGAACTTGGTAAACATTACGCGTGCTTTTTTTTTTTTCTACCCAAGTTAAAGATCTAAGAAAAGAAAAGTTGTCTCTCCACCTTTCACCCATTCAACAGTTTCTTTTTCTGTTCTGTTGGGAACATTACAGCATCACAGCTGGTGTGGCTGAAGACTTTGATTCTTGTTTCACTGTGTTTTAAGTGTTTTTAGGTAGAATTTCTCTTTAACATCCGAGTGTCTCATGGAGTAGAAGCAGAAAAGTGCTGTGCCTCTCATTCTCAGCAGTCTTCAGAGTAGATCAGTAATCAGTTGGTTAAAAATCTTAAGCATGAAGAGACGACAGAGAGGATCAGATCAGAGCCGCTGTGATCTGTTCATCCGTCTCTCAGGTCAGCCCGGCCTCAGAGGAGGCTGAAGCAGGCTGAGAGGAGCAGGCTGCAGGGGGAAGGCTTTGGCACGGGAGAGGAACAGGTGGGCCCACCACACACACACACACACACACACTAAACCACAGACTACACAGTAAACTGTAGCAACAGGACACGGTTGGGGTTCAAAAAGGCAAACTGTCATAAAGGCGGCATTTCAACCTTATAAACAGCAAAAGAAAAAGAACTTTGTGATCATCGCTAATATTAGCAACCGACTGCTAACACATCTCTTAAATTTATCATATGATGAACACAGTTTCACATGTGTGCACATGTGATTTTGGACATTTTGCATATGATATGAATGAATGTTTTATTTTTGTGTCTGGTCATTTACATAACCCATCCCTCATGGGATTCTTCACACACATTATCTAACAACAAACCAAACACTGCGGCATGTTAGCCCACCGTCATCTAACAGCACATTACATCAACAGCATCCAGACATACATATAAGCACAAACATCAAGCAAGACAAGAAGACACAAGAGTCTGAGGGATTTATCTCTCATATGTTACTTTTCTCCTCCTGTGATATTAGCACGTTTTCTCATATTTCCCATCTGAAATCTGACACATGACAAATTCATATGACAAAACACGTCACATGTGACGAAAACTCTTAACATGCATTTGTGGGTTTTGGACATTTCATCATATTTCACATGTGAAAACATGAATTTCACATGTGCTTTTTTTTTTTGAGAGGAAGAGAAGAAGAAATAGATGCGGCTATAGATGACGTGGTTAGACAAGGAGCTGAAAGCCACCAGTTCTAAACTAAAACATGTTTAACAAAATTATCACAGGTAAAGATGGCGTGAAGCACGTATCCAGGTTAATGGAAGTCAGCAATCTTCCTCTCTGTTTGGCAACAACTTTCTCTGGACTAATTCATTGCTACTGTTCAGGAGGACGCTGGATTTCAATCTTCTGTTTTTCAATTTGTTACTCCACATGGAGGAGATTTCTTGCGAGCATCCACAGATAACACTGAAATTTAATTTGAGCAAACAGGATGAATGTAAAGTGAGGCGGTTCAGGGGGACACTCTTCATTCTGTGATGTTTCCTGATAAGGCGGCTGTATGTTCACATTAAACTCTGCCTGATACAGCTGGGATAACACCGTGCTTTCCATAAACTCCTCCTGTTGTACCACAAAAAGCTTAAAAACACAAAGTGTAGAGGATGATAGATGATCTGTTTTTGTCATTTTCTTTTTATTGCTGTTATATTAGTGTCAGAAAATGTATCTGGTAATGAAGGATATGAAAAAATGCAATCAAAGGCAAGATTATTACTCTACTGTGTCACTCAAACAAATGTTAATCTAATGCATTTTGGTTTAATAACGTGTGCATCTCAGTCCAAATTATCTGTACAGAATACATCACTGTCAAACTGCTTCCTCCAAAATACAACAAACCATTTACAGCTTAAAGAGCCGCTAATCAATATTTTTATATTTACAATTAATTAAATCACTATATATAAAGTGAAAGGGGTTGCTCACAGTGACAAACCCACAGAGGATCAACTCTGCAGCTTCACAGAGATTTTAGCCCATACTTTTGGTTTTGCAGCACATTTCCACTGAAGTCAGCGGGTTTCTTGAATGGGGTTTTGGTTCGATGCCTGAAATGAGGTCTGTGGTTAACACAAGCTGAAGAGGTTTTAAAATCCGTCAGTAAATACCACACTGGTGAATGTTGACGCTTTTCCGTGTCTTAAAAAAGTCGGTTGCTAACAAGAGTCTAAATGAGACTACAGAGGTTGTCGGGGACATTAAACACAGAAACTCATCGACTCACTCGTCCTCCTTTACAGCCTCGTTGGGTTTATACTGCAAACTGTTCTAACTCAAACTTTCCCAAAGGCTTTTGTAGAAGAGGTCAGCGCTGGAAGCTCAGTGGTGGAGACGCTGAGGTCATGTGACCGTGGTGGAGCTGGTTTATAGCCTAACGTTAGCTTTTTACTTCTGGAGGTTGACTTTACGCTTCAAACATCATAAAAGTGGTTCATCTGTGAAGATTATCTTGATGAACAAAACGTGTAAGAATCATAAACTTTAGTTTTCTGCAATAATCCAAAATCCAATGGAAACATCCCATTGGCTGTTTGTGGGCGACGCCAACTTCCAGGTTGGACTACAGAAATACTTCATCCCTGCAGCTCTCTGTAACATCCCTGTGAGTCTTTTATCTTCTCCCTAAACCGTCTCTTTGGAAGATCATCTGTAGGTACTCCATTTATCGTAAGTGTCGTTTGTAATTTTTTCTGGGATCAGTTAACTGCTAAGCAAGCTAGCCATTATACTAGCTGTCTGGGGCTAATGTGTCTGTCTGTTGGGCTAACTGTTGATGTACTTTTGCCCTTCTGGCTGTTACATGTTATTTTTAAAAGACAGTGAATATTGGACTCGGGACACAAACACGACCAGCAGATGGTCACGTGGCTCTGTGTCTGCTGGACCTGTAAGTTAGCATCTGTTTGCTAACACATTAGCCACAGCGACTTTTCAGGGAACAAATGTTGAAAGTGGAGTTCAAAAGCAGACTAACTAAACTCTGGAGCCATTTTAATCAGTAAATAATTTACAGTTTAATTAATATCTCGTGATTAAAATATGACACCATTTAACGGAAACTTTCATTCAAAGATGAAGATTATGGCTGGATTTAAACCTGAGTGATGGAGAGCAGCTACATCAGAGCGGTCCGAGCCAGCTGAGTGGAGCTCATCACTGTGTGTGTGGCATTAATTCCCTTTTATTCTGCCTCTCAGATAAGGCTCCCTCCTCAGTGAGCTGAATAAATTGCGTTTCTCTACTCACTCAGAGGACGGCTGAGTTGTGAATGAAGCGCTGAGCCTCGATAACGCGCTTCCCTTCCTGATTATTGTTTCCTTCCTTCGGTGGGAAGGTGAGGTTGAAAGGTTCGGGAGGAGATTTCATTTTCTCTGGAGATATACGTGAAAAAATAATGAGACATCTTTGTGCGTTCTGACTTTCATTAATAAAACAGCGGCCTGCTGCTCAGCGTGGGAGCTCGAAGAAAAGGAACACAATTCGATCTTTAAGTTATTATTGAAGTGAAGTGTAGTCGGAGTTAATGTGGAAATGTAATACAGATGATTTATTAACCCTTAACCATTAACCCTGATTATTGGTGCTACATGCAACATTTTGTTCTGTATTACCTGACGCCTGCTTCCACATGAAAAATCCCCTTCCCATTATAACTGCAGCATTGATTAAAGCCGTTGCTTCCTCAAGTGGCTTTTTGTTTGAACTGTGAATGAGTAATCCCCCGTACTGTAAGCATATAATAAGTTATAATATGGCACATTCTAATATCTCTGACTCTGAGCCCTTATGTTCCCCATAATCCCTCTGGATTCCCCTTCAGTGGCTTCATAGTTCATAGATTACACACTCTTTTTTAACACTCACACATCTTGTTCCAGTGCACGCACATTGTTATGGCTGCCCCATTAAATATTCTTGATGTCATTTTATATAAATTTCACTGACATGTGACTATCTGTGGAACCTGTAATGGTCAAGAACTAAACTCTAAAACTTTAATGCCCCGTTTACACATAAAAGGATTGGACACAGTCTCCAATCTAGTGCAGGAAAGTGTAAAACTGCATCTGGAGATTCAATTTTACACACTTTCATGAGACACGTGAAATGTGTAAGTCCACTAAATAACTAAAACTATGAGGATCAGGCCGATTGAACTGATAAATAATAAAACATTTACGTAGAACGGAAGGTGTGTGCTCTCAAGTTCATAACTTCTACGTAATTTGACAAAAATATAAAGGCAATAAAATGTTTAAATGAAACCAAAGTCTGTTCACCAGGTAGGAAATCAGTGTGATGTTTTGTGAAGTGATCTGTATTGAAGGGTTTATAAAGTTTGTACCTGGGCTATAACATGTAAAAGCAGCAGTATCTACCGTCTAGGTTAATCAGGGAAAAATGTGCCATAATATATATTATTTTAGGTATTAAAAACAGAATGGGATTGCACAACAACAGCTTGAAATAACCAGTAACATAACCTGTATCAATAAACCTTCAAACCCTGAAAGGTTTTTATTCAAAACTACATATTTTCTACTTGAGGCAGACGGACAGAGTGAGGTCTGTGGATACTTTTTTGACATATTTTCAATGTTTAATTCGTCTCCATTTTGCTAGACATACAGTATCAGTAACAAATATGACAGTTTAAAAATAAACCAGGGTGCAGTTTTATTTTGCTGAAGTTAAATATGTTGTTTCATGATTTAGGTGAACTGACCCTTTAAGGAAATAAACCAAAAAGGACAGTAGTTGTAAAATGACTTATATATACATATGTGTATATGTATGTATGTGTATATATATATATATATATATGTATAAATACACACACACACACACACATATATATTATTTTTTACAGCTTACTTTGTTAGTACTTGAATAAAATAACATCGTCATGGGACAGAATATCGACTTCTTCTAGTCCTTCATGCGACTGAAAACAGTCTTTGTGAAGCATCTTACTCATTTATTTCCTGATGTCCTTTCCATATGGATCTCCTTCTCCATCATTAGGAACTTGTCCGCCCTCTTTAATCTCCTCTCTCAGTGTGAAGTGCTCCTCCTCGCTCTCTCATTAAGGCCTCCCGTCTCATCTTTGACCCGCCTCTAATGACGCCTCAGCGAATGTTTCACTTTCTCTCCTCGTGCTGTTTAGATTTGGCTCTCCTCTCCGGGCTCTCGGAGGCCGGCTGTTACGGTGCTCTGAGTGTCTCCTCCAGCTGCTGGAGCTCCGAACATGTCCAGAGAGCTCTTCATGTGGATCTAAAGGGGCCCCGAGGTTACACAAACGATGTTGGGAAGCTGCAGGTAGAGCTGTAGTCGAGGACACCTGAGGCCTGATTCAAGACCAGAGCTCATCTGGAAGCATGATTGACCCACTTACTTATACTTATACTATACTGTATGCCAATATGTCAAGCAAAATTGCACTTGTAATTTATTCTTATAAAGCTTGTTTGTGCACACGAGGCCAGTTCTTTACATTAAATGACCTGAAACCATGAACTGAACCTTCAACAGAAGAACTAACTCTCATCTTAACTGCTGCTCAAATGATTCATTCATTGATCGATTAGTCAACAGCTCTCAAATGTGAAGATTTGCTGTTTGTTTTACATCATCTAAAACTTTGAAAAACTACACTTTGAGTTTTGTGACTACTTGTGGGGCAGAACAAGTCACCTGAAGACGTCACTGTGGGCAGCTGTGTTTACATGGACCCTAATATTCCACTAATAATGGGAATAAAAACCCAATCAGAATAAAAACACCTCATGTAACCACCTCATTCGGAAGATACTGACTGCTCTGTGGCTGATACAACTTAAAAGATTTAAGGATTATTGAACGCCTCCATGGTCGAAAGGCTCCAAACAACAAGCTGTTCAAACAAGGGTTTGAAAAGATGAACGAATCTGAAAGAAACTTCTTCTTCTTCTTCTGTTATATTTCCAGTTTTATTATTCTGATTAAATGCTTCAGGCGTGCAAACACACATCTGATCGCTCACTTTATTTAGCGTCCATGTAAACAGTTAAGTTGGAATCTCTAATCCGAATGATTTCAGTGGGGTTGAAGAAATTTTGTCCATGTAACCGCAGTCAGTGACGGGCATTTTATCTCTGGATCGCTGCCCACATCTCAGTGCTAAGGTTAGGCTACATTAGCCGCTACTAGCAGAACACACCCCAATCTTCGACTGAACTTTCAGCCATTGAGTTGCATTGTGGGTAATGTAGGCGCCAGGTTTTGACAAGGAAGAAGAATGTGTGGAACAAAAGAGACTCTGGATCTCTGGATTGATTTAACTATCCATCGTGCAAAAATATATTGGTGCAATCTTGCAGGGTCATTGCATGTCATGATGTGTGAGATGGTCTAATAAACCCATAATAATATTAACAATAAACTGACATGCAAGATTGCTGTTATCACACAGTCTATAGGAGCCCCTTTAGAATGATGAAAGTGGAGTCTGGCAGTGTGCAGCTGAGCCTGACAAGCTGAGTCTGAAATGTCCTAAAATGGCCACCGTACAAAGCACAAAGCCTTTTAATTTAGGTGACTCCTCTGGTGCCACTGTCGAGACAAACGGTACATTTTTGACGCGTAAAGATCTAAGAATTGAAAGTCCACACGTTTCCTCCGTCCAACAGTTTCCTTTATTTGTGGTGTGTTACTGCATCAAAGCAGCGTTGCTAGAATGGCTTGTTTAGTCTTGTTTATGCACACAGATGCCCTGGAAAAATAATACTTTTTAAATGATTAAGACCAGAACGAGCGTAATGTACCTTACTGTGAATCAATCACCTAAAATGAGTCTGTATTAGATGAAACTGAGACCAGTGGCCCTCTGATGAGGGTCATGCTGTGAGAACAACAGCATGCTTACAGAGTAACAACAACAAATATTCAAATAATAATGAAACAATTCACTCGATAGAAAATACAAGACATGCGTCCTGTATTTCGATCCTTGATACATGTGATGTCTCAAGGATCGATCAGCTGAAATTAAATCTGAATGAAAGGAAATGAAAGGTGAAATAGACACTGAGATCAGACAGTGAGTCCAACTGAAGACCACCTCACATCATGTCCTGAATCTGTCCTGCTTTACTGTCACAGCGGCCCCTCAACCTGCTCTACCTCAGGACTTAAATATTATATACAGAGTCATGTACAGGGGCAGGGAACAGGTACACTCTAACACCAGACTCGTGTCTCGGTTCTCCTGCTGTCACACCATCTCTCTCATAGATCAGAAGACAGACTGGAGCCTGAAGTATCCGCACAGTTCCTCTGCGGGTGGTGCAGCAGTGCAGCACTAATCCACAGTGACAGGAAGTGCATGCAGTAAAAAGTGAGAGTCACATTGAAACACACTGCAGCACATTAAATCCATGCACCAGGATTTCAATAATAAAAACCCTCTGCAGTTGCGCTGATGGTTTTATTCTTTACAGATGATCTTCTGCAGTGACATGAAAATGTTTCATAGAAAACAAAGAGCCGAGGACAGTGAAGTGCACTCTGAGGTTTAACCAAGCCAGCCAGTCATTTCCCAAGCGACCAGCTGCCAAAATCAATTCTCCCCTCTGAATCTGTCGTCAGGCTTTTTACTGACTTTTCAGCGACAGAAAGCAGCTGAGGCAAAAGCTGAAGTGAAGTTGAGTTCGACCAATTATCAGCTGCATGATAGAGACACGAGACACACAGAGGAAAACCACAAAGTCATGTTCCCTCTGACATGTCCCAGTGTCTCTGTCAGCGGCAAAAAGGTGATTCACAAATGTTTTTAGTTATTAGTTCCAGTTCTAAACGTGACATCTGAAGACGTTCAGGATGGCCACACTCGAAGGCGGAGTGAAAAGCCAGCCGTCATACTGGCGTCATACCCACTCAGTTGTTCACACACAAAGTGCCAGGAATAGTTGTGTAATGAACAAAAAAAGGAGAGTTTGAGAAAGAAGTTCAAACCCGGGCTCCTTTCTCACCTCCACATAGCTGACCATGACAGCGTGAAGTGGGTCGTTTTCAGGAAGTTACAGACACTGTCGGACACAGAATCAGAGCTGCAGAAAATTCAGAAAAATTGCAATTGGAAGCAAAACACGTTGCCATAGTTGCTGAATTCATCCCAAACTGATTTGAACTGCTAAATGTTTTCTGATCGGCCGCCATGCCGTCCTCCTATTTCTCTGTTGCATGAATGAAGACAGTGTTTGCCTCCCTTATATTTCTTTATGTGAAACAAACATTTTACTTTTGATGGTCAAGTGAGAAATAATATATATTTTATTTTTTAACCTTTATTTAACCAGGAGAGTCCCGTTGAGATTAAGAATGTCTTTTTCAATGGAGACCTGGTCAAGACAGACAGCAGCATAAATAAAAACACAGTTACAGACAGAAAACACAAGAGGAGATAAAATACAATACACATAGTGCTGTGTGTGTTTTGTGTGTTTGGTCCTCCAGCCCTTTGGGGAAACTGTTGGCCTATAATATTCTTATGAAAATAATTTTAATGTTGTTGTCTGTTCCTTCTATATAACCTCACAATTCAAGTCATTTTGGTAAATAACAGTCTGTATAGTTGAATTAACAACATTAAAACCCTGTGATAGTCTGCTCTGAACCTGCTACATACAGGCCTAAAATCCTGTAACCTCACACACAAACAGCAAACAAAAAGCTCGTGTTTTACAGCTTCATGAACAGTTTTTCTTACTTCATGTCCTTGTACAGAAATGGAAAAGCCTGACCTATAAAATAAAATCCAAGTTGTCTGTAACACTGTGTGTGTGTATTCTCATGCATGCGTCTCGAGGTGAGCAGGGCCTGTAAAAATATCTTGCATTATGACGTGCTGATGCCTCTGCTCATCCAACTCCACTACTCTTTTAGCATTAGCACCGTTGTCTCTCAGTTTTTTGTCCTCATGTGTGCTGTCCTTGGTGGAACAGGAAACACAGTGTTTTGAGTTTCAATCCATCTACTTCTTTAAAAACTCTTAGTTACACATAATCAGCCTGTTACTGTGTTTTGATGCCTGAAACTGGCTTCTCTGAGATGGTGGAGACATTTTGGGGAATATAAAGACTAAAACTTCCTGCCTGAAGAAGAAAAGTTGCACGCTGCAGCTTTAGTTTGGCTCTAATTAGCTGCTTTGCCTGCCAGAAGATCCAAACGTCCCAGGATGAATCCCTCTCTAGCTGCCTGAAACCAAACTGTAACCTACAGAAATCTGAGCAGTTTCTGGTTCCAGTTCCAATACAATATAAAACCAACAGGAGCTAGTTGTAACATGTTTTCTCTGACTGTAGGTGGCTGTATTGGGAAAAAGAAATGAACTACCTTTACAATTAGAAGATTTTTTTTGCTCATAACTGACTTTGAAAGAGAGAGAATGCTGACGACCGAGATGAGTTTCACAGATTATCACATAATGTATCTTTAGACTTTGTTCTCATCACAAAATTATTATATGTATGTCTTATCTGAAAAAATCTGATTCTAAGAAAACATGATACCTAAGATTGGTTATAGCTAACTTTGTTTTCCTTAACTTGGCCTAAGATTTCACAGTGATTTTACTCTGAACTTGTAGAAATATCTAAAGGAAGTTTCATGCGCTGTTTTTGTCTCCCAGGTATCCCTTGACTTCCTCCTTCCACCCTCTGGTAAGTCAGTAAGTAAAACTTTAGTTATATAAAACTAAACCTTCTTCCAGACGTGAAAATATTCACAGACAAACATCCAGAGATCATTTCTGTGCTTCTGGCTGGCCTGATGAAGAGGCTGCTCCTTAATGGTAATACTGGTAATAACTCAGTGAATCACTGTGTATACTGTAGTGAAGTTAGGGGTCACCAACCTGTCGATCGCAATCAACTCGTCGATCTTTGTTGGGTTCGATTGCGCAGCATTTCAGTTGGAAGGTCATTTGTTCATTTTCACAAACTAAATTCAGTGTGTGACTTTTAAAATGTCAGTATCGTTAAAGTAACTAAGCAAAAAGAGAGCACATGAGACTGACTCCAGACCAGCTCCCACCCCGCTGACCAGTTCTCCAGAGCCGGGTGTGGCCCTCGGGACAGGGCGGCTGCCGGTCCCTCTCCTCTCCTCTCAAAAAAACAGCACACTGCTTAGTTTTCTCTGGAATTAGAGGACAAGGAAGCGACAGTGAAGAAACGGGAGGGAGAAAATCATTTCTGGGCTTTTTAAAGAATGTAGTGAGGCAGCTAGAACCTGGATTTAGTATCACCTCCTGAACAGAGCCCAAGGTCAGGAAGTCGCCCCCAAAGCGGGGGGAGTACAGTGGAAACAAAAGCAGAACCTGTGACCATAGCTACACCCTAAGTTCCTGTAGTGGAAATGACTGGAGGAAACAGGGTTGTTTCCACCTGAAAGGAGCTTTAAAAACCTTGGGTCAAACAGTCGAACATTCAACTGATCGTCCTCGTCCTCCAGCTCTCAGCTCGGTGTGACGCCCTCTGCTGCTTCCACACATACAACACATAGCAGCTGTGCCACCGAGCACACACATCCACACGTGGAGCTGTGATGTGATGGCTTACAAGAGCTGCTTTTAAAGCCTCATTTCAGCTGTGTTTAACAGGCAGAGAGCCCATTCAAACCACTTGAATGGTTTCCAGAGAAACATCTGTCTCCATGGTGATCCGAGGGCTCGAGCTAGTAAAGTCCGAACCACACGGCTGCATCTCTTCTTCTTCTTCCCTCCCATGAGGACAGTTTTGATCTTTATGTGCAGGACAAAGACACTGCAACACGTCTGAGCAAAGCCACTTACTGCACCTCCAGGACCTGAGCAGCTCAGCTCTGCAGCGGACAAAATCAGAATCAGAAATCCTTTAATAGTCTCACAGTGGAGAAATTTACATTGTTACAGTGCAGATAAGAGGTAGAATAAAGAGATAGATAGGAATATAAATAGAATAAAAATAAGTAAGAGCACGGTAATTTAACAACAAGTCCACATCAATAAATAAGTACACATCCATAAAGTATATGAAGTGTATAAGGTGAATAAAGTGTATGAGAGTGTATATATTGCACATAAGTGTTATTATTGCACGACAGTGAGGTAACAGTTTGTGTGGTGGTCTACCAGGGTCCATGGTGGTTGTACAGTCTGACCGCTGCAGGAAGGAAGGACCTGCGGTATCTCTCCGTGAGACACCGCGGGTGAAGCAACCTGTCACTGAAGGAGCTGCACAGTGAAGACAGAGTGTCCTGGAGGGGGTGGGACGTGTTGTCCAGCAGGGATGACAGCTTGTCCATCATTCTCCTGACTCCCACCACCTCTACCGTGTCCAGAGGGCTCCCCAAGACAGAGCTGGCCTTCTTTACCAGTTTGTCGAGTCTCTTCCTGTCGGCAGTCGAGATGCTGCTGCCCCAGCAGACCACTCCATAAAAAATGGCTGATGCCACCATGGAGTCGAAGAAGGTCTTCAGGAGTGCCCCCTGCACTCCAAAAGACCGCAGTCTCCTCAGCAAATAGAGTCTGCTCTGTCCCTTCTTGTACAGAGCAGCAGAATTATCTGTCCAGTCCAGTTTATTGTTCAGGTGAACACCCAGGTACTGATTTTACAATCTCAATGTCCGCTCCCTGGATCTTCACTGGTGTGGGGGGAGAATGTTGGCGCCTCCTGAAGTCAACCACCATCTCCCTGGTCTTCCCTGTGTTGAGTTGGAGGTGGTTCCTCTGACACCAGAGGGCAAAGTCCTGCGTAAGTTCTCTGTACTCCCTGTCGTCCCCATCAGAGATAAGGCCGACAATGGCAGAGTCATCAGAAAACTTCTGCAGGTGACAGGTTGGTGTATTATGGGTGAAGTCTGCAGTGTAGAGGGTGAAGAGAAACGGTGCCAGAACCGTTCCCTGGGGGGGGCCCCGTGCTGCAGACAATTGTGTCGGACTGACACTCCCTGGTCCTCACGTACTGCGGACGGTTGGAGAGGTAGTCCAGGATCCAGGAGGTGAGGTGGTGATCCACCCCGGAACTCTCCAGCTTGTCCCCCAGAAGCATAGGCTGGATGGTGTTAAAAGCACTGGAGAAATCCATAAACATGATTCTCACAGTGCTCCCACCCTTCTCCAGGTGGGAGAGGGATCTCTGAAGGAGGTAGATGACAGCGTCATCCACCCCGATATCAGGTTGATAGGCGAACTGCAGAGGGTCCATCGATGGTCTCACAAGGGGCCGAAGATAGCCAAGGACCAGCCTCTCCAGGGTCTTCATCAGCTGTGATGTCAGCGCCACCGGCCTGTAGCTGTTGAAATCCTTGGGGTGGGGAGTCTTCGGCACAGGTACCACACAAGATGTTTTCCACAGTAGTGGTACCCTCCCTTGCTTCAGGCTCAGATTGAAGAGGATCTCCACTATCCCACACAGCTGGTCTGCGCAGGATCT
Source organism: Macquaria australasica (assembly GCA_005408345.1). Classification (NCBI taxonomy): domain Eukaryota; kingdom Metazoa; phylum Chordata; class Actinopteri; order Centrarchiformes; family Percichthyidae; genus Macquaria; species Macquaria australasica. The sequence goes on from SEMN01000449.1 coordinate 148,615, forward strand.
GAGGAGCCTTGAGCTGATGCCATTTGGGCCCGCAGCCTTCCTTGCCTTACACCTTCTGAGTTCACTCCTCACCTGGTTCGTTGTGAGGGACAAGGTGGAGGTAGCAGGAGGGGGGGTGGGGGGTGGAGCAGGAGACAGAGTGGATGTGTAGAGTGGTCGTGGGCTGGGGGTTGAGGGACGAGGGGGGGTGGAAATGGGACAAAGGAGGTTGCAGCAGGGGGGAATGGGCCAGGGGAGGGGTGCCTGGCTGATCAAATCTGTTGAAGAAAATGTTCAAGTCATTCACCCACTTTAGATCCCCCTTGGTCTGGGAGTCTGGTTCCTTGTACCCAGAGATGGTTTTTAGGTCTTTCCAGATTCCACTGACATTCCTCTGCTGCAGCTGCTCCTCCATCTTCTTCCTGTAGCTGTTCTTTCCCTCCCTGATCTTCCTCCTCAGCTCCCTCTGTACAATCCTCAGCTCCTCCTTGTTGCCTGACCTGAAGGCCCTCTTTTTGTCTCTGAGAAGAGCCTTTATGTCAGGGTTAATCCAGGGTTTGTTATTCGAGAAGCACCGAACCGTTTTGGTTGGTACGGTGTTCTCTACACAGAAGTTAATGTAGTCCGTAATACAGTCTGTAAGGTTGTTGATGTCCTCCCCATGAGAGTCTGTAAACACATCCCACGCAGTAGAGTCAAAGCAGTCCTTAAGGGCTTCCTCAGCCCCTTCAGACCATCTCTTCACAGTACGTGTGGACACTGGCTGCCTGCTGACGATGGGCATGTACACAGGCAGGAGGTGTACCAGGTTGTGGTCCGATCTGCCCAGGGGAGGAAGAGGTGATGATCTGTATGCCTCTTTGGTGTTGGCATACAGTAAGTCCAGTGTTTTATTGTCTCTGGTGGTGCAGGTGACATACTGCTTGTATGTGGGCAGAGTGGTGGAGAGAGAGGCATGATTGAAGTCTCCAGAGATCAGAAGGAGGGCATTTGAGTGCTGAGTCTGTAGCCTGCTCACAGTGGTGTTGATGACGTCACACGCTACTTCGGCGTTAGCAGAGGGGGGAATGTACACAGCTACCGCGATAACATGCGAGAATTCCCTCGGCAGGTAGAATGGCCTCATGCTAACGGCTAGTAGCTCGATGTCCTCACTGCACATCTTCTCTTTGATAGTAGTGTGCCCAGGGTTACACCATCTATCGTTCACAAACACAGCAAGCCCTCCTCCCTTCCTCTTACCACACTCTTTCATCCTGTCCGCACGCAACAGATGAAAACCTTCCAGTGTTGCGTTCGTGTCCGGGGTTAGCTCGGTTAGCCATGTCTCCGTGTACAGCATGATGCTACACTCCCGATACTCCCGCTGGTGCCGGGTCAGCGCCGCTAGCTCATCCATCTTATTGGGAAGAGATCGTACATTCCCCATGATGATGGATGGAAGGACAGGTCTGAAGAGCCTTCTCCTAGCCCTCAGCTCAGCTCCGGCGCGGCGTCCCCTGCTCTTCCTCCTCAGCTCGCGGGGAACATCGGGTCTCTCGGTGGTTAGCATTGCCATGCTACGGGATGCTAACAGCTGATCCCTGGTGTACACGGGGTGTGCGGCGTTGACTGCACGTGGGATCCCCGGACACGGACGTAAATAAAAGAAGTAAAAGGGCAAGTGCACAAAAAACGGATTTGGTATCCATGGTACACTAATAACTTAAGAAGTATTTACAAAAGAAAGAAGTGAAAAAGAAAGTTAAATAGGAAAATATAAAAGAAACTACTCAGTATTGAGCAGGAGCGCTGTAACAGGCTGCCACTCGCGCGGCGCCGGAAGTCATAGACACACACCAATGAACTGAGTCTGGGGTTTCTGAGAGGCATCCAGGCAGTGGTAAAACTAAAAGGGAGAGGGCAGTAAGGTGGGGTTTAAAAGGGGAACTGAGTGCTCTGTGTCAGTTTATGTAAAGGTAGCAGCCTCCGCTGGACTCAGCGTAGTGAACCAGAGGGTGGACAGAAGGACGGGAGGAGGACGAGGTCGACCGGTGCAACCTTCTGCATGAGCGCTCCGCTTCACAACACATTTGGAAACTCTTTCAGATGGAGAGTTCACTTATGTGTGTGTAGGCAGGAAAGAAAAGTGTTTTTTTTGTTTTTTTTTAAAAGTAGTCCAAATTCACTCAAAGTACCAGTTCCTTTAATAATTCAGTGTCAAATGGGATTCTGGGAAGATGAAGCAGCAGATACGCTGGAAAGAGGGGTTTTTCCCCTAAAAGCACTTTCTTAGAAAAGTTTCATTTTCTGTGAACAGGAACAGGATGAATAGAACAAAAAAGACCAATAACTAAATGTGACAGGAGGATTAGACTGATTAAAGTGATCTTAATGAAAAGATCTACTGTGGTATTACTCATTTCAAACATGTTGGTCCAACAGAGTAAAGCATTTGGAAAACTACAGGCCAGATACCAACAAAAATCTTCTGTGAATATTTATGCAGAGTTCATCCAGCTTTATAAGAGTAAAATTCAAGCACTTTCAAGGTACCTAAACCAAAGATTTCCAGACTCTCGAAGCTTTTATCATCACATCTAACATGTTACTATAAATGCAATTGCAAAAACTAAAGTTTACAGAATTCCTTTACACCAACAGCAATCATCTGAGAGCCGATCATGAACCCTCATGGTGCAGAGCGGAAAACACCCCCTTTTGATTTCGGAGCCCATGTCCGTCGATCTTGCTCCGCGTCGCCAGGAGTCTCATTTGAAATATTAAAAGATTTTTGGTTTACATGAGTGACTGTGTAGATGACGAAACACCAGATTATGTTGAAAATCAAGCATTTTCCAAGGAGTATATTCAAATTCAAGCATATTCCTAACCTTGAAAACATAACGGTTAAAACTAAGCATTTTCCAAACTTTCAAGACTTTGTACGAACCCAGACAGATATATCTGCATGCCTGACATCACTGGCCAAATTCATCTTATCAGAGATCAGATAAGATCTTGGCACATGTTGGCCAATAAGTAACAAGAGAGTTTAGAGCAAAGATGCAAAGATATTTTTGAAGTCCTTTAGAAACAGTGTCTCCATTACAGTTTATTTTTACATTTTAAATTGGCCCGCTCACTTCATATCTTGCCCACTATTCTTTACAGTATAACCACATTTTTTAGATTAAAGGGGAACTCCACCAACTGCATATGTTTACAAAGTAGTATAAAGCCTTCAGTGTCTCAGAGGAGCTGTGTGAAGTCTGATAAATGTCCTCGAGTGATGTCACTGAGTCAGCGTCGGTTGGGGTTGAAGATGAAAACAGGCTGTTGGTGTGGAGTCAGACAGAAGTGAGCTGACAGAGCTCTGCAGCCGCTGCTCAGCTCTGTTCCAGGCTACGTTAGCTGCTATTAGCATAACACAACCCAATCTCCAACCGAGCTGTCAGTGGGTGAGTTGCATTGTGGGTAATGTATACACCAGCTTTTGACAAGGAAGACGAATATGTGGAATAAAAAACTGTCCATGGTGACTCTGACAGTGTTATAGGAGTGTGATGCTAAATTGGTCGAGTACAAAAATGTTATATTTTATTATATATTATATTGTCTGTTGTTATATTTTTATATTAAAAAAATAAATACTGGCTAATGTATTGCTGTCTGATTTTCTTTTAAACTCTCAAATACTGATATCAGCCTACACGTCCAGTATCGGTTGGTCTCTATTCTGAATACAATATAAGAAATACTACAATTTCAGATTTTAACAAAGATTTTTGTGAAAAATCCTGAGCACATTCACGTTCCCCAGAGGATGAAACCATTCCATTTCTCCATCAGCTTTCCTTTGTCCACATGTTACAGCACCACCTATTCTAACAGGCAGAGTGCTTTACACATTTATAAAGTTTAAATGTACTGAGCAAATTGATCCTCTTGCTTTTTTTCTTCAACTATGAACTGTGAGCTTTTCAAATTCAAACAGACTCTGTGCATCACTAATCTCTCTCCGCACTCCTCAGATCCAGACTAAATTTCTTTGAATGCAAATGTTGTAACAGCTAACTTCCTAAAGAGAGCTTCTTTTATTCATCACTAGCGGTGCATCTCCTCTTAAACAACTGGCAGACAAGCTGTAATCCTGGAGACGTATTTCCCTAATTTAGAGGAATGTGCATCGATGTTGATGTTTTTCCATCACTACAGATTATTTCTGTGTCATTATTGAAGTTTGCAGCAGTAGACATAACTCATCATCAACCACAGAATCATCAACATACATATTTTTTCATTTTAATTTATTTCTAAATGAGCCCATGATGTTTACTAGATCACGTGCATCACTTTGCGAAAGTAGGCACACAAAAAAAAGAAAATATCAAGGCAGAGTGTGAACTCACCTGACACTGTGTGCTGAAGTGTTCTGTAGCTTCTCTTCTGTCATATTTATTTTATTTCTAAGCTAGTGACCTCCAAAATAAAAGAATGGAACGAGGACTGGCTGCCTTCACCTTGGAAAGAAGAAAGAAAGACGAAAAATCTATAAAGGTTTGAATTTGTGGAGGGTGAAATCATTGCAGAGGAGGAAGAATGGTAATGAGTTTTCTAAAAGCTCCAAATAGAGGAGGCTCTTCTTGCTTTTGTCTGATCAGACTCACATACATTTTTATTCAAATTTGAGCATCACACATCACTGAGTATACGCTGAGCTCAAACTGTCCACATTCACCTCTGGTTTTAGACAGGTGCTAAAAGGGAAATGCTTTGTTGAAAAATGACTTAACTTAAATAATTACAATGAGCAGATCTTTAACAAGAACTGTTTTTGAGACAAAGTTTCTGAGCTTCTGGGTTTTTTTTTAATCAGACAAATAGGAAATGTAGAGCACTGGATAAACACCAAAAAAGACCTAGTGAGAGCCTCACAGAGCCTTTTTGCCTAAAGAAACTGATTGGCTGGTGGTGGTAAACCAGAGGTGATGGGACCACTTGGATTAACACTGTCAATTTTTTAACAGTTGTCAAGTCAGTCTTAAATTGAATATTCTGTGTATCATACTGAATGTTACTGGTGTACTCTGATGCAATTGTTTGTTTGGTTCAGTTCAGTCGAACTTTGGTGTGTTTGCCTGTTCGGTTCCGTTTGTTTGGGCTGGTGTGAAAGTTCCCAGTCGAACTAGTACAGATTAAAAAACTGGACCAAGATCACCTGAATAGGGGAGGGGGGCCTTGGTCCATTTCCAAGCGGACTCTGGTGCTGTTCATTGTGAAAGCAAAAGTAGATACTTATTTTAAAGCTTAACAACTACTTAAATCTATTGTGAACTATTAAGAAAGCAGTCTGCTAAGTAATATATACAGTATATTAGCTCTGGCTTGGTTTGAAAAATATCTGGCTCTTTAGCTGCTAAATGCTCCACTATGTTCATCAGCTAGTCTCTGTTTGCTGCTGGGCAGGTAGTGTTCAGTGGGTTTATCTGCTGCTGCTGGAAACACTGAGACTGAACCAGACAGGAAATGTGCCACAAAACCAAAACTAGGAGCTAAAAGAGGCTAAAAAGCTCCGTAGAGATGAGGGAAACTGGGTTGGTGTGTTAATTCTCTGCGGGTTCATAACTACAATCGGCAATTTTCACACGTATGTATGGTTTGGGTAAGCTGCTAATGAATTTCCCTTCTTGGGAAAAATAAAGCTTCACATTGCACTCAGTCATTTGATCCACTGTTAACAGGAACATATTGATAAGTGCAGCTTTAAGTTAACTCATGTAGAGCCCAGCTGTTACTAAATATTTACTCCTAACTATGTACATATAGTATGTATCATTACTGTATAACTAGTGCAAACCAATCAGGACCTCAACCCAGCGCGCCTCTGATGTGTCTTCTTCCACATAGCCAAAATCACACTGACTTTACCGCCTATGACTGTGAGTTGCCCCACAGTGAGAATCAGTAGCCAGCCTGGAAATGCGAGTGATAAATTAGGTCACCAGGCTTGACAAATAAATAGTTAAGCGAGGACAGTGAGGAGGATGCCTCAGACAGCAACAAGGAAAAGCTTTAGCCAGCTCCTGACATTTATCTCTGATTAAATCAGCTGTTGGCTACGATGAGGACAGACTATATAGACTCCACCAGACTGTGAGAACAACAGGAAGACAGGAGGGAGGCTGTAACAGACACTGAACAGTAGTAAGTGAGCCTCATCCTGACGGTACAGGAGTCACGAGGTTGGGTGAGCGGCACACTGTATGACACACTTCAGACTGATTTAATGTGAACTGGCAGATCACTGAAGCCTCACTGACAGAAAGCCCTCACCTGTGCAACAGGAGAGAACAAACACACACATACACACACCTCCAGCAGTCCAGACAACAGGGCAGAGTGTACGCAGAGGGACGGAGAATACATCTGAAGAGTCAGTACCAACAGATCTCTACACCTGAATCAGCCTGCTCCCTCCGCTCCACCGCAGCCTTTTATCCTCAGAGAAAAGCTCTTTTTAACGAAGCGCGCATGAAGCAGCCGTGAGCCACCAGCAGGGACAGATGAAGACAAACCGAGAGAGGAGAGGAAGCCATCATGCCTCTTATTAATCCTGCAGTGCTGCCTGGAGCTCGCTCAGGTCTGCAGACCGCTCGCCTGAACAGCAGAGTGACAGTTCAAAAGAAATGTTGTTCATTTTGTTTTACCAGGAAAACTGACAATTTATGCATCTGACTTCCGCAATACCCGACCTTTTTTTCTAAATCATTCAGTAGAAGGTTTTGCTCTCTCCTTGTGCCATTTCTTAGTACACTCGTCCAAGCAGGGTCACTGTTTCCTGAGTCACCGCTGCTTTGCATCTCTTTGATGGTCTTAGACGGAGCCGTGGAGGTTGTGCGACCTGCAGCTCGCATCTGCATCTGTTGACCCGTGTTGAAGGTCCAGATGAGGGCAGAGAGATTCTCACCATAAGCTTTCTGATGCTCAGGAACATTCTCAACAGTTCCACCCAAATGTATTTTGCTGATGTAATTTATAAAATTTTCAGGAAAAAAGGAACCTTCAGTGATCACTAATACTTTTTGTTCTACAACATACTGCTTTGGCACTCATCAAGGCCTTCTAAAACTACCCATATGACGCAAATCTGCTATCTCTATAGTTAAGGCTTGGTTAGGTTTAGGCAACTGAAACTACTTGGTTAAGTTTAGAGAACGATTGTGGTCAAAAGAGCCATGCTGACAGTTGCCAAGAGACAGGATGCAAACTGCAATCTCTAATCAGACACTTTGTACGCCAAACCGTCCACATTATGGTCCCACAAGCGTCGCACAGGCCTCTGCAGATGGTGTTGACCGTGGTAGTACTCTCTCCAAACCACCAGGGGGAAACAGTGTCATAGATTCACATTGCCACTAGAGGTTGCTTGTGAGGAAGTCATAAACCAGGAAAACGAAACAATCAACCAACTGTCGTTTTAGTTAGATTAGTTAGATGACAATATGCAGCTACCGCCAGCAGAGCTTAGCTTAGCTTAGCACAAAGACTGGAAACATCGGGAAACAGCTAGCCTGGCTCTGTCCAAAGGTAACAAAATCTGCCTACCAGCACCACTAAAGCTAACGAATAAACACTTGATATCTTGTTTGTTTGCTCTGTACAAAAAAAAAAAGTAAAAACATGCTACGCTATGTTAGCTGGCAGTATTTTCACATTTAGACATGATACATGAGAGTGGCATCAATCGTCTCATCAAACTCTCTGAAAGAAAGCAAATAAGCGTATTTCGGAGAATGTTGTACTACACCAAAATCACATATGCTCTTTCTTTCTCCAATACTTGTAATGAACACTAGCGGTGGTTTATACTCTGATTATCTTATTCCTACACTTTTACTAACTCCCACAATCATAAAAAATCCAAAGTAACCTCAGTCTTCAAAAACGTCACAGCAGAGCCTGCAGCGTTTTCATCTGCTGGTCACTTCCACTTCACTCCTTTATTTCTCTCTCTCTCTCCTCATTCAGAGTGTAAACTGTTTATTGCTGAATTACATCCGTTCAGAAACATTAATTTCGATGGACAGTTGCCATGGAGCCACGGTGACCTCACGACTGCACCGGACGAGGCAGAGTCATCCCTTGTCATTTCAACAAGGGATTTCATGAGTCACACTTGAAAATGGAAATAGTAGTGGAGAAATGGAAGAAGCCCTTCAAAATGTCCTCCAGTCCTCCTCCTGTTGCTGTATTTATTTGACCCGCCTTCTTGTTCTCGTTTTCTTCCTTCTGTTTTCCGGCTCCTCATTTCGCCTCCTCTCATTGTTGGTGTTCTCAGCCTGGGTGTTTTTTAATGAATTACCTCCTGACGTCACAATGCTGATTACAATGCATGTCTGAGCACCTGTAAATCAGTTCTGGCCTGAGAGCAACGTGAGCGAAATCCAATTCTTGAGCGAGGACAGACAGCTATTACTTAAATGGATCTTGGTGAGAGAACCGTCAAAGAATCAAGGTGACTGAGTCAGAGTGAAGGATGAGGAGTGCAGAGAAACAAAGTCAGTGTAAGATAATCAAAGAATAAATGATGATCCTATTAACATTTTACTGAATATATTTCCAGGATTTATATTCCCCAATTATCTGAAGGAACATGAACAGATATGAGTTGCTGCTGTAAAGTTTCCCCGTTATAATATCTGGATTAGATTTCTTAAAGTTCTCATGTTTGACTAACGGCTGTTGGTTAAATCCATGTACATGGTTGGATAAGCTGTCTTGTTGTGCCAGTAAAGCATACTAAAATTTAAATTTGAGAGACAGACTGAGCTGGAAGACAGACAGCCTGTCTCAGTCCACATGCACAAATAACTTCTTGTTTTAAAACTCATAACTTTTGCTACGTTTACACCTAGCGTCCAAACAACTCCATCGTTTTATAACCCCTAAAACAGAGACCTTTTAAAACGCTGCTGACCCCGTTTTAGTTTGAAAACCCCGGGCTGTGTTTTAGTGAGAACTAATACGTGAAAACGTATTAGTGTGGATGTAGCCTCAGTCTGCTATCTTGTCTGTACTAGTGTTCTTGCTGATTTGTGAAACGTCATCAGTCAGTCAAATAAATGGTCAAAAGCCCCTGAGCTGACTTGTGTGAACTTGGGGAGAGTATTTCAGGGATTTCTCGGATGTGAGCCAGAATCACAACTTTGAATTTTCGTTTTAAACTGTTTTCACCAAAGTTTGTTTTATTTTCCAATTAGATTTTGAATATATGTGTGGTGGATTTATCAAAATGATGCCTACTTGAAATATTTGCTCCGACGTTTTGGAGATGGGAGGGTCAAGCTGTCCACGCTCATCCCAGGATAAAACAGCAGCCCTTTGATGGTTTACTGGTGGCTCTGATGTCTCCCTAGCTTTTAAAACGTAAGATATAATTCCTTATGGAAGATAAAAAATAAAGATAAAGTCGACATTTAATTTTTGTTGCTGCCGAATTGTTTCGTCTTAATAATCTGCCATGCCCCTTCCAACTAGTGGTGACAACATTTTCCACTCCCTGTACTATGGTACCGTGCTACATCACAGCTGGGTGTGGTCACAAGTCCGTCAGACCACATCCAGCTGTGATCCTGGGTGTGGTCAGAGATTCAACACTCATAAAATATAGTCATATTACTACCAGACTACACCGTTTATGGCTTGTGATCGCTCTGATCAATGTTTATTTATTACCCACATCAGAACATTTTTCTGGACCGGGTGAAGATGTGACCGTTCAACCCACAGAGGCCAGTGCAGCTATGCTTTTCTTCTTTTGGTTAGTTATATAGTTAAAAACAATAAGTATATGTAAATGAGAATGAGCAGCAGCAGTGTGTTGTGTGATATGAAATACATTTGTATTGTAAATATACAATACAATTAGCAACAGTCCACTACACTGTGAAAGAAGAAAATGTGTGAGTGCTCATCTAATATGTGAATTCAATGGACTTATTTAGAAAGACCTACATATGTTGAGTTTTTTTACCCTATTTTGTTCAGTTAGCACATTATGATAATAAGTATGTAGTATAAAATAGATTCGTCCTCAAGGGGATTATGACCCAATTTTATCCACCACAAATTTAATGGAAATCCATCAGCATTTTGATCAGAGAGCGGAGCTAAAGGAAGATCCAAAATAGAAAAGGTTCATCCTCTGAGGAGCATGAATGTCCTCAGTTAATGTCATGGCAACCTGCTTGTCATATTTCCATATTTCCTGTGTACGTAAGTGGAAATGTCGACCTGACAGGGCTGCTATATGAAAGCTGAGAGGGTCACCAAAATAATTAGCACTCGTCCTGGTCACTAAGAGCCATAATTGCATTTTAATAATACACCATGCCTGTTAGACTATAAATAAATAAATAAACACCATTAGACCCGGATCGTTCGCACTCACAGGTCATGATGCTATAAACGTCTGGTGCTCTGTTCTGTAAATCAGCCTCCTGAGAGACACAGAGCTGGAATGACATCAGTGGACGTTAAGACTAAACTTAGGGAGCAGTTTAGTCTATTTGTCCTCAGCTGAATCAGTGAGAGTCGAGGTATCCATAACACCCCGATAAACAACCATGCGGGTAATAGGACTTCTCCAAAAAAAAAAATTTAAAATGCTGTCATGCATTCACAAAAATAGATTTCAATGTCCTGAGACACACAACAAAGCTGCTTTTCATTACATTTAAATGGTCTTTCAGAAACAGGGCCACAAATACCCTGAGCCATAGTCACCGCTTCCTAGCAGTCATTTAATTACACACACACCCACTATTTGATTAACACTTGTTTTTTCCTCTATAATGAGAAAACTGAGCAGTTTAAATAAGCAATGAGCGACCACCGCAAACTCAATATAGCGAGAACAGAGGAGCTGCATCATTAATCTCCTGTAGTGCTGAGCAAGTGAACTACAGTGGCTGTTAGAAACATATATATGGGCACATCTCTCCATGCTTCTTGTACTGTGCCTGTAGGGGAGATCACACAACCTGACTGTCCATCACCCCCTCCTCACCTTCACTCATGCTGTATTAAACTACCTGCTGGGAAACAGGAGAAGGAGGAAATGTTGTTTATGAATCTTACGTTTTTTCCAGATCTCTCTCTAATAATGAGCAACGATTAGGTGCTGGTGATTACATGGTGGGGGTCAAGAGAGGGTCAGGAGGTGATTCAACTCTCTGACGTTCATCACCATTGAGAGGGGGGGGGGGGGGTCCGAGCCGATCCGAGCCTCCGTCCCCTCCGCTGCCGAGGCCGACTCTGAAAAACCCCGGAGCTGCCTTCCCATTTAGGGAGACTTTGAAGGGGAGACGGCTTGGAAATGGCTTTGGCTTTGATGCAAAGCTCTGTGGATTTGTGTCAAATTGGGCCTCGGTGATGTGACTCCTCGCAGGCGTCCATCTTAGGGAGGGCGAGCTTACTTACACACACACACACACACACACACACACACACACACACACACACTCTAGGCTGGGCGATTTATCTTATCCGATCCTCTAATGAGCGAGATGTGGTTTATCCTCCTCTGAAGTGCCGTTTAGTCTGGCTGCGGTGCTGGAAAAGGCCTCGGAGGAGAGGAGAAGGAGCCGGGCCGACGCAGACGCACAGGGATGAGATATAAAAGCGTGGCTCGCTAAGGTCATATGGAGCTTTACACACACACACACACAGAGACACACACAGGTGTTGCATTATGATGGCATGTCCTATTAGCTCAGCTGTAGGGAAAGTGTCTCTCTAAAGGGCCTCAGCTCCCAGAGGGAAAAATGCTTCACTCCTTCGCTACAGAGGGGAGACAGAGACAGAGGGATATGATGGTGAATGAAACAGCCCTTGTTGAGACATGACAGAGGAAGAAGAGGAAGCATCCTGTGTGGGTTCAAACAGTCAAGCAGCCAGCTGAAATGCCAAACGTCCGAAGGCAAAATGACAGAAGTATCTATTTCTCTCAGTTCAATTCAATTCAGCTTTATTTGCACAATGTTTTGATCAAAAAACACATACAGCCCAATACCAGGTGTAAATGGGGTATAAAGTTTCAACTGTCAGAAAATATTACTTGCACTATATTTTTCTCCAATTCAAGCACTGGATAATTCATGTAGATAAAGTAAGAAATTATCTGGCAAAAGAAGGAAAACTTCCTAAAAATGTCATCCATGAAAGATGTCTTCTCTTGAAAGGGAAGGCAAAGGAAAATGTGATGAATCCAGACTCGCCTGCATCCACCTGATGATTAACCTTTGTTAACCTTCAGAGGTCAGTGTGAGTCCTCCACAGGCCCGACAGCAGCCGGTAATTTAATTAGTTAGTGTGAGAGAGTGTGAGCGACAGAAAGATGGAGCTAGGTGGAGGAGTGGAGAGATGAAGGGTCCTTCTCACTCCCCTGCTTCATACGCCTTTCACATCTTACTACGCCCATACAGAACATTATATAAACACATCAGCCCTATCCACCGAGGAGACGGTGGTGATACGGAGCGCTGAGTCACAGCGTTTGAGGCAACTGTCACTCACAGTCTGATCTGACATCATCTGTCAGAATAATCAGTGATTGGACGGATCAGCCGGAGGAGACTTGACTTCTGAGTGACTCCTGGTAACATTTAGCAACAATCAGAGATTTTGGGAAATATGCCATCATAGTCAGAAGCCCTTTTTAAGAAGAGTTCCCGCAATACTGCCGTAAAGAAGACTCGTCATCACGCCTATTTACACTGGACCAAACAGCGCAAAAGAGGCGTGACGTGTAACACAGCGTCGGTGTCTAGTGTGATGTATAACATACACACCGTTGATCTTGTCCTCTGCTTGGAGGGTAAGGAGCTCCCGGACCTCGTTGTCTCCCCAATTCCCAGACATTTTCGGGTTGCTGTAGGTTAGCTGATAGCTTCCAGTTAGCTGCTAACGGCTGCTAGCTGCTAATACTGTAGCTAGCTGTATCTATTTGTGATGGAAAGTACATTTATTGAGCTATGCTACTGCTACTGTTGAGTAATGTAATTACTTGAAAAAGTAATTGATTACATTATCTAAGGAACTTGCCCAACACAGGTCCTGTAGGTCCCCCCCCCCTACCCCCCACCCCCCACCCCCCTGACAGAGTCTTTCATCAGCTGACATTAGATTGTGCCTGTGATGAGAGGCCAAAACTAGCACTAGCTGCCTTAGCTGAAAATAGCACAGCTCCAATTAGCCCTCCGTTGCCCCCCTTTAGAACAACTCTGTCAGAGAGGATGAGCTGTGATGCCAAGTTGGGACCCTGCCATGTCCTGCTAATGGGAAACCACGTGTCCCGAAATAAAAAATGAAGACAGAGGTCAGATAACACTGACTGCAGAGTCAATGAGAAATGGAAAATTGCAGAGGCTGAAACTAACACAGTAAAACAGGGGGATGAAAGGTGACTGATCCAGACTTCTCAGGAAGCACCTCCCTCATGCAGAAGGTGCAGAGTCACCATCAGAGAATGTACAGCACCATAAATAAACCGCTAAGTGTAGTTTGAAAGGAGATATCAGTCTGCTCATCATGTTGCTGTGAGCGGCACAAGCTAAGGGATTGGTTGGACTGGTCTGCAGTGTTTTGGTCTTAGAATAGTCCAATGTACCCAAAGACCCTGGGTTTAGTTGACATTAGCAGTACTTTATCACTACCCAAGCAACTCCTACTGGTCAGTTGGGGCACCTGCACGGAGTCGGCTGGACCTCAAGGGGTCCTCAGTTCATGAGGAAATCAGCATTCAAAATTGGGAGAAATAAAAAAAATAAAAAAAAGATGCGAGTTAAACAAAATAAAGACAAATTTTAAACCTACAAATTTAGCCACCCTACCACCGCTATCTCAGAGCGTTGGACATTGTGTGCGTCACTTAATGTCATAGTCAGAGCGACATGCAAATAGCAGCCTCCTCATTCATTTCACTGGGCTGGGGGTGCTGACGTGGAGGGCTCTGGCAAAAAAAGGCAAGGTTGAAAAATTGCAAACAAGTGAAACATATATGTTATATATATATATATATATATATATATATATATATATATATATATATGTGTGTGTGTTGGCATTGGCTAAATACTGTACATGCAACTGCACCTTCCTGGTAGATTACTTTGTTATGTGAATGCTGTATTTCTACTGTTGACCTTGTGAACATCGATCATGGAGAATAAAATGAGTGTCACTGTTATAACTTTCCAGAGATATAAAATCCTGTCTCATAGCATTATAAGCTTAAAAGATGCATCTGTGCAAAATGTTTCAACCTGAGAGAAAAATTTCCAGAAGGTTTAATGAATCTGCGTCATAAACGAGAAACTGGAGGGAAAGTTTCTGTTGAGTTCTGAGTTCAGACAAAGAGCTGCCACACGAACACAGAATCACTCCCACAGACACGGTCGGCGCCTCCATTGTTAATTAGCTCGCTGTGGCAACAATCTACAATTCAACAATTACAAAACAGCTTTAATAAAAAGGGCATCTACAGATAATTGGTCCAACAGGGGCATTTGAGGAGTGGATCAAAGATGCTTGTCAATATTTGCTCAGTGACAGATCTGTCAACTGTCGGATGTAACAATGTCAGATAAGCAGCTATTGTATGATCATATCTCATTGTCTCATCCGTACCTGAAACAATATGTCCACAGCCTGCACCTAGAAGTTTTGTTTTGTTTTTTATCTGGACATTTGGTAAGGCTGATTTATATTTCAACTATATTTGTGAAACCAAACAGCTGCTCAGTTTAGGAAATCCTTCAGTGGCTTTAGGTAAAGAGCCAAAAAGAAGTGGCAGTGAACTGTGCATTCAGTTCGGCCCCAAAGGATGGAAGGGTCAAACCTGGTCTTGACGAAGCGCACCGACTGTTCTTTAACAGATGTCTATTATTGAAACCACAGCCACAGTTACAGTGATAACAATGATTGGTATCATCCATGAAAAGAGTTGGTACACCTCTAAACATGAAGGCTGCATCGGCCATTATAGAGATGAAAACAGCTTGTTCTGAGCAGGTCAAACACTGAAATAACACTTCTTCATCACACTGCGCATCTCCTCATGCTGCGGCTCAGTCCAGTTCACAGTGAGTCATCACTGTCACTAAATACCAAATGGGTGAACACAAGGCAAAAAAAACACACTGTGTATCCAATGAGAATGTCAGCTTGCTAGAACAAAGCTACATCAACTGTCTCAAAATAGTGAGCGTTTCCAGTGTTTGGTGTAGTGCCAGGGACTGTTCATTAATAAGCTCCCTCTATTGCTTTTTGGATAATTATATGGTTGTTTTCTTTAAAATCAGACGGCTGAATACAGGAACTTAGGCGGCGTCCAACCTAAATATTATAATTAACAACAGGATCATTTATAAAAATAAAAAAAAAACAGTTTACATGGAGTTTCCTGCATCATCATTCAGGTCCAACGTGTTACCACTGTCACATATGATCCCTCTTTCTGCCTCAAACATTTTGATGTGTCCAACAAGTCTTAATGAAAATACAAAGTGTTAATTAAAACACAGGTGAGACATGCAGTATCCTATCCTGTGATAATGCTGCTGATAATGAGCATGCAGGCAGGATAATTGAAGTTTTTGTTTGGAACAATCGAAAACATGAGCGATATTTTAAAAAGAGAAAAGACCAGAAAGACCTGAATGCTGATGGTGAGTGAAAACCCAGAGGCAGCAGAACAGACACAATAACTGTCATTTTGAAATGTCTGAGCTGGGGAAAAAAACGTCCTTCAAAAG
Source organism: Macquaria australasica (assembly GCA_005408345.1). NCBI lineage: Eukaryota > Metazoa > Chordata > Actinopteri > Centrarchiformes > Percichthyidae > Macquaria > Macquaria australasica. Next base: position 164,391 of record SEMN01000449.1, read on the forward strand.
AAAGAAAGAGAGAAAGAAAGACATCTCAGATTACTGACTGCAACCGTCAAAGATGTTTGAAGATGTCAAAACTTTGTTCTGAAACTGCTTGTCATCTTACAATTGTGTGCTGGTTGGATTAGTGTGATGATTCAAAGTAATCAGCAACTGCAGCAGAATATAAAAGTTAATAGAAAATGACCGGGATATAATGTGTAAGCAGGGTAAAAACACCACTCTACTCTTGTTACCCAATCATAATGTTCAGCTTATCAACAACAGACCGAAGAGTAGAGGGAAGAGCACAATTATTCTGTCAGACGGACGGACTGCGATGAGTGAGTGTGGACTACATTTAACTGTAAATCTCACGGCATATTCTGAGTGAAAGTGTTTGTGGTCATTAAGCTGCAAGTCATACAGATATGGCAGGTTTTCATGGTTTTCATGTGATCATTTTCCAGTTGTGACACTGCGAGTCGTGACTTTGGGGCCAGATTCAATTGTTCTGTTGCCTAAAAAAATAGTTGAAGAGGAACTGAACATCAGCAGGAAATGGTGTTTTTGCTAAACTGTATTTGCTCACCTTGCTACAGTGATGATAAAGTGTACTCTTGGGTGTGTCAGTACACAGTGACTAGTTTATGAACCTCACAGTAGACCAGAGCACTCCGACAGCACCTAACAGTCCACAATCAGCTAAATGAGCATCAAGCTAACATAATATGGGGTAAGTTACTGGTAGTTCAACACATGTACGTGAAACACAAAGCCGAGCTGTATCCTGATATTAGAGAGGTAACAGAACAATACAGATGATCCAAAATCAGCTCAGAAATCCACACAAGACAAACATAAAGTTAACGGAATTTATTGCTTTCAGCCAACAAAACCTGAAGCTAACGTATTTTTAGCAGAGCAAGCCACCAGCAATCTAATTAAAGCTGACAAAATGTGAAGCTAACATGACATTTGTCTGGTTGAGCTAACGGCGTAACTGTGGCTGAGCTCTCAGCGAGGATAGCACAAAGCTAATCTACCATTAGCAGGGCTACGATACTACAAAAGCAAGCAGCAACCTATAGTGAATTATTCTAAACTGTTTGTAACGTGGTACAAAGTTGCGGATTTCACAAAAATGACAGTTGAAATAAATATAGTAAAAGAAACATCTTAACTGCCATGTGCAAATTTAAGCTAACAACGTCAGCAAACAATAGTATGAGGGAGGTAAATGGCAAATAAGGACGGAGAAGAAGAGTGAGCAGACAATCCTGCCAGCTTACTGTTAAGAGTCTTGATAAATAAAGTGTATAAACAGGAAACCTTATGGTGCTTTTAATTGTGTATAATTTGAATGTGAAATGACTATAAACCTTTCTCAGAGAAGACCCACTACAAGGAAACTCACTGTTCATCACTCAAAAACAGACAAAATAACTACAATTGGTTCATTCTTTGCCCTATTTTAATGCAAAGAATGAAGAATGAATGATTACACATGCATTACTTTGTAATTAGAATGATTATACCAATACTAATGAGGATAATACTTATTCCACTATCAATTACTTCCTAAAGATTTTTGTCAGCCTTAAAGGATGTGTTTCCTGTTAACTCCATCCAGGTTTGAGTCTGATCTGGCTTCTGGCTCAGGGAGAGTTGTTCATATTCATCAATATTCAGTGCACTGACATCCAACACTGGAGCAACATTAATTTTTAATTTGAGTGATGATCCTCTGTAAGAGTATAATCTCTTGGAGTCTGAGGGCTGGAAAGATTTCTGAAATCCAAACTGAGCGAGGCGTTCCTGGCAGAGACGGTCGCACTGCAGTGATGAAAGTCCGCCGGCTGAAAGCTGAATCCCCTCTGGACAACACACAGGATGTAGTGCATCATCATTTTATGATGTTTGATGGATCCATGAGTCATGAAGGGCTGTGATTTAGTGTATTTGGTGGAAGAACTTTCTCTCAACCAGCCACATCTACTTTAAATTATTGATTCGCTGCATTTCTCTCCAGGCTCGGCTGAAGGGGCCTAAACTTGTTGCTTTCAGCTACAAGTTAACTGCACCTACTGAGGGGCAGAAAATGGTCTCTGTTTCCTCTGATGGATTCATCCCTGTCCTCACTGATGAATATTGGTGCAATATGGCAGCTCTAGAAAGCTAGAAGCTCTTGTTTTTTTTTAAACCTGAGGGACCAAAAACTTTACTGTCAATGTTTTAAATCATTAAGATATTTTCTGCTACTGGACTTAAATATCGCTGCTTGAAATACACTATATATAAAAGTGTCCAAATACTTTTGTGTACATTGGTCTGGGACATGTTCAATAAGTTCCAATGAAGGGAAATCTTCATGTTACAGCATACAATAATATTTAGTGTGCTTTCAACTTGGTGGCAATAGTTTTGGTGAGTCCCTTTCCCTGTTTCAACATGACAATGTGATATAAAAATAAACCGCATCACTGGGGTCCAGGAATATAAAAAAAAAAAAAAATTATATAAATATATATATATATATATATTTAAAAAAAAAAAAAAAAAAAAGCTGTTTCACAGTGTGGATTTGGGAGAATATGCCAACGCAGATGGCATGAAAGTTAAGTCTGGCTCAAGTTTTGCTGCAATGCAACGTCCTCAGGCAACGCACTGTGTCGGCCAATAAAACACATGCAGATCCACATTCCAGATTTACAGTGTAATTCTACCGTTTATATTGTGGAAGCTGAGCTTTATCAAAACGGACATTTTCTGTGAGTATTTGTGTTCCCCTGAGGACGAACCGTCTCTTTGTTGGACCCTCTATGAGCTTTCCTGTAGCGCCACCATGAGGTCAAATTGTCAACTTTGTACACAACATTTTCAAAACTATGGCTAAAAAAAATGTAATATTAATGAATAATACATTTCTGTCAATATTCATAGTACCCAGATGAAACCTACTGTTTTTTGGGGCCTTCATGGTGTTTCCTCTAAAGCTTCCATCAAGCTAAAATTTCCACTTGTGCACAAGAAACATCTTATTCTCTCCTTACAAAGAACTACAAACAAAAAAAACCCCTCTCTTAATCTCTTCTTCGCTGTTAGGAGCTTGCGAAATGACAGTCAGTCGAAATGTTTCTGGGTTAAAAACAATACTTCAATAAACAACCTCTCAGCTGCCTCCTACGTCTCTGTGCTGAGGACGACAAGATGAGCAAACAGTGCTGACTTGTTGTGGTCCTATATATGCTCTCTTTAAAATACAAACAGATCAACAGCACGCCTCAGCCTGCGGCTAGCTTCCTGAGCAACATGCGTGTGTGTGTGTGTTTCTGCAGGGCTGCTGACCCTGTGTGACACCACCAGACCTAAATACACCAGAAACAGGAATGAGCTCCCCAAATCTGGATCAAATGTAAGACACTTTCATCTGATTGCAGTCCGTCTCGATTTTCTGACCCACAATGCACACAGACTTATTTGGACATTTTCTGCAGCTGAACAGTGCAGATATAAAGAAAATAAATATTTTTGACAGGTTGGAGACTGAGACAAGAGCCCGATGAGACAAATGTGTGTTTGTATGAGCCAGCTGAGGAAATCTTGGCTTCTGCTGCAGCGCCTGGTTGCCAGTTTGAGCAGCTTGGGGAGACAGAGTACTGTATCTACTGGATGGCAGGCAGGTTTTAGATGGCTTTGTCACGTTTCAAGATGCATTTTTAATCATGGCTCGGCGCAGTGTATCGCCTCGCCACCCCCAGCGCAGAAAATACCAGGGTCAGCAGAGAGCTCTGGCTGCACGCTCTCCACGGAAAATTAGTTTTGACAGTGTTTTCTCCTGATTATAATGAGAACAAATTGAGCTTTAAGTGTGTTGGCTGATGATGGAGCGCGGGGTCATTAATGCTCGGCCCTGCAGGGTCAGTAAACAGCCCCACACAGATACGGCGGCGCAGGACAAACCTAATTAATGCAGCAACATAAGCGGTTAAATTACATTTATACATACGGCAACTACACAAAAACCCACACATACAATATACACACGGCTAACACACACAGACAGGATTAACTCATTATAAATTCATATGACAACATTGAAAATGAAGTTTTAATGACTTACTAGAAACACCACTGACTGAATGTAGTAGCAGTAGAGTGGATTTTGGTGTGCATTTAAAACAAAGTGAAGCCCTGCACACTCAATAAACTGCTCTGCTTCTCCTCAAGGACAGGACATCATCTGACATTAGTTACAGGGAAATTCATTCTCTGCAAGTGTTAGGAGCAGTGGGCAGCCGCTGTGCAGCGCCTGGACACTGCTCCAGTTCTAAGCCAGTGCTTTGGTCATGGGCACTGACAGGAGAATCAACCTAACGTGCATGTTTTGATGGTGGGGGAAACCGGAGCTTTCACCCAAAATAGTTCAGGAAGATTTTAACTACAAGAATGAGACTGTCTTCATCAGAAAAACATCAGCCTTTTCTGGTTGGTTTTATTACTTTTAGACGTAGCGTTGTGTTAAAACACTGCAAAACCTCTGGGGGAGTTTGGTGGTGGGCAGCTTTGACAGAAGAGGCTGCTGTTGGTATCCCCTTTACATCTGTTTTCTTTTAGCCATGTCCATGATGTTTCCCTAGCTTTAAACAAGTCGTTTTAGTTGCCCAAACCTCGCCAAACTTTAACTATAGGACCCCATTTCCAACCCAAAGTATCTGGATCAAATGATTTACACGTAGCCACAAACCTGCGTCTCAAACCCGACTGCAATCCGTCTTGGTTTCAGTCCTGCTCCAGTCCAGAGGGATGTGGTAAAGCACCTGAAGCTGTTTGGTAACTGCCAAAAACACCAGAAGAAGAACTTCTGCACTTTAGCAGTTTAATTACCACAATAACAGTTTAGCTAGCGTTAGCAAGCTAACAGCTATCCACAAGCATAAACGTGGCTGACTCATGTCTTCACAGGCCCTCGCTCACTTCGCTCCCTCACTGATATTAATCAGTGCTCTCTCACTTGTCTTCTGTGTGCTCGCATGTGAAATCGCGGAGCTTCTTTTTCTCCTGTCGCTTTAATGAGACAGAAAGCAATGGCTAATGTCAGTGTAATTTGTAGCTCTAGCTGCCGTTAGCACACGGTACAAGATTGCGTATGCGAAACGGATGCATTTACACCTTTTCATCATCTATCTAGCAATCTGACACAGACATCAGATTTCATTCTGATGCATTTACACCCAGCTTGTCTGAGAACAGATAACTATCCAATCTGCCTGAGTCTGATGAGACTGAGTGGAAATATTTGAGCTCCAGGTTCGTCGGTCAGATTTGCAAAGCTAATCTTCCCCACAGGGTTTTAAATACACCATGAAATAATGACTTTTTCCTTAATATGATGCAATTTATGTGTAAGTAGGCTTTCGGGGGTGAATATAACACAGTGAGGGATCCCTGGCTGCGCTCCATTCGGCCATGGCGGGGAAACCCGGTTAAACAGAGTGCAGGCGGCAGGTATGACGCTGAATCTCTCTCAGCTGATAATCAAACAGCAGCAGGTGACGGAGATGGTGTGGTGACCTTTAATTTGATCTTTTCACAGCCTTTAAGGGATGACAGAGACAGTACAGTACCTTTTCTGTTTGGATTCAGCCATGTGAAAAATGTATTGTTCAGGATGCTGTTGGTACACATATTTTATATTCAGCTCAAGCAGTGTTTGTCTTTTTATGTGCCAAATAGAAATGAAGTGGAAACCACGCCCACCCTACTCACACTGGCGCTGGGCCTGTCAGGGTTTGGAGAGCAGCCGCTCTAAACTATAAACCAATGTAATGTCAGTTAAAGGCTGCTTGATTGGACGGGAGGGGCAAAAGGGGCGGAGTTACCTTAAAATGTGTGACGGTTTCATTTGTTAGATTTGTCATGCAGAAGAACCATTTAAGGTTCACTGTTTTGCAGGAATGCAGAAAAGTTTTTCTAGGAATGTAAAGTTTACTTTTCACGGTGCCTTTCATTTTTGTTGCATAATTTAAACATTAGTTTTAACTTCTTTAAAATTCAAACATGGTCAAAACCTTAAAGGACACCTCCGGTATTATTATTATTATTATTATATTATTTTGTTCATTTAGCTAATTTCATTGTACTCATCGAAGTATTAGCTAAGATCTGGAAACCTGATGACATCATTAAAACAAGTCAGACGGGTAAATAAACACGATCAGTCAGGTTTTGAACAAACCAATAGTTCATCCAGATTGTCTAAACCACTTTCTTTGGAGGTCAAACTGAAAGTGAGTGCACCTGAAATGTCGATAATAATCCCTCACTGCACAGGAAAACAGTGTTTGTACAACTACGGCAAGTACCAGAGGTCAAAGTTAAAGCGGTAAGTGGGTCAGTAATCTGTGAGGGATGTTTACAACAGATAGTTTGGGTCATCATTTTGTGGAGGTTTGTTTCCAGACCAAATCTCTCTGATTGTCTGGCTGCTCGTGTTTCTTGATTGGTCGACTTGTTGTTAGTGATGTCTTCCCAGATAATGTTATTATTACTGATAGAAATGATGGCCATAAAATTAAACCTAATTGCACAAAATAAACTGGAATTATCCTTTAAGGTGCTATTGAAAATGAAAAATCTGAACCGCCTGAATAACTTTTCTCTTCTAGTTAAAAAAGTGCTTTGATTTGTGGAGATGAACTTGTTGAACAAAATGTGTGCATGTCACAAGTCTTAATTCATTAGATGTTCTATATTTTCCCTGTGTGACGCAGATGAGGAACCCTGTGACCTGAGTTCAGTGCAGCAGGTTAGTGACTGACAGCGAACACAAAGAGCTGTTAGAGTCAGAAGCTACTGACAGAGAAACGGCCAATTACACACCACAAATTAATTCTTTACGGAGCTGAGAGTCCTTAAATAAATGTGTACAGTGATAATACGTGTTAATACATTTGACATAGAAGACATGACTCAGAGCAGCAGCTGTTGTTTGCCTGTGTTTCTGAGGAAGTCCAAGATGGATCAGGAACAGTAGGCACATTCACAGACGTGCACAGGCTGTCGTGGGCTGGAAACTACGGCAACGACTGATTGACAGCGACCTCTGACCTGTTCCTTCAGGACGACCGCCAATCCCCACACAAGAAGATTTATCCAAACCGGAAACACAGAGAATTAGAAAAGCAGTGCTGTCTATTGCACACACTGTCCAATCTGCAGCTCACTTCTGTTTTGTTCTCTGTCATTTTTCGTGCTCTTTCTGAGGAGGCTACAGCTGCCGCCATCTTTGATGTTTACAGTTACCAGTTAAAGGTGTGTTCGTCTACCACGAGGTTAGTGGAAAAGGCAGTGTTCACTTATTTACAGCAGACAGGGGCTGACAGCAACGTGCCCCCTTCCTCTGGAATAACCTCCCTGACTCTTTCACTTTCAGTTAGCTGCTTATTTTTGATTCCCTTGTCCCTGTTATATCCTTCACGCGGGCCGGGCTCAGTCTCACTGAATCTATAAAGCTAGTACTTATAGCCCAAGTTGGTCCTGCCGACGAGAATACTGTAAACTTTCTGAAACCCACTGCATCTCTGGACCTGGATCTTCGTCCTCCAGGAGATTCAGCCTCTCCTCTCGTCTCTCTCTCCTCTCTGTGTGAACGGTGTGTTGAGTTTTGGGTCTTGTGTGTTTGTGTAGTCTGTCCTCTTCCAGGTCTCCATGGTGGAGAGGAGGTCATGTGACTCAGGTCTGTTTGGAGACACCTAGAGGTTTCTCAACGTCCTCCCGGATCCATATTCTACATATATGTTCTATCTATTTATAGTTTTGTGATCCTGATTGTCCATACTGTGATTTTACTATGTTGGTCTGTTCTGTACACATGACATCTATTTCCTGTCTGTCCGTCCTGGAAGAGGGATCCCTCCTCTGTTGCTCTTCCTGATCTTTCTTCCATTTTTTCCCTGTTAAAGGGGTTTTTGGGGAGTTTTTACTCATCTGAATGGAGGGTTGTATGATGTACAGATTGTAAAGCCCCTTGAGGCAAATTTGTGATTTGTGATATTGCGCTATATAAATACAATTGACTTGACAGTGTCCATGTCACTCTACTTAGCAGCAATACAACAGACCGACTCTCCTACTATTCTGTTCACTGTCTGGGTTTAGGCTTTAGAGGAGCGGCTAAAACGTTGGATAACATTAACACAGTAATTATCCTTTAACAAACATCCAGGGGAAGATTGATATGGTTGACAGCAGTCTCGGTCTGGCCATCGGCAGCACTGGGAGAATTCTGCAAAAAGAAATGTGTAATAAATCAAAGAGGGGCAGCTGTAACAATCACTCAGAACTGACTGACTGTTGATTATGGAGGTATAATAAAACTAAAAGATATGCTACTGACATAAACAGTAAACACAAAAAATATTTCAACAGTCACAGTATATGTGGTCTGTTGTGAATGTGTCCCCTGTTAGCTTACTTACATTATCTAACGTTAGACCTACTGATAACATTCAATAAAACTTTGCACTTGAAATGAGTTTCTGTCCTTTATTCCATCACATCATCGTTTAGTTTGTTTTCTATTGACAAATATTATAATACATTTCTTTATAGTTTATATTTCAAAGTTTATTTTTTGTTTAGTTTTTGTCAATAAAATGTTTTTTTTTATCATAGTTTTGTTGACAAAATGAACTCTAAATGTTTGGTGTTTTACTTGAAAAAATTACTTTTTAAATTATTGATTAATTCATCCATTTTTGAAATCGACATTGTTATTAATTTATTGCAGATTGTCTAATGGATTAAGTGATCATTTCAGAGCTACAATAATAAAATAATTCCTCAGCACTTTGGTTAAATATCATCATTCAGATGGAGATGATGAAAGAAAGTAACCTCATGAGTTTCTGTATGGCAGCACACAACAATTATCACCTCGTGTGGTGTCAGATAAAACAGTGAGTAAGATGAGGAGGAGGAGGAGGAGGAGGAGATACTGAATGAAAACAGGAGGAGGGGAAGGAAGGAAAGACTGAGAAGAGGTGAAGACTGGTGACGAATGTAGTCAGGTTGTTTTCCAAAGCTCAGGTGGCGTTATTAAAATGCTCGCGCTGTCGTCTCAGACGCGACATGACTGAGAGTCACTTCAGCCGCAATCTGGAAAGTAATCAGGCCAATTTGTTACCTAAATGACTCGTGTCCCATCGGAGAAGTGCTGGTCTGAAATCAGCCGAGTGATTTGTCATGCTGACAGGAACAAAGCTGAAGCAGCGGTGTGAACAGCGAGGCTTGGCAGTGACTAAACAAGAAATTACAACAACTTCTGACCTGCACAACAACAGTCACACAGACAGAAACACACACTGCTCATAAACCCTCAGTCACTTTAAAAAGTTTCAAGAGTTATTAAAGAGCAAGAAAGGAGTGACCTTTACCAGCTGTAAAGTGTCCAAGAGGAGAGAAAGACAGATACGTCAATCACTCATCGGCACTATCACCATAGCGTTCCCAGAACAGCGAGCGTCATGTTTATTTTTAGGCTGGACAGCAAAATGAAGAAACAAGCCTGAACTGTGTCTATGTGTACTGTACATCTTAAGGTAATTTACCTACTTTCCCACGTAGCTGCACAAGAATCAAACATGCCAACGAGCTAACAAATGGCCCTCCTCATGACTGCCCTTTGTCTAATCTAATCTTACCCATTGTTAATACCACATAACCAGGCTCCCCAGGTGCTCAGTGACCTTGTGGTTCCACTCAGAGCTTAGTGCTCAGTAACACGTGGAGCATCCAACGGGTATTGTAAGGTGCCCTTACATAAATCCTCATTTGGACAAACAGACTTTTCTTTAACTCCTTACCTACAGAACTCAAACTGGATCCTGACTGGGATCATTTTAAACTCAGACTGAAAGAGTTTTTGAGGAGGGATCAGTCATGTAGTCCTGAATGATCTGGTGCTTCTTGTATGGTGCAGTATTGTACTAGTTTGTGTCCTGTTTTGTTCTGCCTGTATTTTCTTGTTGACTTCTGAGTTTTGTGTTTTTAATATATGCACCTGTTGTTGAGTTTGTGTTGTGTACTGTCTCTTGTGTATGTGTTGCTGAGTTTTATTTTAAAAGCCCATCTACGGACGGGCATTGCAAAGTAGCTTAGGCTATAAATGCTGTGGTGTGTGGCGTTGGTTTATGCTACATACTTGTCCCTATACAAATAAACATTTCATAATTACCTCTTTATTATCAAACTATTACCATGTTATTACCGAGCTGTAATGTGAAGTGCTACCAAGTTAGCTTTTGCTTTCTCTTCCAAATAGGGTCCGTTAATCCAAGTCTGATTGTCTCACCACTCCTGTTCCTGCCTCTGTTATCGATGTATCTCAGCAGTAAGGTTGGTGAGTAAAACTGTTATAATAACTGATAGGAATCATGTTCAAAACTGCACAAATAAGAACCAAGTTCTCCAGACAGGAAGAAACGCATCAACACACATTCAGGTTCGGGTCTGTGCTCTTTATCAAATGGACAGGTCCATGTTGGGCTCAGTTCAGATCCTCACATTTAGGTTTTGGGATGGAGAACAAGGAGTCTTCAGACCTGTGGAGAGATCACAGTATCCCTCATGCACGAACAGTCTTCTCCCAGCATGTCTCAATACAGGAGATTAAAATCACTGCATTATTTTAATTCCTTTCACATCTGTCAAATTTGATTTTTAATGAAAACTGGAGCTGAATAGAGTTTACTGGACTACAGTGGGCAGCAGGAGAAAGAGGACCAGGACTCAGTCTACCTGAGTGATGTATGCCTTCCTGAGCATGTTATTCTGTCAACAGTGTCACCTTCAGTGTGTGTGTGTGTGTGTGTGTGTGCATGTGTGCTGAAAACAGATGGTTTCTGAAGTTTTGTGTGCTGCTATTTGAGTCTGACAGAAGAGCATCATCATTTATCATTCTTGTCAAAACAACCGAAGCCCCCTCGAGGGAAGAGAAAGTCAACATACCTGCCTGAGACGCTGTTTTGTTGGACCTCAGCACAGAGGGGCTGGCAGGTTGGACTGACAGATAAACGATGAAATAAATGTCCTCTGTCTGTGGTCCAGACTCTGTGTTCAGACCTGTGAAGAGACAGCAGGTCAGTCAACACACAAACACACACAAAGATACAGTTTGTAACAGCTGAAGTGTGTTTTACTGCTGTAATGTACATACAGTAATTCTTATTTAGACTGCTTCATTAATCCAATATGAAGGCCACACCTGATAAACTTTACAGCCTTCTGCTTCATTTTCTGTGTTAACTGCAATGATTTTAATGACGATAAAAAATATAAAGTGATATTAATAACTCTCTTAGGATTGCTGGAGCAACACTTTCAAATAGTTTTTCAATTCAAATACTGTAAAATATTTCTAGAAGTGGGTTTTTTTATCCTGCGTCGACCCTCTAGGAGCAGCTCGGAACCCATTCCACATTTAAAAACTAATCGTGACAAGTGACACAAAGGTGAGATTTATTGAGGCTTTATTGGAAGTGTTTTCTGACACCATGTTCAAGTTTTAGAAGAGATGAGGCTTTAAGGATGAGGCCTGACTGGTTGGTTTGGTCTGGTTAACTTCCCCTCTGCTGATAAAGAGCTGCTTCCCCAGCATCCGAGCAGTGGATGAGACAGTCCCCAACCAGCCTTGGCTCACAACACACATAGAAGAGCAACTCTATTTTACCGGATAGATGGAATAAATAATATAATTTCAGATACCAGTGTTCTAGTGTTCTAGATACCAATCTAGTGTTGATCCAAGGTTGCCTTCCACATTAGGTGAAATGCACACGTGCACTGGTCTCTGCATCATGTTCCTTGTGCGTGGGAAGGCAAAGTGAATCCCACGGGGGAAAAGACAGACTCCACCAGTAACAGTGAAATCTACTATACAGAAGCAATTACAGAATGTAAATATATTAAATGGCTGCCATCCATAAATGGTTTCAAAAGGGAGGTTATGATTATAACTTTAATAAGAATTCAAAGGACTTTCCTGTGTAGATGAAAATGAAGCCGAGGACAGATGGGAAGCATCAACAGCCTCACATCTACGTCGTTAGTCCACATGTGCACACAGGAGGTTCAAAGTGTCAAAACACTGTGCGTGTGTGCGTGTGTGTGCGTGTGTGATGCAGCCACTGACATCAGCAGGTGTGTTTGTTGACGCTTGTTTCCGAAGCGTTCTGTGTGTGCGTGGACTCAGAGGAGTCAGACTGTGTGTGTCAGTGTTGAGGGGACGCCGACAGGCTCAGTCTCTTGCCAAGTCTTTCCTTAATGCTACTTTTTATGTTAATAATATAACAGCTCATATAATCTGACGAGAGACGAGCCATCGATGTGGTACGAAATGAAAAATTAAAAAAATTCATTCACTCACTGATGCAGAATTAACAGTAAAGTGCAGGCTCATCGCCTTTTTTAACAGCAGGATTTCTGACTGCTCAGCAGCCACAAACACTGGCAGTGTGACTGCAGCAGAGAAAGAGGTGAGAAATGTTGGACGTCGGGCTGTGACACATGTAACAGGTTTCAGTGTCTCACTCCCATGAGTACAACTGAGTTTGTAAAATTACACCAGCAGATAAATGCAGATAAATATTGATCACTTCTTTCCTTTTACTTTGGAGAGGTTTGGAGAACAGGAAATGTGTTGTGTTGAGGTGGATTTTGCTACTTGAACTTCCTGACATGATGGCATTACATCACATGACCAAGCCAATCTGAGCTTCAGTGTGAACTGGAGTTCTTGGGAGTTTGAACTCAACAAGTTTGGGTGTCGGGAGGATGCAGGCCACTGCATTTACACTTGAGACACAAGCATCCTCACTGTAAAGTCTGTTTACAATGAAATCAAATCTAATTCCACACACCACACTGCCTCTGTTTTCATTCATATATCGTTTTTTTTTTTAACAAAGGTCCACAGATGCAGTGCTGTTACACCAACAACTGTCCAATAAAAATGTGAACCTTAACTTTTCCTTATTTCTTTGAAGGAAGAGTTAAGGTTCAAATCAGTCTGGCAGCAACAAATATTAGATTTCCACTCTGACACCAAAACTTATCTTTAGAAACACTGGAGCAAATTTTCAAGTAGGCGTTATTTTAATAAATGAACCACATATTCAAACTTTATTTGGCGGCACAATAACAGCTGTAGAGCAAACACTTTAACAGTTGTGGGTTTGTTTGTTTGTTTGTCTGTCTAACGCCATTGCTGCTGGTTGTTGTGAAATGCATGCTGGGATACTTGGTTGTGTATAAAGATGGACGACATGACAGCTCCCCAAAAATCGCCAGAAAGAAGCCAAAACATCTGGATCGCCCCCTGGTGGCTGGCTGCAGTATAGGTCATAAGCCCCGCCCCCTCCATGTTAGTGGATGGGCCAAACAGGAAAATCAAAGCACACGTCAAATAAAATGTTCCCAAAGATGGTTTCTGTCATTTAGGTTCTTATCACGCTGATGTTTGTTCAAGTGTTCGTTTTTCAGATCAGTTTGGTTTTAATTAGTTATTTGATGCTATAAAAAGGGGGTGGGGCATCATGATTGACAACTGTGAGTATGCTGTGTATGGGCGGGAACTCCATCGCAGACTCTGGCTCCAAATGACGTCACCAGCACAACATGGCAGCGGAAGTGGAGACGCGTCGGCCATCTTTCTTTACAGTCTGTGGCTCACACACACGAGTCGGGTCCCAAAACATCCTCCACAGAATGAGCGACGCAGGAACACACAAGGTCATTTGGACTGTTCCTGTTTCAATGTGGACAGAAGGGGGCAGGGTATTATTATGTTAATAAACTCAAACTACTGGTTCACTACAGATTTTCAGCAGAATTTGACTTTTTGTGAAACTGAACCACTTGGTGAAAAAGTCCCCAGTGTGCTTCATAAACAGTAATCACACCAACGTGTCACAAAAACAGAAAAACACCCCTCCTTATGTCTTTGGTGTAACACATCTTCATTTAAACACTGTCTGTTTGCCACAGTGGTGGGAAGTAACCAACTACATTGACTCAAGTACTGCACCTAAGTACAATTTTGAGGTACCTTTACTTTACTTGACTATTTCCATTTTATGCTTCTTTATACTTCTACTCCACTACATGTATTTGACAACATTATACTAAATAAGTTATGGATTATTATGGATTAAGCCACCCGACAGTATATAAAGTTGACATTAAAATGAGCTGCAACATTAGTGATGAACACATGAATGCATCAATAATTCTAATCTAATAATATTATATATATTATTCTGCATAATGAGTACTTTTACTTTTGGTACTTTAAGTATATTTTAGTTGCTGATGCAATTTTTACTTAAGTAAGAACTTGAATGCAAGACTTTTACTTGTGCTTCTTCTACCTCTGGTTTACCATCATCCCTCTGCCATCTGTCCGTCATAGATAACTTATGGAAGACGTTTTCACAATAAATCATCAGCTTTTGAATTATGTTGAATTTTTTGTTTTTAAGCTGTCAGTTCGGGTCTGAATGAATCTGTAGGTCTGGAGACACAATTTCAGGCCCCCCTCGTACTCTAGCCAGCAGGTTAGTAAACTACTTTCTCATGTGTTACACATATTATTGATGATGGGAAAAACTCTTCCCCTCTCCCTCAGTGTCTTGCCCAAGGACACTTCGACATGTGGACAGGAGAAGCTGGGGATTGAACCGCCATCCCTGGGTTTCACGTACCCGCTCTACCTCCACAGCCGCCTCTATTGTTGTATTATCTATATTTGTACAATCTGCTTTCCTCCCCGCTCATCCCACCTTTTTGTAACCTTTACATGTTTGTAAGCTTTACATATTATAACTGCCTCTTTGTTTCCAGGTGCTTCTTTCTTATCTGTTGTAAGTCGTGTGCTTCTGATTATAAATATTCTGTGTGATCCATTAAACTTTTTAACATTCGGACTGAACCCTGCTTCTTGTCACTCTTGTTCCCCGAGCGCTCGTCACTGCTTCCAGAAATCAACTCTCGAGGGTCGAGCCAGTATCTGATCAAATAATCGATCACAGCACAGAGAGCAGTGTGCTGTACAAACCTGCAACCTCTGATTATCAGTTTTCTTTAAGGTGACAAAGCTGTTTACACGCTGGAGAGTGTGTGGAGTGCATTATGGGAACATAATGTGTGTGTGTGTTTCTGAGTGTTTATGCCTCAGTCAGTATCACATTTAGCTGCGTGTGTGTTAATGATCTGTAATTGTGGGGAAACTGACTCATTAGAACGAGATCAGACACCGACAGAATATGAAATAAATGTAATACTTAGTTACACACACACACACACACACACACGGATCACAGTGGCGGAGCCGGCTCCTTCAGGAGGAGCACAATGAGCTGTAATGGATCCAGCCCGCCTCCTCTGACAGAGGATTAAACCATCTGAGAGACGGCTGGACGTCCAGGGGGACAGAGACGAGGCGGACGCGTCTGCTTTGATCCTGAATAACACGACGTCACAGAGTCACACAACAGAAACACCGAGTACAAAGAAACAACAGCGAATATTCATGAGCAGACGTTTTCCTTACAGGTTCAAATACACACACATATACACCAAAACACAAAGCACAGCGACGGATCAAATGTATGTTTGAAGGCTTTCTGCCAGTAATTACACTAACTGTTACACAACAGGAGCGTGTTCATTAATTCAGTGGCCAAAAAAATCACATTTGATTCTGGACTAGAAAGACCTCACATGTCAAGGTTAGATTTTCTTAATACTAATAATAATAATCTTTATTTGTATAGCATTTTAAAGTCTAACTGAACATTTAGTCTTCCAAAAATAATGTCAGGTAGGTTTACATGCTGTTTAACGTGCTGCAGCTGAGCAGCTAATTAGCCTGCAAACAGACGTTAGCGGTGCACTTTCCTTGTTTGTTTGGTGGCTTCGTTCAACAAGCTGCAGGACAAGACGTGTTCATGTCTGTCAGATAGATAAGAATGAGATTTGATAGGCTCAGTGTGTCCGTCCGCTCTGCATGAACACTGACATTACTGCTTTCTGCAAGATTTGATTTGTGGAGGGAGCACCGTCATGAAACCAAAAATCAAATATAAATGTCTCCCTTTTGGTTTCTGATTTATTTTCACAAAGGAGAACCCATGACGTACATGAGCAGATGTGTTTGTTGGAGCAGACCAAAAAAAAAAGCAATTTAATTTCAGTTGGACTTTAAATATTTTAGAACAGACAAAAAAACTGTTGCTGCGCTAGTCATCAGAATACCACAATAATATCCATATGTGAGGATATTTAGTGAAGTAATACAAATCATAATAAAACATCAAATACATTCATTCACACCACTGACTTCAATTCTTAAATTGTTTCAAAAGTAAAAGTTCTGTTCTACAGCCTTTTATTTCCTGAAGCTCTCGCCAACGACCCGGCCTTCCTGCTGTTGGACTAGTAAGTAACATTAGCTGGCTCGCTGTGTCTTGTGTTGTTGCACTTGCTTGATTGTTTGGCTGCGTTAGCAGAGTTAGCAAAGTCAGCCAACCAAATCCAAATCCTTCAGCTCGTCAGCAAATGTACTTGTACAGCAAGTCGCAAAAAATACCAATTCTTGCATAATGTTGCTTTAATATGGCTGTGAAAGAGAAAAAAGCAATGAAAACTTTGCAAAATGTTCTGTTTTTGTTGTTTTTAATTGTTCTACTATGGCAGTGCCACTTTAACTTAAATAAAGAATGCCACTAAGTGACCGCTGCCATCACTGTGGAAGAGCCGAGTTAAATGAAGGAGTGCAGAGAGCGCAGGAAGTAAGCAGATCATTAATTCAAAGAGACAGATCAGGAAAAAAAAACTTCTAAAAGTCAAGTCAGTGAAACTTCTTAGAGCTTCTCTGCTTTAAGTGTGTGTCCAAACACACACACACTCACACTCCACTGCACCGAGTCCTGCGTGCTCTCATATTACTGCAACATTAACTCCATTTGTG
Source organism: Macquaria australasica (assembly GCA_005408345.1). Taxonomy (NCBI): domain Eukaryota; kingdom Metazoa; phylum Chordata; class Actinopteri; order Centrarchiformes; family Percichthyidae; genus Macquaria; species Macquaria australasica. The sequence continues at coordinate 181,393 of SEMN01000449.1, forward strand.
ATGTTATTACACGCCGCTGGTTTTGTTTGCTACCAGTCAAACACGCAGACACTGAAGGGGGGGTTGGTGGGAGGAGGAGGAGGAGGAGGAGGAGGAGGAGGAGGAGGAGGAGGAGGAAAGATGAAATACAACTCTCCAAGGAAGTTTGGAGAGAGGTGGCGGTTGGACTCTTTCATCTGTTCCAGCCGACTCCCTCTCTGCTCTCTGAGTCTCCTTTGGTTTTATTTTGTCGGCGGTACAAACAAGAGGACTGACTCACAGTCAGTTAAAGCTTAAGACACATGCAGGGGATTCAGAGTTTAAAGTGAAGCCTGAGTACACAGGTGGGCACACAGGTGGGCACACAGGTGGCACAGGGGTTAAGTTATCGTCCACCAGCAGGGAGATTTTAGACTGCTCTGTAGTGTAAATCTTGTTCTTAGATTAGTCTAATGCAAGATAGACTGACTTATCTTAAGCCTTAAGAGCTAACAAGCTGTAACTGCTGAATTCTTCCAGAGGATGAACATTTTCCGCTGGAGTGAACGGGGCTGAGCAGTTTGACGTGGTCGCTCAGTCAGCCATGTTTTTCTCTTCTCTTCTTTTTCAAAAACTCAAATTTACACAGAATTCAAATTAGTCCTTCTTAAAATAATCAAGAACTAAAAAGTTTTGTGCAACGGAAGAATTTAAAGGTACAAGGTGGAATTTATTGTCATTCTCTCCATGTACAATGTTCAGTATAGAGGAGAGCAAAACTGTGTTTCTCCAGTGCTAAAGCAATTTAAAAAATACATAAAATAGCAGAGACAAGGGCTCCAGTTTAGAACATGGATGGATTAAGAAATGTGGATATCGTTGTCCTTACTGATACAGCTCTTCAACACTTATTTTATTTTTACTGTACTTCTGGAAATGCTTTAGGACGCTGTTAATCAGGAAAAAAAGAATTTAAAGCTGAAATAATCTCCTTTCTTCGAGAAATAAATGTTATAATTGTCACACGACGTTACTGAGTTTAGCTTGTGGCTTGGGTTATTATTATTATATATATAGTATATAATAGTAGTGGCGGGGTCTCAGGATTGGTTTTCTGCTCCCCACAGGATGATTTCTTTAGATTCTAATTGACCTTTGACCTTTTCTCAAGTGCCAAAATCAGGACAAATCAATAACATTAGCTACACTACTAAAGCTATAAAAATACTTTTTGGTATTGTGGGGTGTCAGAAGCAGTGAGTTCTCTGTGGGGGGCTGACGGGGCTGTAAACCTGTCCCCTCCTGCTTTCCTCAAAAAGCCTCTGATCCCCTCAGTTACTGCTTGTATTAATAAATCCAGCTGAGTGACTCAGTCAGGACACTCGGGTCCTGATGGGGAGGAGGGATACGCTCCCCGCCAGGGCCTGACCACAACGTGCCTCCAGCCGCCCTACTTTCTGCTCCTGGAGGAAGGAGAGAGAGAGGCTAATCGTCTGGAGAGGAGCTGAAGGAGCCAAACTGAATGAACTCTAATTAGGACACGATTATGGCTAACTCTCACAGCTGAAAAAATCCATTAACCTTTAATTGTACAGTTCATCACACACTTGAGGTTAGTGTGTGTGTGTGTGTGTGTATGTGTGTGTGCGCGCGTGCATGCGTGCGTGTGTGTGTGCGTGTTAGAGGAGAGGGGGGGGGTGGGTCTATATATGTGAGGGGGAAATGAAGTCACATGGTGTGAAGGGAAACAATCAGGTGTGAAAACAGGAGCATAAATAAATGTACCTATATACCTATATACACTTATATATATATATACACATATATATACACATATATATATATATATATATACACATATATATATATATGCAGTATATAAGTGTACTACTTATATACTGCTGAGTGACATGGCACAAAATCTTAGTATGATTCAGATATATATTATTATTATTAAAAGCATTATGCTATAATTTAAATTGCTCTGTGGCGTTGGTTTTGATAAAATATGCTGAACCTGAAAATTTCCACAAGCCCAAGAAATGGACTTGAAGGACTGGCTGTGTTTAGTACTAATTATATATAACAAGATATAAGAACTAGGGCTATTAAGATATTTAATATACTATCAGAATAATCCTCACATATGACTGGCTGGAAGTGGGGAATGTTTGGCATTAAAGGATTAATTGATAATTTTTCTCTCCAATTTTCTGTCGACTGATTAATCGCCTGATCGTTGCAGCTCTAATATCAACAATAGGCATGTCTTTAATATTGCTGCTCAGTTTAGTTGCAGAGCTCTGTTAGTTTCTCAAAAATAAACGTACTAAATTTGAAAAGAATTAGAAACCTGACAACTATAAGATTGTTTCAGTAACAAGACGCGTCATCCCTCTAACTTTCAGCAGCGACGGCCTTTTAAAGTTTAAAATGTTGGCTTTTAATGACATCATCAACCTCCAGCCAATCACTGACGTGTTGAAGGTGAAAAGATGTAATGTTGTTGAAACTCGACCCCTGGTGCCATGTTTGAGTCACATATTTAGCCCTTTTTAAGTCAGGTTTGAGTACTTAAAGGCAGGGTTCATACAGCTTTTTAAGAGTACATTTCAAGCACTTTTCAAGCACTTTCAAGATATGTAGAAAACCAAACGTTTCCAGACACTCGAAGCCTTCGTCATCACATCTAAATTGTTACTATAAATTCCAGGAAACAACAAACAAAGATGACGACGGGATTGTTTTATTTCAAATATTAAAAATATTATAGGTCATATTTTTGGTTTCCATATGAAACAAAACAGGTCACATGGTAAATACAGTGTAAGGTGCATTTCCACAGCACAGAGTTGTGTTAAGCTGCCATCAATGAAACTCACTACTTTCTGTCATGATCCCACATGGACACTGTGTCCGGTTTTATTTTGTATTCCCAGGTCCTGTCTCTTGCGTGTTGTTTATTTCCTGTTTTATTTTGAAATTCTCCCTGTCTTGTTTCTTCAGTTCCTGCCCTCGTGTGTCTCTGATTATCCACACCTGCCCCTGATTTGCTCGTTAACCCCCTTCTCTATATATACACCGGTCCTCGGCCTTTGTGCTGTCGGTTCATTGTTGGTTGTCTCTCCGTGCCATGTATCTCGTGTTTCCCTGCGTGTGGCTACCTGAGTTTTTGTTAGTTTATTTTGTATTTAATAAATCTTTGAACTTCTTCAGCCTCCCCGCCTGTCTGCACTTGGGTCCTCTCACTGCTGCCTAGATGGCATATCCTAACACTTTCTGCAAATGTTTCACATTAAAAGCCTGCCAGGAAAGGGAGGAGAAGCTTTTAATGTGAAACATCTGCACAGGAAACGAAAAAACGGCAAAAACAATGTGAGTGAAAACAGTATTTGCCAGATCTTTTATTTGGGAATATATGTTTTTTCCTTTTTCTCTTAAATGATGCGTCTGATGTTTAGTCCTGATCACCTTCACTTACTAGAAATCCTTTACTCAAGACAAAAGATTGAGTTTGCATCAACAGCAAATTAAAACAGGAGCAGATCAGAAAACAGGGAGGCTTCTTACTAAAATAAGATAAAATATACATTAAAAATAGTTGTTTCAAATAATGGTCTCTCTGCAGCTGAGGGCAACAAATTCTGCATTCTGAGAATTTACGGTACACAAAAATATACTGACGATAACCAGAAGTACAGTTTTACTTTAAAAGATCCTGCTAGAGCAGACCTGCCATATCAGCAATGATAAAAAACAAGAGATGGAGGTGATGAACTCTATAACATGTTCTGTCCTTTCCTGCTATTTCACCAAATCCAGTTCCTGACACAAAATTACACAAAGGCTTGTAAATTTGAAATGTGCTGCACTTATAAACTGCTTTAACCCGAGAGCAGAACTTTGCTGATGGAGCTGCCATGCAAGACCCCCGTGTGCTGGGACTGTACACTTATCTATACATGCAGGTAAAACCGAAACCATCTGGCTGGATACCACTAGTATAGGGGTAAGTGTGAAAACTGTTTATTGTGATTTTGGTGAACTCTGTCAGCGATAAAGTTTCTCTAAGTTTCAACATTTGACTCCAGGTTTTTCAGATGAAGTTGGTGCTGAGGAGGAGGTGACGTGTCTGACACCAGCGGTTTGTATCTTCTTCTTTTCGCACAGAAATTTCTGCTTGCAGAGCACATTTGGTGAAAGGATGGGGTTGGGGGGGTTGTCTTCCACAGCAGCAGGGAGGCAGTAATGACAGAACTGTGTACCTGTGTCGTCTGAGGCCACTGAAGCTAAATGACGAACAGATGCCAGTTAATGAGCTGAGGGTGACAGAGCTGTGGCTTCTGACACTGCAGAGAGACAGGTAGGTAGACAGACAGCTCTGTGCTGCTGTAAATCTCACTGCACAGGAAAACAAACTGTATGATGGATGAAAGTCCAAAGTTATAAAGTACTGTGCATTGACAATATAACTCTACATACATCTATTATTTGGGTTTAATTACCCTGAATGACGGACTTTGAATGATGAAAACATGTTTGTTGGTTTTTAGGCACTTCTGTGCCATTTGAACATTCAAAAAGTTTCCAAGTCCAACTTGCATATTAATGTGAACGGTATTTACTAGGGCTGCCCCCTTTAAAGTCAAAGATTTGAATCAGAAGTCGGAGACCCCTCAATCCACTGAGATTCTTCAAGTCGAGCAGTCAACATTTCGGTCCCCAAAAGTAGCTGCAGAGTGAGCGCTCTTCGCTTTCCGGCTGCTCTCTGGGGTAAAACAATTCCACTACGTCAAGTCGTCCCGTCCGCTAGGTGAAGATGTCTGCGACGGGTCCAGACAGCTGCGGACCCGGACCCAGGAGGAGTCTGCGTCGAGTCTGAGTCGTTAGCGTAGTTAGCACGCATTAGCTCGGAGGGCTAACTTGATTTGTTTACTATATTACGTGAACGTACAGATCAAAGGTGATGCAAAGCTTATTGGGAGGAAACACAGTTAACAAAAAACATTCTCACCACGACCTGTCGGGGACCTGTAACCGACCACTCCAGGTGAGTGAAAAGTATTTCTGACCCTTTAAAGGAAAACAAGAGCTCCTCCCCTTCAGCTGTTTCCTTCTGACATCTAAAGAACACAATTCTACACATAATGCTGCACTTTTCTGAGTAAATGATGGACTTACAGTCACCAGTATGCAGCTGAAAAAAGCCCAGCATCATATTTTGGTGGACCGCATTGTTCCTAGCTCGCCCTCACGCCCCCCCACCAGCGCTGCACTGCTTTCCTCCAACAGCAGGAGGCTCAGACCGAAGCCATGCTGACCCTTTAATAAGAGGCTTCACCTCCTAAAGCTCTTCATTACAGACAGATGAGACGCTGGACGATGCTGCTGGCAGCCAGACTCTGAATTCCAGCCTTCATCCCTCCGATATGACGGGCTGGAAACACAAACAGAGAAGACACACCAGCAGTTTATGGGATGGCGTGTGTGTGTGTGTGTGTGTGTGCGCGCGTGCTTCTGTGCAGAGACTAAACACCACCTGTTGGAGAGACTGAGCTAATGCAGTGACTAACTAACTTTTGAAGATGAATGCACACCCTGACCTCCACCCCTACACCCACCCAAGAAGAAGGAAACAGAGGAGGAAGATGAGGAGGAGGAGGAGGTGATATATATGGAGAGAAATTAGACTCAAAATGGTAACAAATGTGTGCTACATGATCTACAAATGAAAAGTAAGATTTGTGCGTAATTGTGGGTACTCACAAATGCGTGTCTAAATCCACACACAAATACCAAGCAATTTGAACACATCTACAAATGCACACATCACAACCTGAATACATATCAATACTTTACGTACAGATTTGTAACTTTCAAAAAGCTTCCTGTGCATACAAATGTCTAAAAATACATTCTGTGTTTGTGACATTCTTTTGTATTTATTTTCAGATTATTAAACGTGTGTGCACGGATCAGATTACGTTTGCGTGTAGAGTTTTGAGAGTATTTTAACGGTCTCGCGGATCCACAAATGCATGCTGCGTTTAAGTGCTGGTGGAAAAATGGAACATCTGGGCTTTCGGTGAATTTGTGTATAATTTCAAAGTGGGAAAGACGTTGATTAGAACACATTAGCAACAGTTGCAACAGCAGTTGTGAGACCTGTGATTCAACTGCTATTAAACCATGCACTGTTGCCATGGTTACCTGTAGTGTAAAATAACTTCCAAACTGTTGACTGGAGCTATGTTTGAGGTGTCACCACAAACCTGGCAGCTGCAGGCAACAATCAATATGACTCTCTATCAAACCTGCAGGGAATTAAATAACGGCTGCCAGACAACAACAGGTGATATCACACACACACACACGCACACGCACAGAGTAGCTGAGGATGGAGCAGCAGCCTTGTGAAACTGTGATGCATCGCTTGTTGCAGCTGTCGTATTTGGCAAAAGAAAAGCTAACACACACACACACACACACAGAGTATGTCAGAGCCAAGGGGTGTTATTTAATGACGGTGTCATCGGGGTCAGCGGGCAGATCACCTGAAGGCTTTGACGGAGGATTCCTGCTGACTGTCTGACCTTTATACTCAGCCCCGGAGACACACACACACACACACACACACACACACACACACACACACACACTCTGAGTCTGGGTTTCACGCCATCGAGACAAATGTGGATGTTGAAATTAGCATTTTGACATGTGTTGACTTTAATTATACATGATGATGCTGAACCACAAACACGATAGAGCCAATTACAGGAAACGCTGGCATATTAGCGCAAATGACAGTTTATTACAGCCCAATCATACACTCACTGAACTAAGAAAGAATGTGTGTCTGTGTGTGTGTGTGTGTGTGTCTGTGTGTGTGTGTGTGTGTGTGTGATCACCATGATCTGACACTGGCAGCTGCACTAACAGGCTGCCATAAACAACATAACTCCATATAAAGAGCAGATTGACTCACGAAAGGAAATGTAATCTTATCCAGATTAATCTATCAGGTGATCGTGAACACCTCGAGCTGATGATCAAATCTGTCCTGAGAAAAAACATTAATGAGGGTTCAGAGGGGAAATGCACCCAGAGGTTGATAGATATTCTATGACGCCATGCAGGTTGGAGGATGATGTTTGCTTATGGTCTAAAATCTATAATAAAGCCCTGATAGTCATGTGGATGTGCAGGCGTTGAGAGAGAAAAAGTGCCATTTTATTCATTATAATTATTATTATTATTATTATTATAAGCCTGTAACTGAATGTCTGTGGGTTGACGTTTGGTTCCTGCTAATGTAAACTGAACGTTTCCTGTTGCTGCTCCTTCACATTAAATGTCTTCCATTGGCAAAACTCTGGGATGCTTTTATTATGAAGCAGCCGATAAATGCAATGTATTTTTCCCCATCCATTGCTATTAATTGGAAAAATACATATATTCCTACGCAATAAGACGTGGATGTTTTGGGCACTTTTTTGTCAGTGGATCAGTGTTAATGATCACATGGAGGAACGTCAGGAGAAGAAACAGACACAGAGGCTGTTTCATCGCTTAATGGGAAAACTATTCACACCTGATGTCACTCAGCGCTCCCTGCCATATGAAAAGCCACAAGCTACTTTATGCCTAGCACGCTCCAACTGTCCTTCACTAAAGTACATTCATCAAACAATTGAAACTATAGTCAATAAAACATCTTTCTGATAATTATACTGTGTTTAGTGTTATTCTGCATCAGAGAAACTCTGATCGTTCCTCACGAGAGGGGCTGGAGGCCGTAAAAGATGAACTCAAGTTCCGCAAAAGAAAAAAAAAGAGCAACCAGTGTGGTATGGTACCAGTATGGTGGCCACCAGCTGCCACCGCTTTGGCTTCACCATTAAGGGATTATTTGCTGTTTTTCTGTGATTGCAGCCCCAAATGACCCCAAAGATTACACTAAAATTTGTATTTTATGTTACTTTGTGATAGATTGAATATTTAAAGCTGCAATGGGTCTGGAGACCTGTGAAGGATCTCACTCGCAGTGATGAACCCACACCACCTATCTCAGTCCTGGCTGGTCATCTCCTGCAACCCTGGACATTTCAGTCACTCAGCATGACTCAAACATATCACAGGAAGGATGATGAGAAAGTGAACTCAGTGGATCGTTGCCATCATCGTCTTGGTGACTTATAAGGTTGAAAAAACACAAATTACCCTGACCTCACTAAATACAAACCATGTAAAATCAAAGAAAGCGCAGAATTTCTTCCTCACTCACCAGCTGGAGTGCTGCTCAACAGAAGTGCGCTCAGTGCTGCCACTGGTGGCCGAAAGCTATATTACAGCAATACTGCAGAATATAACCTTATTTGTCCAAAGTAAATCATGTTTTCAGTTACTTTACACCAGACTGACATGTTTTTTTCACCTTATGAATTACTAAAATTATTTCTTATCATCCAGTGAGTTTGTATTTCCAACATTCTTCCTATAACACATTTAAAAAGCTTCTTATGAGCATCTGCAATATTTCTGATACCCAGGACCAGGATACACATGTATGACTGTCCATGATACGTAGTATGCTCCAGGATTGTGATTCATGGGCAGCTATCGAAGCAAAAACAGAGTAAAAATAAAAAAATGTCTTACTCCATTTGTGTGACAGGATTTTATGATTAAAAATGATAATAACGCTACAGATTTAAGAGTTTATAACCCCACAAAGATGATATGAGGGGGCAGAAAAGTTAATTTCTTTCACTAGAAAGGCTCCACTGCCACAAACTTCCCACAAACACAAAACAAGATGAGGTTGTGATGTGGTTATGGTTTCATGTGGATTGAAATGTATCACCTCATCGTGTTGCATTATGGTTAAATATAGCTGCGATGGGCTGCAGGTTGTGTTTGTGTTTGTGTGTGTGTGTGTGTGTGGTCTTCCAGGTTCCCCCTGCATCCATCACTGTGGCAGCACCGGACAAACCAATCTCCTCCCTGTCTCTTCTCATTCTATCACACTCGTCCAACCAGCAGCTTCATCAGCCGGCCGGCTTTCATGAAGACACACGGAGGACGGATCATCTCGAAGTGAGATGGACTAACTGAGGTTTACACTGTTCCCATGTGACCTGAAGCTTCTCTCTACTGTGTGTGTGTATTTCCTCAGGGTATTTACTTGAGGTGAGGAAACTCTACTGAAAGTGATGGTAGATTGATGGTCTTTGAAATACTGTAGATTATTTTACATTTAGACGTTCTATAGGGCTGCAATAATCGAAACAAACACAAACAGGTTTCCTTTTTAACATTTTGATACCTCTGCTATGACCAATATATACAAGATTTAAAAAAAGGGTCAAAAATATTTTCAAACTGCGTTCAGAGCTCAATGAAAATTACACAGCTGCATTATATGCTCTGCTTTAAATATGCTGAACTATTATGAAACTATTGGATGAAGAATGAAGGCTGTATCTACTAAAGCCAAGACATGTGACCAGATGACGACTGGGTATTATTATTATTTTATATATTTTTTAATGGGATAGAATCAAACTTACAGGCTTTATCAAATAAGCAACTCAGAGTTAAAGTTGAGATTCTGGACTCAAAACACCACGAACAACATGAAAGATCCTCCAAGGAGGGAGACACACTCGGAGCTAGAGGGTACAAGGACTTTAGGATGATGAAAATCCAAACCCAACTTAAAGGTTCCTTGTAGAGTTTTTGACCACTAGTAGTGCTGTGGAGCAATGTTTTTACACGTGGGTTTTGTTTGTTCTCGCATATTCATGTCAATTGTTTCACACTATTCCACGGATCTGCAGGTGACGGTCATACGCCAGAAAAAGCAGCAGTACGCCAATAAAGGCAGGGAAGAAGAAGACTGCTAGCAAGTAAACATGGAGCTGCAGTGCAGGATTCAAAGGGTCCGTCCCAATACCTACACTTCAGTCAGGTGTTTACTTCTGTGACTAATTTCCGGTAATTGCCTCAGTGCCCAACTGGCTGAGAAGCACATTAAAACCTATCTGACCCCGAATAGTCGACTATTCGAAGATTTGAAGGAGCCTGATTCGACTGCCAACTCGCAGTGGCTGGAAAATGTGGTTGTGAAACAAAGGATCATTCTATTCGGGCTGTATGGGGGTGCTGAATGTCTGATTTTACATAGAAGTTATTGGTTTCTCCCAATGAATCATGATATATAGCCGAGGTCCTGATCCAGACGCCGTCCTATCTGGACCCGGACCTATAACCGATAAATTATTGAGAATTATAAAATTTTGACGGAGCGTTTCTGTTTTAACTGGCGCAGCTTTTCTAGCCTTTACAGCACTGGTTTAGCGACCCAGGAAACTCACAAACCAATGACAAACGGTCTGAGAAGTTAAAAATAATTTCACATGGCGTGCTGCTCTAAAAAGAGAAAAGTAAACAGTGAAAACAGAGCTTTTAATCAAGAATGGACTCTTACATGTTCATTCTTCCCACGGGCGGAAGTATCTCTCATATGTTTCAAGACCATGTTGATTATTGAAAGCAGGAGCATGATTCGACCATCAGTCAACGATAGGCAAGACTTGACCAATCATATTTGACTATGTAAATTCTTAGTTGGGGACACCCCTAGTGTTTTTACAGATAAGTACCATGTTCGTTTTTTCTTGTTCTTCATGGGTTCCTTAAGCTAATGCATCTGTTGATTGAACTTACTCAGATGCATCTAAGAAGCTATTTTGTCTGTCTAAAGGTATGTATCTGTACATTAAACAACACAAAATGAGATGACATCTTTAAATTCATATCACATTTTTTATAAAACGTGTCACAGAAGAGAGAGTGTTTCTGCGTACACCAGCCTGCCTTGAAACCTTCTTTATGTATTCCAGTGACTATAACTGCTGTCACATATTGATTTACTGAATCAGAAGCAGCTTTCAGACACAGAAGAGTCTGAGGAAGAATCTGATGATTATCCATGTGGCTGACTGATACAAACACAGATCCGTCAAGGCCTGTTCTGCTCGCCAAGGACGCACGTGGAGCCGCTGCAACTAAATGTCACTCTTTGAAGGTCAGTGTGATTTTTATCTCGTATTCAGCGCATGGTGACCTCACGGCGGAGTGATTTAGAGCCCAGGAATCCAGCCGGAGTCGTGCCGCTGTGGCACAGTTCAAATTAAAGCTGCTCTTCCTCACGGACGACCCCTGGCCCCCCCGACATCCTGCAATTATGTGGCTTTATTAAAATGTCCCTGTCAGGGGTCCAGGAGAATGGGCTCCAATCTGTTGTCAGAATTAGCTGTGGCTTCACTTTGACCCGTTATCTATTTCCTGTCTCTTCAGAATGACAGCACGTGCACTCAAAGTGTGACACCTTCGATTGGTGTCACTGGACAAAAGTGGGCACCACGGTTTGTTTTAGACACAAACAGCAGAAAATTGTCTGTTTGTTCATGCAGATCTTTTATAGGACTGGGAGATATGACTAAACTGAAAGGTCTGAAGATAGAGGGGGTCATATGCTGTACAGACTATGAAGCCCTTCAAGGCAAATGTGTGATTTTGGGCTACAGAAATAAAACGGTCTTGGCTCGTCACTCAAGTGAGGCAGCACAAATGAACAGAGCATTATGTTTTTATGATTAGGCCATGTAGGTTGGTTTCAAATGAATTTCAACAAATAACTTGTTAGTTTGAATTCGTTCAAACTTGATTTTTTGAAAAAGTGGCAGCTGAAATACCTCAGCTGTGTGATGGTACAGACGTTTATTAATGACTGGTGATCCTCTGACTTTTCATTGGCGCCATCATCCTCCAACACTTTGGTTTATGACCAAGTATCTGCAAAATGAATGACATTCCCATCAGCCTCACCTGGACTTTGTGTTTAGTGCTAGTTGGCAAACATGCTAACATGCTAAACTTAGATGGTAAACCTGCAAAACATCAGAGTGTTAGCATTGTTATTGTGAGCATATTAGCATGCTGACATCAGCATTTAGCTGCTGTGCCTAGGTACAGGCCATGTAGTTGTTGCTTTTTTTTGTCCTATGTGACAATAAACTGAATATCTTTGGGCATCACGCTTGGCTTTAGGAAACTGTGATGGGTGCATTTTTGGTATTTTATGATTAGATCAGATTAATCGATAATGAAAACTATCTACGTGACCACAACAAAACATGCATTCTTTCACTAATAACCTCACCTTCCTTCAAATTTCAATGAAATCTGATCACAAACAAACGAGTGAAAACTCAGTCGGCAAGTGATGGGACACTTCCATTTATTTAATAAGCCTTCTGCCTGAATGTGATTGGATGTTGCCTGTTTGATGATTTGCTACATCTTCCTTGTTAATACAGCATGATGACATACAGTATATCGCTTTATACATACACTAACCAGCAGCTGCACACAGCAGCACACATCTACATACAAAAACAGTGTGAGAGCAGGTAGAAAAACCAATTCTATTTCCAGCAGCTAACTGGAGGCTCAGCCACCCGCCCACCAGATATCAGCTGAGAACAACTTCCACTGAGATTACTATGCAAATTATCAGGTTACAAACCACAGCAGGGTCGTGTTATTTGCATGAATAAACCGGTGTAATACATCGCTCCATTAAGTAAGCACACAAAGAGAGATTGTGATGGTTCATGGATCCAGAGCACCTGAACCTGACAGTGTCTCAGTGTTTCAGTAACCTGATGTGAATCATCCTGCAGACGCTGAAGCAGAGGAGAGAGAGGACTGTTTAAACCTCCTGGCAGACAGATTTATGTCTTTGAATAGAGCAGTTAGAGCTCGAGCATTACAGCAAACTGCCTGCATGCGCCTTTTTATGCCTGAATAGACAACTTTGGAAATAGTACTGGAACACATAAAGAGGCAAAACAAAGGGATGAAAGTCACAGAGTAAAGACAGTCACCTCAAATTTGATTAATACGTTTTTGTGACTGTGTGCCTCTCAACTTTGGTCCTGAAATCCGTGTTGGGGGGGCAATCAACTTTGCAAAATATGTGGTGTCTCAGGGGGGCTCAGACACTTAGTTAACGCTGATCGATTAACAGGCAGCTAATGTAGATCTTACTGGTGCCACAGCTGCAAATTTGTGCACACTATAAATATAGGCTATATAATGCATTTAACCTCAGTGGTTTTGCTAGACTGCTGCAAAATTATAAAATCCAATAAACATAAATTATTTGATATGCAAATTATGTGATTTTCTAAACTACTATTAAATCTATCTCATTATAAGCCATCTGTATAAGTGACGTATATATTTATGCAAATCATTTGGTAACATGATAACATGTACTGCGCATCAACATGTGACTGAGGTCGATTTGCAGCCTAATAATAATTCTCATAAATCAGTTATTTCATTAGAAGCTGCTGTCAGTCACCAGAATCTGATTTCCCCCACGTGGGTCAATGTAGCGCTGATGATGCAGGATGACATCACCAAAACTGTCCAATCGAGTTACCCGTCAGTCTTTATGACTTCATGTTTTTGCTCCTCTTGGTTTGTTTGTAAAAAGTCAGTGTGAACATGAATTGTACCAGAACTAAAAGGCAACAACATCTTATCATTTCTCCCCCGGTCCGAACCAAAGGAACTAAAGTACAGGTGTGAAAGCAACCTTAGGGCATTTTCACACCTATAGTTGGTTTGCTCTGGTCTGAATCAGTCTGTAAACTTGGAGCGTTTTCCTGTCGGTTCAGTTTCTTTTCACACAGAGAAAAATCCATGTGAAATAAAATGCATTATTACAAACCACGTGGGAACATTCACTCTGCTTATCGGTCAGATGTGTCTGGGGCGGGAGCAAGAAAGTAAATACAGGAAGAAGGTCCTGTGTTCTGGACTAGTGCATATTTCTGTGAGAGAAACATTGCTATAAAATGGAGCAACAGCACAGTTAGCATTTGCTCATGACAGTGGTAATTATCTGGGCAAAACTATACCAGCAGAATGTCGAATGCACTTCAAGGAAACGTCTTGAAAATACTAAACTCCTTCAGACGACTGAGCAGAACAAGGGAGCTACCACAAAGGAACCACTCCAGAGTTAGTTTGGGACCAGACTGAGACCACCTCCTCTCATGGGTCTCATGGGTTGTTTTGGTCTGCACCCGAGTGTGATTACTGTGTTCACACCTGCCCAAACAAACTGCACCAAGAGGAAAAACGAACCAGAGTCCGATTTGACTGGACTAAAAAGTGCAGGTGTGAAAACACCCTTAGAAAATGGAAAGTAAACCCCAGGAACATGGTTCATTTTTATCAGAAAGACAGATGAAAGAGATTCAGTAGCTAATGGAACAGATGCTAGCCCGGATGGGACATCAGGACTTTAGCTCTCTGCATAGAACCAGTAAATAATGTAAAAATGCATTAATATGCATGCAGAAGAAGGTTTCACATCCCCGTCTTCAACCAGAAGTCAAAGTTGGTTTCTTTTAACCTTGACCACGATCCTTTCCTTCCTTTAGTCATGGAGTTTTTGTGCCTAAAATTAACCAAACCTTAACCAACAACAGTCATGTGAATCGTTTTTGTAACAGTCATATGGGTCAGTTTAGAAGGCAATGACAACCTGTTGGGTCATTAAGTTTGGAGGACTAAGATGGCTAAAAGTAAAAGATGGAGCCATAATCAGGTGAAGAGAGGCGAGTGTGTCAGCTCTGAATACAGCAGCTCAGTGCTGTTTATAACCCCTGTTTATAAATCCTACAGGAGGATTTATGTGTTCCATTTATTAGACAAGTCAGACATGATGGCATGTTTGACCTCTGGTCGGTATTTACAGGCGACTGTGTTTATATGCAGCAAATCTCTGTTCTATTTGTTTATTACCCAACCTGCACTGCAGAGGGGGAGCATGTAGACATGTTGCAGTAGCAGCATTATTAACCCTGTTTCACCCAGCATGCTTTTTATTGGATTTGAGGCCATGCAGGCTAGTGTCAGCTCTCCTAGGACATGTGTGACTTTGGTGCCAAAGTACATCACCAAGCCCAGATGGCTCATTAGGCTGGAGCAGTGAGCCACTGGCAACACTGTACAAAAAAAATCCCCCACCTGAAATACAGCTCTGGCAGTTCAGAGATGACAAACCTGACAAGAGTCCAGTGTGATGAAAGAATGTCAAAATAAATCAGAAATATCCCCTCCTCACCTTCACAGGAAAGGCTTATTGCTTATCTCTCCCTGCTGAAGGTGCAGCGTGGAAACGAAATCTTTATAGACGCATTCGCTCTTTACTCGTATAACCTTAGATGCCCTCAGCAGCTCGCGCTTCTAACAAACCGACAATATTGTGACTACAGGAGTGAGAGAGAGAGATAAAAACAGAGAAAGAAAGAAGTGAGAAGTCCTCCGAGCGTCAAGTGCTCATGAAATAATTAGTTGCTCCCTTTCCCTCCATGTCATACCAGGTCCTGACGCTGTCACTCAAACCGGCTGTGGGTGCCACTTCTGAAGAACCACCGAGATAATTAACCCGCCGCCCGGGCAGGGCCATGGGCGAGAGACGCTGCTCAGCTCGTCTTACCCTTTCACATTTTGTGGAAGCAGTGGCAAGACTGGATGTCAGGAGGAATCACAGAGGATCACAGAGGGAAACCACAACAAATGAGAGGACTTTAGGTCGATGGCGGTTTCTCACCGACTCTCCCTTAAAGGATCATTCTGGTTAATTGACCGTTCACTAAGTCTCTATGTTACTATTGATGCGCCTGTCAAGGTTTCAGCACATATCCGGTGGCAGATTCAAAACACAAAAGCTGCTTCTCATTTCTAGCCAGCGGCTGTCGATGTTCCTAAAATGACGACGCTTTAGTTAGCTAAATTAAGCCAACTTCACCTCCATTAGATTTCTGAAAACACTGTCTCCAGAAATACAATGTCTAATGTCTCCAGCTGCCTTTTTAATGTTTCCAGATGACTCATATTAAATATGGCTACATGAATGAAAACATGCTAAAAGAGCTACATGTGCAGCCCATAGACTGTGTATAAAGATGGACGACATGACAGCTCCCCAAAAGTGAAGCCAAAACATCTGGATCGCCCCCTGGTGGCTGGCTGCAGTATAGGTCATAAGCCCCGCCCCCTCCATGTTAGTGGATGGGACATGGGCCAAACTGAAAAATAAAAGTACACGTCAAATAAAATGTTCCCAAAGATGGTTTCTGTCCTTTCAGGTAGTTTGTTCAAGTGTTCGTTTTTCTGATCAGTTTGGTTTTAATTAGTTATTTGATGCTATAAAAACATTGTGTCACGTCATGATTGACAGCTGTGAGTGTGCTGTGATTGGCTGTCACTCTGTTATTTCGTTCTGCTCAGCTTACATACCTGTCCGTACTGCTGGCTGGAATGTAAACTTCCCCAAATCCAATAAAGAGCAGGACAGAGCTGCTAATGTCAGCCTAAACTCTGAAAGCTTGTGGAAATAAGGCTCGCTTACTAGTGAGCTAGTTAGCCAGACATGCTAACGATTGCAGCTTATGTTAGATTCCTTACACCTTTGCTCTTGTGTTTCTGGCTTGTTCTTGTTTTTATCACTGATAGAAATGATGGACAAAACCCAGTTGAAATAAACCAGAATCGTCCTTTAAAGCCCACCTACACTTCTTCACCACCTCTTCCCTTCTCTGTTTCTTAGATGTCCTTAAGAACGCTTCACAGCTCTCAGCTCGTGATTGATGACTCCCTGCAGATGCTCTTTCATCCTTTGCCATTTTATCGATCCATGGATAGAATCCCCCGGGTAGCAAAGTAAATCACCCAATTACATCCCGGCTCCTCACTGATCTCTCTCGACTTCTCTGGAGCAGCAAAAATACAAAATACACGCTATTGATGTGCTACAGTGGAGGGGTTAAACATTAAGCAATTATATTAATATTCATGCTCTTTGGTTCTCACAAGAGGACGTTTCGCGGCTCCCCTGGGCTCTCAGCGCTGTACTAGGAGCTGTCTGAAGAGACCTGCAGTCTGAACATGGGCATCAAGGAATCTGCCTTAACACACAGAGAGCAGGCTTCTGTGGCACAGCAGTGAGTGTATTCATGTACAGTATATACAGTATGTGTGTCAGACATTGAGGTTCATGTTCAAGTGGAGGAGGTAAGGCTCGCAGAATCAGTAACTTTTTTTTTAAAATCACTTCTTAAAATCCATTTTTATAGACTTGCTTTTATGTGATGTCATCTTTTCATTGCTTTTACTGTTTTTAATTATTTTTATTTGTATTTATTGATCATTAATTTTTATCTTGCTTTACTGTTTGGCTTTCTGGGTATCCTGCGTTTGCTTTGTCTGTTGAAGCACTTTGTAAACGTAGTTTTTAAAAGGTGCTATATAAATAAAGTTATTATTATAAATGTAGTTTTTTCAAATGTTTTAAATCTGCACTAATTCATTTTTGGCCTCTAGGGGGCAGAAGAACTCCAAAACAAGCAGACAGACACACGACCCTGACATATTATGACCTCTTAAAGTTTTTATTTCTAACATGTTAGCAAAGAATTGCCTATTTAAACATCCAGCAATACAAAGAGCAACATGATCATCCCACTGGAGTGGTATTTGTGCCCAACTGATGAATTAAAGTCCATTATTCTCTCTGCTTTTAGCTCCGGTTTGGTCTTCACCAACTCCTGAGAAAAATATCTGTCTCTTTATCTGCTAAATGCTCCACTTTCTTCACCAGCTGGTCTCTAACTGTGTCTGTCTGCTGTTTGGTGCTGGGCAGGTTGTGTACAGTGAGTTTATCAAACAGCTGCCTGCTGCTGCTGAGACTGAGAGGAAATACCACAACCAGGAGCTTAAAGACAAAAAAGCTGAGTAGAGCTGCAGAGTTGGTGAGAACACTCTGTGGGTTCAGAACAACGACTGAACCATTTCCCATTACACACCCTCAGTTTGATTTAATTTGAATATTAATAAACTTCTCTTGCTTTTTTCTTTGGTCTGCTTGAAGGAGGGTTCCAAGTCGGATTCACTAAACTCTCTTAATCAGTAATGAAAATAATCATTAGTTGCAGCCCTACATGTTAGCTAGTTGCAACAGTGAGGGACACAGCACACACAGATCATCGGCATCATCCTGGACAATAAACTGAGCTCTGATCACCTCATCACAGACATCCATAAACGCTGCCAACAAAGACTCTCTGCCATCCGCAAACTTAGGGCTCTCTCTCTCAGTCACACCCCCACCTCCTGCTTCTTCTAGACCGAAGTATTATTTAACCCATCCTCCTGTACTGCGCCAGCTGCTATTTCACTATGCTCACCCTCACCAACAGACAACACATCTTCTAAAATCATTGGTCTCCCCACCCCCAACCTGCCAGCCCTCATTGGCACTGGCCCTGCTCACAGAGCACTGACCATAGCACACGACCCCTGCCACCCCCTCAACCCATGCTTCACCCTCCCCCCCTCTGGCCGCAGATACAGACAACCATTCTGCAAAAAAAAACAGGCTTTGGGAGGAGTTTTGTGTCCTCAGCTGGGTAATAGACTTGTGTTGCTGTAATGTTCCTGTTTGTTGTTCTGAATGTTATTTTTATGTTACGAACGGTTGTGCACCGATGACCTACTTTAGTTCAACATCACTAAGTATCCTGTTGTTGTGGGAGTGACGGGGAGTGATCCAGAAAGCTGCAGCACAGACAGACTGTTCTGCTCAGGAAAGTTCAAGGTAATTACCAAAGAAATAACCTATAATCATATCATATTATTGTTTACTTTCCCCTGGCTGTAAACCTGTTGTCTGGGACAGACAACAACAAAATGAAGGTTAAAGCACCCAAAATGTCAATTATAATTGTTAATTGCACAGGAAACTGTGTGAGTGGACAGCTACAGTAAGTACTGTAGGTACTCAGAAACTAGTTTTGCAAACTGAGTTTCATAAGAGGAAGCAGGTGTCCTGCTCTGGATTTCAGTTGAGTATCCGGCCTAAAACAAAGAGCGAGAATATGTTTGTTTCCCCAGAACAAATTCAGGAAAAGGACACAGCGGAGAGAATGAAACAGACTTCGTCGAAGGCGGCGACGCTCGTTAGCCAAATGTGCAACAAAGCCGCCAGTAAAGGAGACCGTACGAGCAATTTCTATAACAGCTGTTGAACAAGCAGAACAATAACTGCCTAACCCCTCTTTATCCACAGCCTGTATGTTTCACACAGTGAGTTGTTATAAACAAGCTAAAAAAGAGCGCTAATTGTAGGTAACAGCTTAATTGGCTCTGCATCTGAAAATTAGTTTAGTCTTGTAGACCCCCCCCCCCCCCCATTATCTGCCCTAAAATTCCACATCAATGCATTTTCAATTAATATGGCAGCAGTTTTGTCATTCCATTAGTTGAAAGTGATATTCAGCAAATTCATCAATGCATGAGGTGATCCTTATGTTTTTTAACATTGAAGTTAATGAAATGTTACAGTGGACAGTTTGGCAATAACTTTGACCTTCATCAGCAGAAAACTGTGTCTTCAGATCTCAGTGATTAAGCTGGCAAGTAAAATGTTCAAACCAAAATCCACAGAAATGATCGCCAATACTAAATCCAAATCATGACACTTGTGAAAAAGTGTATAAAAATGTAAAAAATGAATCCAACTATGTGCTATGAATCCACTAAATACAACCAAAGTAATCTACAGTAACATCAAGTTTTTATGCTGCGACCCAAAACCAATAACATAAAAACCCACGTTAAGAAAAATGATAAAGATAACATTGTATTCAGAGACATGCAGGGACGTGCACAGTGAGATAATGGTGAGATATCCTTTTAGAATAATAGATGGGGAGCAGACATTTTAATCTCAGAGTACTCTGCAATCCTTTTCCATTTCTCACTCCACTGTGGAGTATTTATAATGAAGCAACCCTGTGATCTCTCAACATAATTACTGAATTAGAGAGCAAGCACAGACCAACGAGAGCTGCTTCAAAAAGCTTTCCCTGGAGGCAGAGGACAGACACGTGGCTTTCAGTGACAATTACCCATCGTTAACTTAATTATTTACTTTGCTAGGAAAACACTTGTATTCAATTAGAGGTGAAGAACAGTGGAAGCTCTCAAAAACACTTTGAGACACTCATTTTGACTCTGTCTTTGTTACAAGGTGCTGACTGCTGTGATGTTGGTGGACTTCACTTCCTCCAGATCACCTGCCAATCAAACACTCAGGGAGGGAGGGTGACTTTCCTCCTCTGTAGCGCTGCTGGGTGCCCTTTACATCTGTGTAGCTCAGCGGGGCCGGGCCAGGCCGGGCCGGGCCGCAACACCGGGTCGCTTTCACAATGAACAGCAGCCTATCGCTGTCGCAGCTCTCGAGTGTGTATGTGTGAACAGTAAGTCTACAGCCATGCTAGCAGCTCTGTGAGACTAAATACTTAAAGCAGCGTGCTAACATGAGGATGTTTAGCAGGTGTAATGTTTACCGTGTTCACCATCTTAGTTTAGCACGAGTATTTGCATGCTAATGTTTGCTAATTAGCACTAAACACAAAGTGCAGCTGAGGCTGATGGGAATGTCTGTAGTTCTGCAGGTATTTGGTCATAAACCAAAGTGTTGGACACATTAAAATCAGGGTTTGTACAGCTTTTTAAAAGTAAAATTCAAGCACTTTCAAGGTACCTAAACCAAACATTTCCAGACTCTCCAAGCCTTTATTATCACATCTAAATTATTACTATAAATGCAATTGCAAAAAATAAAGTTTCAGAATTCCTTTACACCGAAAGCAGTCAATGTATATTGTCACTTTGTTTATTTTACCAGCTGTTCACATTAACTTTGATTGTATGTTTTGTTCACGATTATTTAATTTCCAGAGTAAGGGATTAACAGAGGACTCATCTGGCTATGAATGACGAGTGAACACAAGAACTTTCCTATATTATGTTGAAAATCAAGCATTTTTGAAGGAGTACATTTGAATTCAAGCATTTTCCAAACTATCAATTCTTTGTGAACCCTGTAAAAAGTTGACCTCATGGTGTCACTGCACCAAAGTTATTACAATTCATCCTGAGAGGGAGCATGAAAGCCTGAACCACATTTTCTGTCAATCCATCCAATAGTTGTTGAGATATTTCACTTAAAGCCATGAATGTGAACCTCATGGTGGCGCTAGAGCAAAAGTCAGGCATCACCAAAGTCATTAGGATTCATCACCATCCACAGAGCCACACCGCTAGCATAGCTTAAAACAAAGTAACATCACTGTTTATTTAATATTTTAGTTTTTAGCAGCCTTAACAAACACCATTTCCCAGGAGACCTAGGTGAAACGTCAGCAGCTCGACAGACTGAGGTGAGTGAGGAGCTATGACAGGAGCTATGAAGAGTTTGGTTTCCTGTATTAGCATCCAGGCAGTAAGTTTCCCACCAAAAAGTCGTCCAAACATTACTTTTGGCTACTGAGCGCTTTTCTTGTCACTAAGCTTGTTATCACTAGTGTTGGTGGTGTTCTGGTTAAAGCCCTGCCAGGCTTAGCGTACAGACCTCACCCACACACACACACCAAAATAGCCCATGTCAGGAAGGTGAATGTATAAAATAGCTGGTTTATGATTTATCAGCCCATTATTCCACCAACTACAGCGATCTGGGAGACGTAATTATTCAAAACCCTGTCAAACACACTCAGCATGGAAAGCAGAACCTTTGCAGCTGCTGTTGATTAAAATCTGCTCTGGTGATGGAGGAAACAGGGCCCGGAGGAGCTGTCGACAGGCCTTCTGTTCACACGCTCGACACTGTTCATTTGTCAGAGTTTACCAGAGCTCACAGCCCCCCCACCGTGTGCCACAGAGGTTACTGCAAATCCATGTTAAAGCTGGTTTAGACTAGTTTTGATGGAAAGTTGAGTAAGGAGACAACAATGTGTTCTTCCTGACAGAACCAGCTCAGCCTGGCTCGGGTGATGACGCTTCAACACAACAAATACACCTGTTATCCTCACCGTGATGTATGATTACAAAAAAAGTACGTTTGATTTCGTACACTGCACAGCCTGTGTTCACTTTCATTTAGATTTTTATTGAAGAGAAGCCAGATCTGTACATATATGGACCCAGAGGTCCACAAAGACTGTTGTACAACGTTAAAACATGAACCTTAACTTCACCTTCAGACAAACCAATTTGGAAAAACAAATATTAGATTTCAACTCCAGTTGAATTATATCTAATATTTAAAACATTATGAGACAGCAGTACCACTGGCAGTTGTGGAAGAAGTACTCCGATCTTTTACTTGTGTAAAAGTAGCAATACCACAGTCTAAAAATACTCTGTTACAAGTACAAGTCCTGCATTCTAATTCTTACTTCTTACTAGTGGTAAAAGTACAAAAGTATTAGCATCAGAATATACTTAAATTATCAAAACGTAAAGTAGTCATTATGCAGAATGGCTCCTTTCAGAATAATATATATAATATTATTATTTATATTTATATTATTATTATTAATATATATATAATAGTATTATTTGCAGGTCGCAAAGGTGGAGCTTTATACTTTATATACTGCTGGGTATCTACAATAACACACCATAATTTATTAGTTGATTATGTTTTGTATTATTAATCTGAATCTGCAAAGTAACTAAAGCTGTCAGATAAATGTAGCCGAGTACAGTAGTACAGTATTTCCCTCTGAAATGTAGTGAAGTAAAGGTATAAAGTAGCAGAATATGAAAATACTTAAGTAAAGTACAAGATACAGTCTTGCTTGAGTACTTGAGTGTGAACAGTCTGCTGGTAGTGGCACATATTGACTGAGTATGTACGAGGCAGTACGGCCACAGTGTGATTGTTTTCTAAATTTAAAGAAACTTACAATAAGAGGACATTCAAAAGAAAATAATAAGTTTAAGAGGATAATTTAACATCATATATTTGACCATGTTCACCATCTTAACAAACTCAAGGGCCTTGAAAAAATATATATTTTCCAGCCACTGCAGTAACAACATGACACTCAGCCAGACTGTAACACATAAAATTCAGTTTTCTTATCACAAGTGTATCAGACACTTCTGACGTCTGATTGGGTAGTGATGCCTGATTTAATGCTGCAGGACACTGAAGAAAAAGGACGATGATAAAGATCAAACTTCATGTTTTCAGTTTATCTACATGATTCTTATTATAATGTTGGTACAAATCTCTCAGTTTCAGCTGTACAGCCAGAGCCACAGACACACACTGTGCACAGAGATCTGCTTTGGTCCCTCAGGTTATGAAGCGATATTATGGCTTTCCTTTCATCTCCACCAACACTGCTGTGAACACTGAAGAGGTTCTGCCGGACTCGAGTCATTTAGCCCCGGTCTACTCCGTCTTTCTTCTCCTCTGCGCTGCAGGTTTGGCTCTAATGGGGCGTCTGTATGAATACCACAAAGGTCTCCAGCATCATCTGGAGCATACTAATGTTTCGATTTGACTTCTGGAGGCACACTGAGTTATTTTAGTAAAATCCCCCTCCCACAAGGAATAAGAATGTTCCCCTTCTGCCTTTGCTGGAGAAAAAATGTAAATGGGTTAACATTATTCTTCCCAAATATCAATGTTTTGTGTTTCTGGGTTCCATCAGCTAACAGGTACAGCAGAACTCCTGTAGCTCACTTTTAGAGGCTTTTCTACGTTTTTATTAAGATAAAATACACTTTAGACCACCTGCTGTAACACAAAGCTTGGCTCTAATGAGTGAAGAAAAGCAGCAGGAGAAAAAACTACCAGTGAGTGGAATACTTTAATTACAAACTGATGTTTGTTTTTTAACTCTTCTGACAAGTCCAACTAAAACATCCACTCCCACAGCCAATTTAGTTTGCAGTGAATGAGGCAGAGCTACAGTGGCCTACATACACCGACTCACTACAGCCTACAACTACACACACTTACACATACACACACACACACACGATGAAGCTCGTTTGAATATGGCTGTCACATGCACTCAGTGTAGTCGTCACTACGGCATCTATTTCTGTCCTGTACCAGGTGTGGGAGAGCTGAGAACAATCTCCTGACTTTCATTACCCTTGAAATGGTTTACTCTCTCACACACACACACACACACACACTCGTGCATCTATTCATATGACCCTACACTCTTGCCCAGAAACATATTAAAGGTTTTATCACCTGAGGTCCTTCACATTTTGTCAGTTGATTGAGCCCCTTCACACCACCAGTGTGAAGTTTATTTTATTATTGATTAAGTGTTATTTTCATTATTGATTAATCTGCCAATCATTTTCACGATTAATAGTTTAGTCTATAAAATGTCAAAAAACTGTGAAAATGCTCATCACAGTTTCCCAGAGCCCAAAGTGACGTCTTCAGATGTCTTCTTTTGTCCGACCAGCAGTACAAAACCCAAAGACTCTTCATTTACTGTCAGGAAGGACAAAGAAAAGCAGCAAATCCTCACATCTAAGAAGCTGGAAGCAGAAAATGAAATGGTTGACTTTTTTGCTTGAAAAATGACTGAAACAATTAATCAATTATTAAAATAGTTGCCAATTAATTTTCTTTTGATCAACTAATCAATTAATGGACTAATCTGGCTCTAACCAGTGCTATTATTTATTCACGGTAAAAGTGTTACACTTTGCATCACTGTAAATGGACAAAGAAATGTACAGTAGATATTACGACGTAAAAAAAAGATTTCAAGAATGAACTACAAATATTATAATATCAGTTTTTTAATGAAGTGTCATTTTTGCTAGAAAAGTTGTAATATTTCATGAAGAAAGTCATATTATGAAAATAAAGTGACGTGCGAGGCGACGTTGACGTGACAGAGAGACACAACTGAAGACATATGTAGGCTACTTCTCTGTAGCCTAGCTAACTACGCTAACAATTCTGAGAAGGTAATCAGCTGTACACGGCACTTTGACCGTTCAAAGTGCAGAGCAGGTTTTTCTCTTCAGATCTGATCAGATTCAGATCTGATCACAATGCGAGCCAGACGGATCCCATAGCATTCTGTAATGCTTCTGGGTGCATTTACACCTGCATTAACACGTGGTTCTCTTGATCCAGATAAGATATACAGATAAAGATCACGTTTATACCAGGTGGAGTATGACTTTAAATGCCGTTTTCTTTTGTATTATTTTTTTGCTGTTTCCACTATATTTGACAGATAGAGAGAGACAGGTAAGCCAGGTGAAAGAGAGAGGGGGAGACATGCAGCACAGGGCCCGGCTGCGGTGAGGACTTAGCCTTGATATGTAGTACGCGGATTACCACGTGAGCTCCCGGGCGCCCCAAATGTCATTTTCCTAAAGCAAACTGACTTATTTTGTAGCTTCAGGGGCCCAACAGTAATCACATAGGAGCCCTTTTTTTAAATTCCCAACCCAAAATCTGTTTAGGTCTGGGTCGTGTCTGCTGGTGTTTGGGGGAACACTTATATCCAATCAACTTCACTGCAAAGACAATCTGTACTATGGAATAAAAAACTATTTATTAAAAAATTAAAAAATTAAAAGCACTAACATCTGAGAAGTATCAAGTTTGACAGGAAAAGATTTGAGTTTTTGAGGCCACTGTTGTGAATTTATTTTGTTCTGTAAACCTTCTTGTTTTTAGGTTTTGACAGTTATACCCGGTGAAGGTGTGGAGGGCGTCGCACTTTGCCAAGATAAAGACAGAAGAGCGTTTTCCAGCAGGGATTTCTTGTGCGAGACAAGCGTGCTAATGTGACAGCCTGGAGCCGAGCACAAACAACACGAGCCCCCCGCTGAACCGAGGACGTTCTTTGATTTTTCTTCCTCCTCCAGTTTGTTTCCTGGTCGTGTACTGTTCAAAAATAGACTTGCATGGCATGTTCTCGGCCTTTTAATATTTAATCACTCCACTTAGCTAGACGAGCATCTATTATTCACAGAGAGGTGGTCGCAGTTAAGGACCCTGCCAATCAGCGGAGCCTGGAGGGACCCGGGCGTCTCCAGGAATCTGCTCGCAGACTGCAGAGAAGCGATTTGAGGAGAGGATCTGTGAGGACGGGAGACATTAACGCACCTGGTGGCTGAGGACGGAGACTTGTTAAAAGATATGATGTCTCATATGGAAGCAGAATGAAGCAGCAGCAGGAGGATTGTCCTGCAGCCTCCCAGAGGATCAAGGTTTCAAGCTAACTGCTGAGCTGACCTTCAGCGGGACACTGAATCCAGTGCTACCTCTAGATCTGTTCCAGGCACAGTCATTCATCACCTTCCTTATTATTCCTCTTTACTCCTCTGTGCCGCAAAGCTCCATTGTTGTAGTGAAGAAATGTTCTTAACTACGCCACATTTCTAAAGTGCTGCTCTCAGTTGAAACTGGATTTGAACTTTAGTATTTTGTTCATGCTGGAGGTGCAGAGAGGCTGTCGACATCAAACTGGCCTTTGTCTCACCTCGTGCTGTCTAGTGTTTGTAGTTCCTCAAGGTCTGTTGTTGCTTATGTTTTATTGTTAGTTTCTTTTTTACTGTTTTTATGTTCTTATTTTTAACAATTTTATCATTGTGAAGCACTTTGTGACCTTGCTCTGTGAAAGGTGCTACACTAAATAATCTTTCCTTACAAACCAGCCACAACAGATCAACACAGACATGATACAACATTTTATGGGACAATATAGAAAATATTATCAGGGCAGCTGTGGTTATGTTTTCTTAAAGGGGAACTCCAACGATTTTACACATCAAGTTTGAAGATGAAATCAATCTGTTGGTGTGGAGTTAGAAAGAAGTGAGCTTAGCAGACCTCTGCAGCCGCTGCTCAGCTCTGCTGCTACTAGCATAACACACCCCAATCTAACAACTCTTCTAATGCAACGCTATTCAGGCGTCTGTCGATGTCGGTGTTTTGTATTTTGCGTGGGCAGCAGGACGCAGCACTGCCAGCACAGCTACTTACATCCGATCCTCCTAACAGCCTGTAACTTTGCACCACAGGCTGCTGCTGTCCACCTACTGTAATCTCATCATGTAGTATAATGAAGCGAGTTGTAGCTTAAAATAGAGGAAATGGTTAAAAATATGACACGCTTAAAATAGCGAGCTTAGCTGACTAATATTATAAACATTGTACAGTATATTGACCCGAACCAGATAATCAAAGCTGTGGGGAGGAGTAGTATAATTCAGCAAAATCAGCTCCTGCATCATTTTCCTTGGTTAGGTTTCTGTGGTTGCTATGGTCACACGGCGAGCCACATTGAAAATAACAGAGGTGGTGTGGTGGAGGTCAATGAGCCCCACATCAGATACTGTTACACAAAGCGGATTAGAGCTGCAACAATTAGTTGATTAATCAATTAGTTAGATTGTCAGAAAACTAACCGGCCACTATTTTGATGATCAACTAATCCTTTAAGTTATTTTTCAAACAGAAATTCCAGAAATCTGATAGTTCCAGGACTTTTCTTGGTCTTGCATTTTAATGAATTGAATATTTTTGGGATTTGGCTGTATTTGATGAGGTCATCACATATTGTGATGGGCTTTTTTCATTGTTTTCTGATGTTTTATAGTCAGCAGATTAACCAATAACAAAAATAATCATTAAATGCAGCCCTAGAGTGGATGCATCAATAAAGTACATTACAAAACTTTTCATAAATTAAAGCTTCTGTGAACATCCCAGATTGATGTACAGGAGTGTGAAAGAGGTGGACCGTTTCCTTTAACATCTGTCCTCCCAAAACTGGCACATCAAAAACCGATTTGCAGCATTTTAGATTTTGTCTACTTCAGTCTCCACCCGCTCTGCCTCCTCAAGAGGGAGGAGAAAGATGGAGATGAGAAAATCTGCCCACTCAACCCCTCCGGGAGCACAGAGTGAGATGAAGTGATAGAAGAGTAAAGAGAAAAAAAGGGAAGAGACTGCAAAACAGAAATTGGAGGGGACAGAGGGAGAGAAGAAAGTGCACCGTCCTGCTGTTTGTCCTCTCAGCTGACTGCAGGTTATTCTCATATTGACTTGATCACAACCTGCAATCATTAGAACAAAAACATCACTTAATATTCTGCCGCCTGCTGTTATTAATGAAGGAATCTGCTGCTTTCTGCATCACACACACACTGATCATTATTTCACCGCTCAAAGTTTTGTGGAGCTGAAATCTCTTTTGTAGGAACACAAATAATTTTACACGAGTCGTTGACGAGTTGACTGGCTGTGGGAAATGATTTCAGTTTTCATTAAAATATGCAATCACAGCAGAGTTTTGACACCTCCCATTTCTGTTTCACAACAACAGTTACCCCTTTTCCACCGGAGCAGTTCCAGGGCCGGTTCGGAGCCGGTGCCTAATCTGGAACCAGTTCTTCCTTTTTCGACCGCCTAAGAACTGGCTCTGGGCCAGGAAAACTGGTTCCACAGCGGCACCAACTCTTTGCTGGTCTAGAACCAAGAACCGCTTACGTCACGGGCTGGGGGCGGGATTATCGTGACCAATAACACCTTACGTTCAGAATCAAAATGTGTTAGATAATTACCTTTCTTCTTGAATGTAATCGCTGCATATAGCAATCACGCCGAGCAGCAACAACGCATCGGAACAGTCTTGTTTGGATGCCAATGTAGATTTTCAAAGCCAGGAACAACACCTGAAGAGGTACGGCGCCCGCCATTGTTGTTGTCTTCTGCCCGAAGTTGGCGCTAGTGTTGCTCGGAAACTGAAGACGTACAGAGTGACGTAATGATGTGGCTCTCTAACCCGTAAAGCTGGTGGGAACGCAAACGAGTTCTTTGTAGGTTCGCGAGTTGAACCAATTGCGAACCGGCACTAGCACCAGCCCAGAACTAGCACTAAGTTCACTTCAGTGGAAAAGGGGTAAGTTTTTCCTGGAGAGCAAACATCTGGAGCCAGCTGCAGCAGCTTAGCCTCATTATCACTGTCACGAGTGAAGATTTACACATCACCAAATCAAAAGGAGGAAGAGATATTAGATGTTGCTAAATATTTACACCAACAAGGTGGAACTGCTGCACAACTGAGTGAACCAACTGACAAAGCTAACGCGAGCTTGACCTGCTTATATCGAAATGTATAAGAGGTTATGTTGAACATGTTCAACATATCTGACACTTGATCAAAATACTGTTTAATGAATAAATAAACTGGGAAGATTTTCAATTATATGTCACAGAAATAACACAATGTACCTCAAATAACAAAACATAATGGAGTTATTATGGTGTTAACATCAATGCCATTACCATATCTATTGCCTTACATCCCTATGTGGAACTGTATTGTGCTGCTGTATGTTCTCTTTCCTCCTGCTCTCTCTCTCCCGCTCCCCCCCTCCCCCTTCAACCCAACCGGTCGAGGCAGATGACCGCCCACCTTGAGCCTGGTTCTGCTCGAGGTTTCTACCTGTTAAAAGGGAGTTTTTCCTTGCCACTGTCGCATAGTGCTTGCTCATGGTGGGAACTGTTGGGTCTCTGTAAATATAAAGAGTCGGTCTAGACCTGCTCTATTCGAAAAAGTGCCCTGAGATAACTTTGTTATGATATGGCGCTATATAAATAAAACTGAATTGAATTGAATAATGCCAATAACGTTAGACTAAATAAGGTTGTTAGTGTATGTAAATTACATTAACATCACAAACTAATACTGTACCTACAGTTCAATATATCATTTGGCTCCTTAAACCTACTTTTGGAGGTTATTTTATAACCAGTGATGCTACAGTGACTTCCTATTTACACAGCCGATATCTTGTGATTGGATGACACTACAGTCTTTACTAGCTAAGACTTTCCTTAAAGCTGGAGTGTTGAACTTGTGTCCCCCTCTTCTGGCAGTGAGAGTAATTACACAAACGCTGACTTCTGCCTACAGGGGAGCTTGCTCACATTTCCACAGCTCCAAGACAATAATCCATTATTTAGGCAGAGTGAATGTAATATTTTACAAAGACCAACCAGTCGTCCTGTCTGCCCTCAGTCCCTGCTCTTCTTTCGGCCTCTCCACCGATAGTTCTCCCTGTTTCTTTCTGTTTCCGACTGTAGTCCTTCCTCTGAACGCAGTTTCTTTTTTATCTGCAGCATCAGAAACTTTTCTTGGAGCTTCTCCTG
This sequence comes from Macquaria australasica, assembly GCA_005408345.1. Taxonomy (NCBI): domain Eukaryota; kingdom Metazoa; phylum Chordata; class Actinopteri; order Centrarchiformes; family Percichthyidae; genus Macquaria; species Macquaria australasica. Next base: position 211,514 of record SEMN01000449.1, read on the forward strand.
GTTGCTGCAGCTACTTCGTCAAACCAGAGCCATGTAGAGAGAACTACCTGAAGTCTACGTCAATCATGTGACCTTCAAGCATTTTGAACTTCTGTTCAAGTTAGACCCGAAGTATATCACATAAGGTAAACATAAGATGAAATAAGGCGAATAGGTGACGCAACCCCATCCTGGTCTCCTTATGAAAAGTTATGGTTTGGAAAAGATTATGGCCTTAAATTACACATAAATATATAATACAATTACAACCATAAAAACATTAATTGTGCTTTATTTGCCACTAGCTGGACTAATTCAGACAGCTTCACCTTTCATTCAAAAGTACCTATTTTCTATTGCAAATAAGTTCTGAACGTTATTTTAAAAAAAGGGTCCAGCACCTTTTGTCACTGTCAAGTGAAAACCTGGCATCTCCATCTACACCTCATTTGCTTTTCTTTGGTTTTGTTTCCACAAATGGAGCCACGCCTGCGAGCTACTTCAGGCAGTCAACTCGGCTGCACTGCCTCACTCTCCACAACCATCTGCCAAACACACCCTCCCAATTTGGCGGTCTACTTAAACTGCAAAATGTCCCATCTCTCATTTCACATTTCAAATGTGAGTTGTCTAACTGAACTTGTGCATTATTGCTGAACATAATGAGTTTCTAAATGTAAGAAAAGATTAAATGATTTGTTAATAATCTGTTGAAACATGATTGTTTTTGTTAGTTCCTAAAAAGATGACATTTGGAGATACAAGCTTGTCTAACAGCACTGAAGATCATGGTCACGTACTCACACAGCATCAAGTGTCGGCATGGTAACGTAGACAATATGATCATGTTTATACACTTGTAAAGATATTGTCAGCATAATCAATTTTATATTTGTCACAAAGACAGAAACATAATTAAAAATGATAAGTCATTTCCAGATAATGGCCCTAAATTCACCATTTCATTTTGTCTTCATTGTACATCTAAGATTCACATCAGTCTGTTTGATGCATGAGTTATTCAAACGGCTGACTCAAAGCGTTTTTGCTGTGGTATATTGTGAGAAATGTACTAAACAGATACAAGAGGAGTTTATGGAGTCTGGGCACTGATCCACAACAACAACACAGCAGAGCAGATATCTGACAGCAGGGAGCCAAACAGGCGTCGCATTCACCGCCAAGCACACGGAAAACACTCAGATCCAACATTCACACTGCTGAGAGGAACCTGAGAGCTGCTGGGAAAACTACACCAGTTCCCACTCATCTCTTTTTCAACTCCACTGTTTTCCCAAACCAAGAGTTCATTAGAGACTGCTCTTAGCTAAAGGAAGACATGTTGGAAATACTCTTGGTTACACAGAGTTAGGCTGTATTCACACCAAATCAGGCGTTGCTGCGACTAGCACAGGGTGTGGGAGTGTCACTACATGGCCATGCTGATTGTAGCACAAATAGAAATCCCTTGTGATTGGCCACCACAGCGTCTGTGCGTTACTCTGTGATTCCTTCACACAGCGTTCACACCCTTAAAGGTACAAATCAAGACTTAGTGTTTACATGTTATCAAGCAGCAGGTTACTTTCATGATCTCACAGATATCCAATATTTCCATAGACTGCCAGCTAACTTAATATACTGTATGTCCAACACAGAAGAAGAGCAGAGTGGAGCGCCACAGTCCGGAAATGTTGGGTTTAAATGTAAAAAAAGAAGAAGTATTGTCCTGCTTAAACGTTACGTTATGTTAGTGAATCAAGTAATAACGTACAGAGGTAAAAAAATGGGGCTAACCCACAGTCTGATGAGAAGATGGATACCAGTTTTATCTCTGTGCGTCCAGTCCAGAGATACATCCAAGCAGGCACCGTAATAATGTAAAATAACTGGACAAAGAAGAAGAAAAGTTGCAGCATGCACCTCATTCTGATCATCTAAGAGTTTCTACAGGAACACTAGAGAAATATCATATGACTACTGGCACCTTGAAAATATTATTTTTTACAATACTAAGAAAGATTCGGTCTACCAGACACAGACTTGGGGGTATAAGAGAAATATTACACAGAATTCACTAAGCTAGTAATTAGAGAATATTAGAAGCATCACTGAAGAAAAACTACCATGACAACAAACCCACAACTTCAGATACTAAAATCACAGCCTGGCGCAGGAGATGTAGGCTGCTGTGCACCATGACTGACTCCCTTCAGAGATATTATAGGGAGGGATGTTCCGCAACAACCGGCACATACTGTGAGGTAAAGTCGGTGCTCTGCTGCTCACCTCCGGTTCCGGTCCGACGGCTCATCCGACAGAGGCAGCGGGTCTGCGGGGCGTGAACGCTCAGCGAGCCGCCGGAGCTCCGCGCTGTCAAGACGGGCAGAATGACAGGAGCTATTTCCGTTTGAGACTTTCAAAGTAAAAGATAGCACGACAAGATTGGGTACTTCTTTTGACTTTCAAAATAAAACACGACTTAACAAGCCCTACTTAACGCAAGTTGGCAACAGCACTGTACTCAAGTAGTGTACCTAAGTGCAATTGTGAGGTACTTTCTCACCCGAAAATCAGGTTTGCAGCGCCACACACCGACCTGACGGAGCTGCTGCTGCCACCTACTGGCGGACACTGAAAAGCTGCTTAAGGTGAGAGCCGGTGAATTTTTCAGTGACTTAAAAGTGCCAAATAGACCCTTTTCACTGCAGACATTTTGACTTGTTAAATCAGGAAAAGCACAGGTGGAATTAATAACATTAATGATGGCTGCATTCCATTTAGGAGAGCCAAGGAGACGGAAACAAGGCAAGTTGTTTTTATCCCATATTCACTGAGGACACCACGGCCATGTCAGGAGTTTAAATGAGGAGTTTACATGTAACAGTTACACACAAATTACATGTGTGGGTTTTGGTTGATTTTGATTGGCTAATTCTTTTTACATGAAAAAAATATTTTTAAAAGTGCTGTCTACTACCTGGTAGACAGGTGCAGAGGAAAATTAAATCACACAAAACAAAAAGTTGAATTTATGCACACTGTCAGCACTGAGTGTATTAGAAATACAACATTTCTGGTCATAGTCCTTCGTCAGGCATCCACCATTACATCATCATTATTTGCTATAATACTGATTCCAGTATTTTAAATTGTGCTGTTAGATTTTACAACTTTAAGGCCAACAAAAGCATCAGCATTTCTCCCACTGAATTATATTCCTGGCAGCGTGGAGAATGCACCATATAGACCTTAATGATGGGAAATAAAATGTACATAAAGTTTAATTCAGAATAAAGAAATTATGTAAAATTCAAGCAATTTAAAAAATAGCAATCTTGTTTTTGGTGGTGGTGGGTGTGTTGGAGGTCTATAATAAGGCTCTATAATAGGCTGTCATTTCCGGTGCAACAATGAGCTGAAGCATTTTTAACCAGGTGCTAAAATTGCCTTAATTGAATGCATAATTGCAGCATTTTGGCTTCAGTCTGTCTGCAGAAACCAGAGTACAGACATGGACTCGTTGATAACCTCTAAATCCCGCTGTAGTTTAATCTGAATAAAAGGATTTAAAGATTAAGGGTGAAATTGTTTCCTATAACCACTTTCTCTTTACAGTCACCGTCCATGTCTTCATGTGAAATCCTCTTATCACACCCGCCTGTAAAAAAACCCACAACATTCCTGACAGGTTTTCCTCCCAGGTGGCGTACTGTACGGACCTAAGTAAGTAAATGAAAGATGGCAGTGAAGCATGGCGCCATCACCCCCATCTGTCTCCACTCTGGGATTTTAGGGGAGGTTTGTGGATCCAACACACTCACAGTCTGTTTATCAGACCTGAAAAGACGCAGTGTGAATCTGACCTCCGTCCTGCCACTTGAGCTGAGAAACAGAAACAGACAGGAAACACTCGGGCGAGTTCCTGTCTGTATGTTCGATGCCCCTGTCTTTCTTTCATGGACTGTATGGACAGTCAGAGTGCAGACAGACATGTTTTGTTGTTTATGTGTTTGTGCTGAAAAGGAGCGACGGCCTGCTCTCCTCGCTCTCCACTTCTTCTTCTGTAATTGACCAAATCTGCCAGACGCTGTCTGCTGCTGCTGAGAGATAGGCCGTTATTGTTTTCTTTTGAGGGATAAATCTGTCTCCTCCTCCTCCTCCTCCTCCTCCTCCTCCTCGCTTAAACCTCTTTAGAAACTGTGATGTCTTCTTTATCTTCAGAAATAAAGTCAGGGAGGCCTGAGTGAGTGAGTCCACGTCAGCCACAGAGAGTCTGGAGAAGCATATTCTTTGAAAAATGTACAATTACAGGCTTTATATATGACTATACACTGTTTGTGAATTAAATTATGGGCATTTTAAAACAGGTTTTAGACGTTACATTTCTGCTTTATGTGTTGTATGATACCATATATTGTACATTCGTGTATGGTAGTTAAATGTCCTAACAACGTTTCGTTCATTTTCAACTCATTTGCATTAGAAAATTGCGTTAGCCAACTGTTTTTATCAACATAATGAGGAAACGTTTCTGCAAAACCATCTGCCGTCATATTTATGTCTGTTAGTTGGCAACAGTTGGGGGTTAGGTGCCTCAGTGGTAGTAATGATGGAGGGTCAAGCGCTCCCCTTTCAGCTTCCCCAACCAGATTTATCCTGCCGGTCGAGGAATCAAACCAGGATCCTCAGGTCACAAGCTCACTTCTTCTCATACCGGTTAACTTGGTTTTCCTGCAAAATAGAGCCTGTTGTCTGGGATCTCATCTCATTCCAAAACACCGTGTATGTAAGTACGTTTAGAGAGCCATAGTGAAGCTGTACCTTCCAGGTTCTGTTCCAGACACAAAAAAACCTCATTCAAAATAACTACAACTCCAGCCTTAAAGCAGCACTTTATCAACCGTATGTCACATGATTCACTCCATATGTCTACATAAGGATGAAAAAAAACGTTTTTTTAAACATTTTTCTGATCAGTTTGGTTTTAATTAGTTATTTGATGCTATAAAAAGGGGGTGTGACATCATGATTGACAACTGTGAGTGTGCTTGTGATTGGTTGGTGGGTGTATGGGCGGGAACTCGATACATGGATCACTACTGCGCAGACTCTGGCTCCAAATGATGTCACCAGCACAACATGGCAGCTCGTGTATCCGGGATATTTTGGCTTCATTTTTGTACAGTAGGAGGAAGTGGAGACGCGTCGGCCATCAGTATTTACAGTCTGTGGTCACAGCTCAACAGAAGAGGCGAGTGCATGACGAGCCGCGTGTCTGACATGTCTGTAACGTCAGCAGGACTCGCTTCCTGGGTCGACTCGTGTTCTTGCAGTTGAAGGACTTTAACTCTCTGAAGGACATAAAAAATAAAGATAAGAATAAGACAAACTGTAAAGTAACAGGGACTAGAGTTGTGCATGTGTGTGCTTCAAGCCCCCAGGAAGAGCACCAGGCTTTGAAGCCAATTTGACATAGTGGCCAAACCGTGTAATTACAACTTCCGATGCACACTTGCCCCAAGAGACTTTTTCCCACAGACTCACATTGTGAAAGAGACGTCTGTCAATCAGCGGATAATGTTTTTGAGGTACAACAACTAGCCAGTATGAACACTTAAACAGCCCTTATTTAAATCATGATGTCCTAAAAGTTGTAAAATGCATAAATAGCCGAATCCAGAGTTACAGAGTCTCTGTGGTTCAGGTGAGTGAGCCTGAGACCGAGCGGTTTGGAGGCGGGTCTAAAGGAAAAGCTAGTGCGCTCGCTCTATGGGCCGTACAACGCGGAAGCTATGTGGAAGATCCAGGTCATTTTATACCCAGGAAGTCGAACTTTTTTGTCTTCATGCGCCGCTGAGCAGCTTTCATAGGAATGAACGGGGCCCCGCCTCCGACGCTGGACCCAGTTCTTATTATACATCCATGGTGTGCTTCAAGTAGAGAGATGTCACAACAAAATGTCTGAATTGTGTCAGGAATAGCCAACTAGGCAGCAGGGAGAAGGACACAAACGCAGACAAAGAGGCAGGTCCAGCAGTTGAAAAAGGGTTTTATTAAGTGACAAAACGGGCAGCACAGACATCAGGAACTCAGGAAACCACACACAGGGAAACACCGGGAACACGACATGAAATGAACCGACACTGAACAAAGGAAAGGGGCCGGTATAAATAGGGCAAAACTAAACGAGGGAAACAGGGGCAGGTGAGTAAAGAAACAGGTGAACCTAATCAAAACTGGCGGGAAACGGAACAAAGACAGGAAGTAAATCATAACTGTGAACAAAGAACAGACCTTCAAAATAAAACAGGAAACAGAGCAAAAACACACTGTACACAAAAGTCCTTGGGGTCATGACAAAGTGTTTTCTTTAAGGTGGCTGCTGATGTTGTCGCCCTCCTGCTGACAGACTGTTGTGATCCTGCTTCACTGAGCCTGACGTCTGGGTGACACGCAGAGCTGCTGTGCACACTTGGGCGACTGAAGACGTACTTTTGTAGTTTTGTATCAGCTGGCTGCAGACAAACAGGGCAGCAGCAGCTGTGTTCCCCTTGTAATGCCCCCCCACTCCGTTAGCATCTCTGCTCCCGATGAAGACCATAAAGATAAAAGAGTTTTTATGATCCTGCAGCACAAAGTGACTGTAATATTTCTTTGGGTGTTATTGGATCGTATCGATGACCTTGCCAGTTGCAGAGATTTCTGGCTTTCAGAACTCACTTTCTGCCCCGGACTTTGTTTTGGAACAAAACCCTCCCTGCCCTGCGGTGTTCAAATGCTAAACAAAGCCTCCAGCAAACACATTTCAGCTCCAAACGATAAAAAGCCTCATTTTTCATCCAGGAGAGCAAATGCCAAAGCATCCCCAGAGTCCAGCCCGGTGACAGGTTTGTTTTAGGCCGACACAACCGCCACCAGCTGGGAGCAACGCCAAAGAGGAGAGAGAACATTATTTTATATTATTTATATCCTTTTAAATGTCCATCAAAGTGCAGCCGTTCTACGATCTGTGAGAGTATTACACCTTTAATCAGTTAAGGATAGTGATGTTTTTATTACTTCTGCCAACCCATCAAATCTGAGGCCACCAAAAAATCAATATCACCCAAATGAAGAGGCGGTCTGACAAGAATTAGGACTGTTATTATTATGTAGACATCTTAAAGTTTTAGCTCAGGAGACACAACAATCATCAGCAATATCTGAGGTTGGAGGACGACGACGGAGGACTCAAAAGAATTAGTTTTACAAATGTCATGGATGCACAAAGTGAGTTTTGGTGTTTACAGGAAAACTTCACAGGTCCCCTTTAAATCCTTATTATTGATCTATAAAGCACTAATAAATAAAGCTACAACTAATAAATCCTTCATAACATACGACTTATTAGAAGGTAGTACCAAATACTATTAGCTAAAAGGGTGCTCCCATTTCATTTGTAAGTATCAGCTGATGTACTGCAGAGAGTTCAGGTATCCTTTACGTTCCTGTTAGCATTAGCACACCTCACATGCAGTACATGCAGGACCTGAACCTGCAGCCTTATCACCTGACAGAATGACGATTCTGCAAAACTCACGTGACAACATTCAATGCCAACATATTCAAATTATTCCGACTTGTTCAAAATATTTTTAAGAATCAGAATCGGGTTTATCATCAAGTAGGTTTTCAGATACAAGGAATTTGCTTTGGTATATTGGTGCATAAATAAGCACAGTGGAGAAAAATAAGAATATACGTATATATAAAATAAAAACAAGTACTGTAAATAAGCAAGTCAAGAATACAAATATAAACCAATAAAATATGAAGAAATATTACAAAATAAGATAAAATGAGAAAGATCTGTCTTATATGAAAAAGAGTTGTACAGTTTGTGCAGGACGTGCAAAAAGTTAATGCAACTAAAACACGATTGAGGTCACAGTTATTCAGTTATTCAAAAGCAAAACGCAGCATTAACTGTTGGACAGTGACATGTCGGTCTTCACAGGTCCAGGATCGGGTCTCTTTTATTGGAGAATGAATCTGTGCAGGTTCGGGTGCGGGTGGGTTTTGGATTGGGTTCAAAGTTTTGGACCCATGACGACAGGACACAAATTCCAGTCTCTTGAAACAAAGCTGGACACACTGCATTCAATCACCCTGACCTCCACACCCTCACGCTCCCCCCGTCTACACAAAGGACGCACTACTTCCTGCACTGTATTATCTTCCGGCGGCTCGGCACTGCTGCGACCTGGACTCCTGTCCTGTGCTGTAGTTTTATATTTGTTTTTAAGATTTTTAATCGATAGACTGTATGTGTGTATGATGGCACAATTTATGGGGCTTAAAAAATACTCGTCCCTCCAAACAATCTGTAAGCAGTCTATTATCAGACAGGCACAGAAAAATAGTGTCTGATCCAACTCACATTCTCTATCCAGAGGTCCAGCTCTTACCCTCTGGTATAAGATCCAGGGTCCCCCAGATCAGGCTTATGAACATTCAGTCCTGCCTATGTCCATTAAGAGGTGTGTATGTGTATGTGCAAACTGCTGCATGGAAGCTATGTGTTGTTGAGATGTTGACCTTTTCTTTTGCTGTGCAGGATGTTTGATTTTATCTTCTCTGGAACATCAGGGCGGAGTTCAAAACAAACTTGTCTATGGGGGGCATTAAAAGTATATCTTATCTTACCTAATCTTATCTTATGTCATTGTATCGTATGGCGCTGAACATCAGCACTGGACATAAACTGTGCACTTCTGAAACATCGAATATGAACATACTTCCTTATGATCCGCGCTGAAACCTGGCGGATATTTCCTGGTTTTACAGCAGAAGAAAGCAGTTCTACGGTTGGTGAAATTGAATCTCTGCACTGCGATCTCTATTGTCTATTAAAAACCTTAATTATTGAGAGTGACTTTCCATTTTTAAACAATGTGTCTAGTGGCAGATCACAGAGCTTGTATCACGTTGCTCATCAGCCAGCCGTCGGTCTTCTCTTTGTTGTCCTCCCGGCTGGCACAGTGTACTGTCTCAGATCCATCTGAAGCTAAAGAGAGTTTTGGTTCTAAAATCAACTTAATGAATCTGATGGTTCTGTTGCAGTTTAGCTTTCAGCCTCGCGCAGATCAGAAGACAAAAATAGAAAGACTTTGTTGTCAGCACTGTGACGTGTGTTGGTTTGTTTGTTGGATTTTGGAGGGATTTCAGCGGTTTGCATCAGAGGTTTGAAAGTTTCTGAAAAGTTCCTTTTTTAATCTTTATTTAGGTTTCCATCTCTGGCGTTACACACATGTTGGTGTCTGCTCTGCACTCCCACTGATCAACCTGTCAATCACACAGCATGTGTGTGATTATGGTGACACAAAGGAAAGGTGTTTAGGAGGTTTAGGCCTGGAAGGGTCTCATTAAGATAAGAGCTGAGTGAATTCTCAGGATGCATCTCACTTCTCTGTTTCCATCTCCTCAGTCTTTTCCTTAAATCTCAGTCGCTCGCTCCCACGTGAGACACGAGGAGGGAGGTGAGGAAAAGAGAGGAATCACGAGGAAACACGTTTTTAGACCAATGAGAGGTCCTTTTCTCTCAGGCGTCACCTGAAGCAACAGGTGCAGCACACCTGGATCAGCTGTCAGCAGCGGTGGAAGAGGTATTCAGATCATTTACTTTAGTAAAAATAGCAATACCATCATTTAAAAATACTCTGCTACAAGTAAAAGTCCTGCATTTCTTACCCTACTGAAGTAAAAGTATCAGCAAAATGTACTTAAAGTTTAAAAGTAAACATCATTCATTCATTACACTCAAAATGAGTCTGTCAGTGTTACATTTTTATATGTTGGATTATTATAATGGATGCATTATTGACTCAGTACTTGAGTAAATGTACTTAGTTTCTTTCCATCACTGTTGGCAACTCGTGTTTTGGCTATAAAAGCAGTGACTGGGCTGGTTAAGTTATTCCAAAGATGATTTATAGTATTTTTGCTTTATGTTTCCTGATTATAGCAAAGTCTAAGTTCAGCTATATTTGATTCCTATGAACTCTCCTTTAAATCTCTCCTTAAATTACCTTCCAACCATGAGGGTGAAATGGTTGGAAAAAGGAAAAAAGCTGGTAATTTTTTAGATGGCTCCATAAATTCAGACCAAAAGAAACAAAACAAATGTGACTGAGCTGCATTTACGTGGAGCTCTGAAGTTTCTGCCAGCGAGGCAACCTGCAATCAGCCGTCACCACACACACACACGCACGCACGCACACACGCACACACACACGCACAGAAATGGTCCGCTGCCATTCATAAGTCACAGTGTAATTCAGGCCTGCTGGCTGGCTGCTTTAGATGAATGTTTCTACCCGGAGAGTAAACAAGATTCTGAAACCGTGTTAATATTACCCAGCTGGGTGAAACTGAAACCAATCATTCATTTCTTTTCTCTCTTCCACACCAACCCTGTCTCATCACGCTGTGAAGGGACATGTTGCTGCTGCTAAACAGATACTTTATGAGGAATGGGAGACATTTTAACACAAGACTAAATGTCTGTGTGGGCACGATAGCGGCCCTGTGAGGCTGTAAAGCTCAACACCACAAAACAAAATACATGGATGCCTTAAAAATGGTTAGATCTGCACAACTAGTGGGGTAAAAATGTCAAGTTTACAGACTGTCCTCGCCAGAAAGAGGACCTTTGTTGAATGCACCTGTGTTCATGTTGCCCAGGACTTCTAGTGGCAGTGGTGGCAATTATTTACCTGAGTGGTGCTACAGGCACCGACAGCTTCTGCAAGGCTACACCAACCGTGCCTCCAAAGACCCAGCAGGAGCAACATGAGCCTCAAGGAGGGAACAGGGGGAGTCCTTGAGGAAGGCTTTGAAAACCCACAGCGGGAGCCACCTTCTGTTCCCATAAAATGGAGAAGAGGCAGGACGAAGAGGCAGGACAAGGGATCTTCCATCACCAGGTTGCTCAGTCAGATGTGGAGGCAACCAAGACGGGTGTGCCAGCAAGCCCAGGCTGTGGAGGTTAAAGGAAACTGATGATACTAAACACTTTCTGACTAAATGTTAAAGGATGGCAGCTGCCTGCAAATGGCTCTGGGTCCAAAATATGTACAAAAGCATCTTCTCATTTTCATTCAGGGAACTCAAACGTCAGTAAATGAACTATTAGTAGATGGTGTCGTTTCATGGCCGCACGCTGAAAAAAGCTGAACCACTACTGTCACCACAACTTCGCCTGCACGGCTTCCGTCCTGTTGACACTGGGAATAATTTAGGCGGTGGCAGCGCAAACATATCTTGGGTTTGGCTGAGGTTTCTGGAGTGTAAACTTAACCCCAAATACAGTAGATCCAAACCCAAACCCAAAAAGAGCTGGACAGAGCAGCTAACGTTAGCCTGAACTCTGATATACCATCATCCAGGACTGAATCCCATTTCTGAATGTGGCTGTTTTAAAGGTGATAATTTTACTGAATAATAATCTAATAATAGATAATTGTTGGCCTTGTTATTAATGCTAGGTTACTACTGTAGGCAGTAAGCTAGTTAGCCACACATGCTAACCACTTTGATTCATTCCTCAGTTATCTTGTGTTTGTGGTTTTGGAAAGTTTAAAAAAAAAATTGTGATTGGACAATCACTGTTTGGGGGGAGGGGTTTATCAAACAGCCAGAAAGAGAGAGACAGTAAGCAAACAAACAAGAAACTCACTTTTATTTCAAAACTTCCAAACAGCGGATTCAGACTTCAGACTGTGGTCTTTCTGGTTAAACTCACACTGAAGCAGTCAGACCGAAGGAGCTATTCCCTGTGTGGGTGAAATATTTACAGACATCACCGCGTCTCGTCTCATTTCGATGCAGATCGATGAGTGAAATGGCTGACGGGGCAGAAACTCAGCCCTCCTGGACTCTCAGTCAATCGCTCTGATCAAACAATTAGAGAAAACATTTAAGTGTGACCACGCAGGCCGTCCTGAGCATCGATCCGTATTGATTTCACTAATGTGGTTTCTGTAAAGCTGGTGGTGACAGAGCCACTGCCAAGGTCTCTCTGCTCATTTTGGATGTGATTCATTGATTGTGGTAAACAACAGACTAAAGGTAGATAATTGAGCAATGAGCCAGGTGAGGCTTTACTTATCTGCAGTTAAATGAGACGTGAAAACACCGCAAGCTGTTAGAAAATAGCTCCTCCAGATGGATTGAGCGGAACTGTTGTTGTTGCTGATAATGAAACTGTGAAAATACGTAATAGACTTTCAATTGGAGAAATACTTAGTTTGACTGATCAGTTAGTTGATTTAATTAAAAATCAGTCAAATTAGAAGGTGATTTTTTAAATGTATTGATTTACAGGGACAATGTGAGTGTTAGCAAAAAGGCTCATGTTAAATTATCCATTAAAATAACAATAAAACACACATTATGTACAATTAGAACAGGAAAAAGGGAATTTGATGGTATTAACTGTTATTAAAGGATAAGTCTGATGTTATTTGTTCTTCGTGTTGTCAACAAATCTCATGAAAAGACAAAACCAGCAGTGAATGTACCTGTTGAAGGTTGGGGAGGCAGTTTTCTTTTGGCGTCATTGGGCAAAAATGCCATATTAACCGTGCAGCATGTTGTAATTCAAGTGGTCTGAGAGCAGACCTCTACTTCAGCCCCCCCTCTTGCCTCTGTTTTCAGGCTTCAGAAAATCTATCCTGTGACGGGAGACTTTAGGTTTCAGTGAGCCTCACTGTTGTTCTTCATCACCACCATCAACACACACACACACACACACACACACACCTGCTGCCCCAAATACTCACTAGAGCACCACATGTGGATTCATCATACATACTTTTACTTAATATTTTCAATGCAGGACTTTTACTTGTAACAGAGTATTTTTACAGTGTGGTATTAGTACAAAGACTTCCTCCACCAGTGAACAGTTTAGGCTACTGTCCCTTTAACTGTTAAAAACAACAACAGGAGTCGTTCAGCACATGCGCGCTCCGCCCAGTGGAGAACTAAATGCGTCAACTTTTGTCTTTTGGAGTTAATTCTTGTGGTGTCGTGTGATTACGGGACATGGTGAGTAGTTAAACTCTGTCCTTCTCGTTTGTTCTGCAGAAATCTGAAGTGTCGCAGTGTGTCGGAGTAAAGCAGGAAGTTTCTGCCAAAAACAAAGAGGAAACAGCAGGAAAAACTGATTTTGAACTGATTCTGGTCTGTTTGGTCTGATTCGATAGGTTTCAGTCAGCAGGACAGACAGCACACGCTGAGGCGCTGCTGGGCGTTTGACTGTCACAAGACTGAAGTTTATTAAATACTTTACAGAGTATTGTGGCTGTTTTCACACACGTTTCCTTTTTTAGTGTTCTTTGGGTATGGAAACCCATTTGATGGAAAAAAAACACCCTGTAACATCCAGGCAGTCATTATAATGCGAAACTTTCTCGAAATAATGAGTTAATACCTCCACATAATGAGGGAGTGTCTCAGAATAATGACTTGAGAGGACAGAAAAGCCTCTTGTGGCTCTTTCTGTCACGTCTGAACAAACCTTAATGAACATTTAAGAAACTGACTGAATGACAAAAAGCCTCAACTTAAACAGGAAGAGGAAGCCACAACGTTACATGTTCCAGGTCTGAAAAACACAACAGAACAACTAAACCCGCTCAGATTGACTGACAAATCATTTTATGATTTCAAAAATGCTGTGTTTTAGGTTAATTTATGTTTAGATTTGTTCAGACTTCCTTTCCTGCACCTGTGCACGTCTGATCTCAGGTGAACTGGACCGAACAGGTTCTCTGTTTTCTGTGTCCTGTCCCAGGGTGAAGATGAATGAGGATGCATTCGAGGTCCCAGAGAGGACCGAGTACCGCTACCTGGTGCAGGAGGAGGACGAGGAGGAGGTGCAGTACGTCCGCCACAGGCACTACATCAGCCCCTTCCTGGTGCTCTCCAGACGCTGCATCTTCCTCATCTGCCTCGGCGTGTTCGCTCTGCTCTCCCTCGCCACCTACCTGGGCTACATAGCCCAGACGCTGCCGCCGGGCCTCGCCCAGGTGTCGACAGACTGCGGAGAGTTCAGGGGAAGACACGTGAGTTTAGACTCCAGGTTTGGGCACGTGTCCTTACAAGAGAAAATAAACCACCGTAAATACAAGATATACAAAATAATATTACAGCTGTCATTTCAAGATATATAGTTTTACTCTTAATCTGTTTTATAAGAGAATATAAATGTCCTCACAAGACAAAAAGAATTACAAACATCAAATCAGTTTTCTCAGATCTCTTCTGTCTCTTATCGATCAAACTAATCTCTAAGTGAGTCCACAGTTGAGCTCGACACATCCCTCTTTTAACTGAAATTCATTTTATTCTCTGAAAATTCCAGTTTTTTTAATAACAAAAATGTTGTCAACGCCTGAACTCTACAAACATGACCTCAAATCCACTTCCTGGTTTTAACCTTCCTGGGCTTTCACTTTCCTAACAAGATGTCATAACTATGGTTTGTGCATTTAAGTGCTTATTATGCAGAAATTATAGCAAAGTGGACCTGGACTGAAAATCATTTTTGGTGAATATTTTATTTCAGAGGCACTGAGCTGCTCTGTGCTGCAACAGGAGGGGAACACACTGTGATTATGAGCTTAAAGCAGATTCATTCAACCATGACTACTCCAAACATCACAAGCACAAAGACAAAAAATACTGAATTACGAAACTCAAATATCTTAAAAAATATTCACAAATGGGCCCGACAGAAAAAGACCATCTGCTCCTGCTAAAATATCCAGATTTTCCAGTGAAACCTGGTAAACACTGAAAGCAATAAGCTTTATGTTCGGCAGGTGATTGGAATGATATCACAAAGCCTGACTGGTCTATTGAATGTCCCTTTTGAATCCATCTTTTGCAGAAAAATGGAGCCTACTCCTTTAAGGGCATGCCCTACGCTGCTCCGCCCGTTGGTAACCTGCGCTGGGCCCCTCCGGCCGAACCGGTGTGCCGGAGTGTGGTAACCGACGCCGGCCGCTTCCGCAGCATGTGTCCTCAGGTGCGGCCGATGTCAAGCGCGGGGAAGGTGATGGGCCAGGAGGACTGCCTCTTCATCAACGTGTGGACGCCCACGCTGCAGCCTGACGCCAAGCTGCCCGTCATGGTCTGGATCCACGGAGGATTCCTGCACATGCTCAGTGGAGGAGAGCAGGGCTACTCGCCCACAGAGAAGCTCGCCGCCGACACGGGAACGGTCTACGTCAGCTTCAACTACAGACTCAACGCCTTCGGCTTCCTGGCACTGGAGATCCTGAGAGAAGGTTCTCCAAAAAACACCTCAGGTCAGTCCATGACACACACTGTGGGGGAACACATGCAGTCTGTTTCTGCAGGTTGTTTTCCACTCAGGATCACACAGGATCGTTGTGTGCTGTGGGGTGGAGCTGAGGTCCAATGAGCAAGCAGTAACAACTCATGTGATTGCCTGAGACACCTGTCAATCAAGCTGACGGTGTCCCCTCTTTGAGCCCTTAATGCCTTCTTAATAAAACAAAGTTTAACAAAACCCAGGAGGATATTTATTGTCTTGTGAGTGACTTGGCGGAGCGAATGCAAACAGAAAGAAAGCCCTTGAAGGTCTGTAGTTTCTCGGGAGCTCCCCAGTGGGCAGTTCCTGTCAGGGAGTCTGAAAACGCCTATTATTTGGTGTCACCAGAGGTCAAATGTCAGCTTTTTTACTGGACAAATGAACTGAAATTTAGTAGAATAAAATTCAGCAGAGATTGAATAAGCAGTAACTTACATGCTCGGTTAAAAATACTAATTGGGATCAAGAAGTTCAAGAAGTAGTTAGAGTTGTTGTTCAGCTCCAGAAAGCTTTTAATAGCTTCTTCTGTATCTTGTTGTGTTGTGTTAAAGAAGTTATAATGGGCGTAGTGAGCACTTTCCTACAAACTATTTGCCACTTAAGCAGACTCCTGAAATATTTATGGTGTTTACATTGTGCTCGCAGTCTGACTGAATGCTGAAAAGCCCATACCTTTCCATTAAGATGTGAATACTTAATGAATGTTAATGTGAGTCGGATAGATGGAGCTAATTTCTGAGGCCGTCTCTTCCACGTTAATGTTTGCATTCTTGCACGCCGTGGGACACAAATTAGTGTGTTGTGAGTCAAGCTGCATCATTCCTGTTACATAATCCACATCCGCCCGCTGTGACCTTGATGTGAAATGACCCGTTAAATGAGAGAGCCTCGCATGACATGATGGCGTGATGGCAGGGCGCACGAGTCCTTTTCATCTTCCAGGAGCCGCACACACATTTCTAATTCTGAATACTCCTAATTCCATGGCCCACTTCCTCGCTCCCTCAGCTTGAAAAGAGTTAAATTTAGTTCGAGCTGCCAGAGCGCTGCAGCGAGCTGGTTTGGTTTCTGACTGAGAAAATGGGACGCCGGAAACAAGGCCACATCAAAGCAGGTTCTCGTTGCTAATCGATCCCGTCTGCCTCCCCCCACCCCCCTCCGTCTGTAGGGAACTATGGCTTCATGGACCAGATCGCAGCTCTGAAGTGGGTCCAGAGGAACATCCACGTGTTTGGAGGAGATCCTGGGAAAGTCACCATATTCGGGCAGAGCTCAGGTATGAAAACAGTAAAGAAGTACATGAAATGTGTCATCGGAGTCCTGCTGTGAAAAATACAGTCTGTCTTAAAGGTTTTCACACTTTCCAACAGCACTAGTAGTGACACATTCTGTGCAAAGACTTGGCTGTGATCAAAGGCTCCACCTCCACTCTGAAGGCCTCTGAGAAACTGGCAAAGAGCATGTTCCCTTCACCTGGCGCGATTATAGGCACTCAAGCTAACAGCTAGTTCTTAAGCTACTTTAGCTACACCACTTGCTGGGAAGCTAGTAAGAGCAGGGGACACGCAGAAAAACAAATATGATCTTAAAGGAAATGAAATATCAAGAAGGCAACGAGGTCAGGCCTCGATTCATTTTCCGGCTAGCTGCTAGCATCTGTTGATCTGCAGAGTAGGCCTTTTAACCGCTCCAGAATGACCAGACCGAGACCACTTCCTCTAAAGGGTGGATTGCTGAGTTCAGATCTGCCCAAACGAATCGTTCCGAGGAGGAAAATGAACCAGAGTCCGATTTAACCGAACTAAACAAAGCAGGTTTGAAATCGCACTAAAAGTCACGAGAAACTAAAGAGTTGGAACCCGGCGCTCTGACAGTCTGACTCACCTTCACCCAGTGCTGAAATATTTCACCTGCTTTTATTCTCTGCTCCGTGGAAGGTGGCACATCGGTGTGGACCATGATGATGTCTCCGCTGGCGAAGGGTCTCTTCCATGCGGCGGTGGACATGAGCGGCTCGTACGTCTACAACGCGACACTTGAACAGGCCGAGTCCGACAACCTGGTGTTCCTGAAGAAGACGGGCTGCAGAGACCTGAGCTGCCTCAGACGTCTCCCCATCAGACAGATCCTGCAGGTAGGACACATCTCGGCCTTCTCTACGGCGTCTCTTAACTTGGCGGGACTTTTGGTGTAAAGTCTCCGCAAAGAGCTAATTTCTGGCAAACCAGTAATTAAAAAATACAGTAGTTATTCTCTTTAATATTCCCCTTAATATTTGAGGATTTCATAAAATATCTGATTCATAGCTCACCTTTATGATACAATGAGACACTTTGATACACTTTTAAAATTGCTCTTACCCGTTGAGGAATTATTATGTCACATCCCGGTATGAGAGCACCTGAATGTTTCTAATTTAACTCTGATAGTTAATGAAGAAATTCGACACTGAACATAATGGAAAGATTGTAATTTAAGAAAAAATAAGTTTTACTGTGAAACTCCAGCGGCTGAAATCTGCAGCTGTAATATTCTGCAGCTTCACTCAGAACTCCCATTAAGATTTATTCAATCAAAGATCCTCTGCGGAGGAAGCAAAACGAGAGTCATTTTAAAAAGAGCTTCCATTCAACATGTCTCCGCAGGAGGAATTATGAATAATGTATTTTATGAAGTGAAATAACATACGAGCCCAGTCAGTAAAAAGGATGACGACTGAACTTTTAGAAGTGCAGCAGTCATCACACTGTTATTAGGTTTTTGAAGTGTCATTATATTTTTCTAGCTGCCACTCAGACTTTGTACAGCGGGTTTTATTTTTGCTGAACCTTTTAATCCAAAAGTCAAACTGCACAAACACTTTTTCCCCTCCAGGCCGTCCCGTGGCAGGAGTACCCCTCCTGGGCGGCAGATGAGTTGACAGACCTCCCCGTCAAAGGGCGCTTCATCGGCCCGGTTGCAGTGGTGGATGGATACGTCCTTGAAGCTCCACCTTTTGAGGTGTGGGAGAAGAAAGGAAACCACAGCGACGTTCCCTTTCTCATCGGGACGACAGAGCAGGAGGCTGACTTCAGGTGAGAGCTCACCTGGTTCAGGTTCTTTGCTGTCAGCTGTTCCTGTGATCTGACTGTACTCAGTCCTCTGTGTCTCCTCTGCAGCCCCCCGGCTGGAAACATCTCCACGTGGACCTGGGGGGACTACCAGTGGTTTGTAACAGGTAACGGCTGCTGTGGGATCATGAACAGATAGAGCCTGACTGACGTACGAATGATGGGGGGGGGCAGTAAAAGTACAAACTGTAAATGAGGGTTGTGTGACATGATAATCTCTAAGAGGATAGAAATGTGTGAAGTTTTTCCACACTGTTCACAAATAGGTGGAGTTTTTCTTCTTGCATTTTCACATGACATCAGGGCCTTCAGTCGTACGTTAGTCAAACAGCCTTTACTTCCAACATGTGGCAGAATGAAATGTTAAACAGTCTTGAAAGACAGCAACAGAAATGTAGAAAGGAAAATAAACCAACAAAAAAACACATTTAGACCGTTGGGTTTCAAGTTTTTAGGAGATGTAAATCTCACATGTCTCAGTAGGTTAAACATGTACTTTAATCTGGACTGGCTTTACATTAGATTACAGAGTACACAGCAAGATTACATAATATTAGTTTGAAGGACTTTCAGATTCGAGACAGTAGACTGTAAATCACTGGAGTTTCACACACACACTCTGCAGCTCTCAAAGGAGGAGTACGCAACTGTCCGTTGCTGGTTTGGGTGTTCGTGTTAGCATGTTATGCTAGCTAATGTCTACAGAAAGTAGCTGAATATTTAATGCACATTGTGTGCTGTGGTCTAGTGTGTCAAATGGCCTTCAGCCATGGGAACAGTTTTTTCCTTTTAGATGTAATGAAAAGCTCTGAAGACTCCTGCCGTCATCTCCAACACAGACGCCCTCGTGTTGTTCATGTGATCGTCTCCACATCCAGCGGGACGACTGCTGAAGTGAAAACCTCTAGATGAGGTCATAAAAAGTCCTTGTTCAAACATGGAAGCACGCTGATAATTAAAGATGTGTTGAATATTTATGTTTACATGACCAAAATGCTCCAGCTTCATATTTGGGATGATTCTAGCTGCCTGTGGTTACTAAACATGCTGGGTATATAATATCTGTAATGTCTCCCGTCACCTCTCCGCTCCACACAGACAAACTTCAGACCTTCAGTGAGAATCTCCCCAAAGAGGCGTTGGACCTGTATCCGAGCTCCGCCCCCTGCCCCACCACAGACCGCTGTCCAGAGAGGGCCTACACCACCATGGTGTCTGACATCAGGGTCACCTGTCCCAACAACGACCTGGCCCAGAGGGCTGCAGGTAGTGAAGGTTTTCTGTCCTGCCAGGATGTGAACTGAATCCTCCTTCTTCCCAGGTTTAAAACAGATCAGTGATTGGTGATGATCAAAGGGCTGCAATGAAAACCAGCAGGGTTCTGGGTCCTGTGGATCAGGACTGGGATAAATGAGACAAAAATGAGCCTCAAGTCACACATTTATGAGCAAGCTACGAGTCAAATAAGTTGTTTCAAATAACAGATGCCCCACAGTGTTTTTGACGAGAGTAAGAACTGAACAGCAGCTTTAAAGATGCCTGTGGAGATTTCTTATAAACAAAAGTTAGTTTTATGTTCAGAGTTACTCACCAGAACTCAGTGTGAATCCTGAACACTAACAAACATGTTGGAGTCATAAAACATTTACGAAGCGGATTTTTTAAGCATTGTTTACATCCATGTTTACTTGCTAGCAGTCTTCTTCTTCTCTGCCTTTGTTGGCGCATTACAGCATATATTGGTGTGTTACCTTCACCTGTAGATCAGTGGAATAGAAGAACAGCTCCATGGTGCTACTAGAGGGCAAAATCTCCACAGGGAACCTTTGATTAACAATAGATCGACATTAAACGGACAGTATTTCATCTGATTTTGTCCTGACTCAGATCCAGCCAGGTGAACCTCACTACTGACACCTGGAGAAACAATATAGACCTGTGACGTCCTGTTAAAGCTGCGTTAAAGCAACATTATGCAAGAATTTGTATTTTTTTGCGACTTGGCGCCCCCTATAGTTTTCGGAGTGCAGTTCCCCCTCATGGACAGCTGCACGCATGCATTTGTTGAACAGCTGAAGGATTTGGATTTGGTCGGATAACTTTGCTAACACATGTAAACATCAAGCAACTGCAACAACACAAGACACAGCGAGCCAGCTAATATTACTTACTAGTCCAACAGCAACAAGGCCGGGTCGTTGGCGAGAGCTTCAGGAAATAAAAGTCTGTCCTGCAGCCTTTTATTTCCTGAAGCTCTCGCCAACCACTAAAAGCCAGTCCCAGTTTTCTTCTCATCCGGCCTCTTGCTCGGCCACTCTCTGTTTTTCTCTTCTTGGCTTCCTCCGTCAGCGTCCTCTTCGGTCTCTTGGACTCTGCCATGATGTCCTTACGGAGAATACCGAGCTGGACCCGTGTGTGACGTAGTGCCGTAAAGCGTTACGCACTTTTTGCGGGAGATCGTACCTGCTCAACCCGAGTTACGTAGAGCAAGAACAGGCATTCGAGGCGTGAAGTGGGACTGAAAGAGGCGCCTTTCTCCCTTTTTACAAGTCAGTGTGCCATCACAATGATTCTGAAGCTGTTATTTTAAAGTCAAATAGTTGCATAATGTTGCTTTAAGTGATTATTGACCACTAGGGGGCAGAAAGACTACCAAACAAATTGACAAACAGCCCACAATTCTCACACTACAGTGACACTTTTTGCTAAAAGCAGCTTAATGTTTTAACTGTTTTTTTATTTTTTGATAATCATCTTATTTTGATTCATATTAGCAGTTAGTGTTCAGACTTTATCCTGTTATTAAACTAAATAACTAAATACTGCATGTGTTTTGAATACAGTGATTTTCTGGCTCATATTAAATGTAGCTCTCCCTACAGAGTGCAGGTTATTGGCGTCAGGAAGGCTGGCAGTGCTTTCTCTGCTCACACTCAAAGTAAAATGGTCTCCCCTCATGCAGAACAGGAATTTATTAGAGCATTAGCAAATGTTACAAGTTGTTTTATTCTGAATAACAGGTTTGGGCCCTCTTCCCTCTGTTTAACTGCAGCAGCTCCTGCATGAGTCTTCACTGCAGCTGAATTGTGCTTCATGTAGGTTTGGTGCCTTTGGGGCTTGTTAAACGCTGAGTAAACTGACATTTAGCTGTTGTGAGAGGAAACTGCAAGGCATCCTGGGTGATCTTTCTGCATGGTTCATTGGGTTTTTTTATGTTACGCAGCCTGTTTTTTTTTATCCGTCACAGAATGACGGCCAATCTGGATAGAAGATGAGTAAGGGGGGTTTTAAAGGCTCAAACATTATTTTCATTTCATTTCCAACTGTTCTTTGTTTCCTGAAGAATGAAAAAATCTTCTCAAACAGCCTTAACCTTTGACTCAGGTATTCAATAAAAGCCTAATTCAGCAAAGCAACATATTGAAGCAGGTGTAGTTCTCTGTTTTTCTTAGAATATTTCATGAAAAGACTCAAACCAGCAGTGAATGTATCTACTAACAAGTATTGTGTATATGACAGCCTCTGAGCTCCATTGTTGTCCAGAAATGAGCCTCACTGCTGCTGTTAAAAAAACAACACTTCAGAAAGATTTGGCGTGGAAACTCTAATTCTGCCTCACGCTGACTGTCAAGTTAAACTCAGTGAAACCTCTCTGTGTCTGCAGCGGCCCTCGACAGTCCCGTGTATCGATATGTGGTGAAGCACATGCCGTCAGGACCGGTCAACGTGTCCGGCGGTCTGCTGCCGTTCCCCAGCCGCTTCGCCTTCCACGGCCTGGACGCCATGGCGTTCTTCGGAGGGCTGGAGTCGGCCCTGGGGAAACCTCTCTCTGATGGAGACCAGAGCTTCCGGGATCTCGTCACACGCCACCTCGTCAGCTTCGCCAAAACAGGTGAAGATGCTTCCTGCCGCTCGGCATGTGTTAGCCTCCCTTTGTCTTGTGGGACCTTTTGTAGCTGTTAACGTGCTGTCAGTTTGTGTTTGATACTCTCATCTTGGGTGCACTTTCACTTGAACTAGTGGGTGATGTGTTCTGTATTCCATAACTGCTCATATTAATTAAATTTCCTTTGAATTACACATTTTATATTTAATTATAATTCTGCATTTATATAAGTATTACCCAGGGTCAGTAGAGGTCAGTAATCTGATCTCGCCCATGTATTCACATGGGTCATTTTGACATTAAAATAATAACTTGAGTAATTCAAATTAAAAAAGGAACAAGAAAGGAAACACTCTTCATGTTTTAACTGCCTGACACACACAATATCTGTTGTATTTAGGAGACTGAAGGGGTTAAAAGTGGAGTTGTTTTGAAGCAATGTTGTTAAGAGCGGTCCCCACTTTGTTTCTGTCTCACGCACCTTTCTGCAAACAGTTTCATGCTATTTCAATAAGTGACAGTTAGCATCAATAACGCAGTGACAAATGCAGCGAGCTGCCAGTAAAGGCAGGGAAGAAGAAAAACAGCTAGCTATTAAAAACATTAATGTAGACGTTGCCGAATTTAAAACATATTGTACAAAAGCAGTGTTGCAAATGATTTATGAGGAAGAAAATGCATTCAGCGTGTTTGTTTTTTAATTTATTAATTTCCAAGTTTATTTGACAGGGACCAAGTATAATAAAGATCAATTTTAATAGTTGAAATCTGATGCATTATATGGAGATATAGCTAAAAGCTCAATTTCATCCCCAGGCAGGTGAACAGAAGTACAGACAGCATGCATTATAAAACACTATTCACAGGGTCCAAGCTGTGGGTGGTTTTATAAACTGACCATACGTCAGAGACAAATGTGAAATGTTCAGTCAGCTGTTAAAGGCCTCATCATGTGGTGAGAAGCACTGAATGTAAACATACTGTTAGTTTACAAGAAAACTGCACAGGGGACATTTAACTCTGATACGATTCAGTCCTCCAGACCAGATCAGTCACGTGACTAAGATTTCAGTCTTATTTCATTTCACTTCATTATTCATGTGGATTTCCAGTCGAGCTGTGGAGGCGGCTGCTGGGAGCAGTTATCTCACCTTAACAACAGTTGAAGAAGTGATGCTCGTGACGATTATATTTTTGTGGGTATCTGTCGGGGATGCAGCTGTGAAGGAAGATGACGCCCTCATTCTTAATCCTGCTGAGATGACTCTGATTGGTACATTGTTGGTCTGGAGCGAGGCTAGAAAAGTCAGATATGGAGATAATATTAATATTATTATAATATGTGTAAAGGTTCTTTTGGATCAAACCACATGTGTGATGTTTCTGTGCAGGTCTTGAAAATAAGGCTGAAACCAATGATTGATCCAGTGACACTCCTCCTCCGTCTTGCAGGTAAGATGGAGGACGGGTGGCCAGAGTACCCAGCAGCCACTGCTCTCCTGTCCAACATCCTGTTGGTGGTCCAGAACTACTCGGCTGTTCGCTGTGAGCTGTGGAAGGAGAACGGCCTGTACGCCTACGCCTGGATGAACTGAGCGCAGACAGCCGCTGCAGGCAGCGTTCACCTGAGCGCTCAGTTATTCATCACCAGACTTTATTAAAGTCACTGCTTCGTCACACCGAGGTGATTTTATCCAAATCCTGCAGCAGCCGTTTGACCGGCTGTGAGTTTCTTGTTGGTTTAAAGTTGTCTGAATCCTCTGTAGCTTAATTGTAACAGCAGCCATATCTGTGTTTAAATATCTCCAGAACTCCATTGACTTAAAGGGTCAGTTCACCAAAATTACAAAAAAAACAACAACCATATCTTCTCTCTTAACGTCCAGTGGATCATCCATGCTGATCATTTTGGTATTATTTGTCCAGGTTTTCACCCCAGCACTATGAAAGGGAATGGATTTATTCAAAAATGACATTTACTGTAAAGATTTCCAGAAACAATGTCCGGGCTTTTCTGGATTATCATCAGACGTCACTAAAGAACAGAACAACCTAAACTGACCTGAACTATCTGTTAAGCTACAAACCACTAGAGGTTAGTGGGAAAGTGTTTTTTTTGTTTTGGGTGAACGGACCCTTTAACAGGCTGGAGGTCAGGCTGCACAGAGGAGTCGGAGTCGGTTAAGGAGCCTGAAGGAAGCGTGTAGACCAAAGTGATCGGCAGCGAGTGGACTGTAAAGAAAAGAAATGTTATTTTTAGGTCGGGTCGTCCTGTTCTGAGATTGATAAGGGGCTGAATCATCGTCAGACGATAGCTGAAGGGTTCTGAGATTGTATTTCGGCCAATGTGTTCCACCTCTTTTGCTCTGTTTACCTGCATGCAACCAAAGCCCGCTCAGACGTGATTGGTCAACACTACTCGGACTACAAACAGAAACCAGAACGCTTCCGATACCAAAATCTCGTCCCTTGCCTACAGATTCTGCCTTCATATGCAGATATCTGAAGATTATTGCACTGAATGTTTAAAACACAGGAAATCTGAGTGAGCGGTCAGCTGCTCCTGAACCCTCGGCTGCACTGTTCAACAGTCAGAAAAGAACCATCAGATCTCTCCAAACAACTCCTGAAGAAATAAACCAACTGACTTTTTTAACTTGTTTGAGTTAAAAAAAGAAGTTAACATAAATCTCGTCATCTCCGATAATTTCCTCACTGACAGCGTTCAGGAAGTCTCCCAGGGCTTTGCTTCAGGGATTCCCAAACTTGTTGATGTCAGGAACTCCCGCTGTTACAAATAAGTTACAGTTTACAGCTTAAAATCTCGTATCTCCAAAATGTCAATTTCTAAGGAATTCTGCAAAACTGCCTTGTTTCAGCTCAGTGATCATGGACAGGTTCACCTGCTGGGCCCCTTTTGACCCCCAAGTTCCTGTTAAGTGCAGTGAACACAGCAGACTACACTTCATTATGAGCCCAGAGACCCAGAAACCAGGACTCCTCAGCTGGAATAGGACCTGCCCCAGGTGTCAGTTAGTCCATTAAACACAACTTTATTCAGAAGAATGCAGCATGTGAGCACCACAAACGAAAGTAATAAAAGTCCTGATGGGCCCCAGACCCTGTCTTGGGATCATTGGTATGTTGGGAGACGTTTGGACCAACACTGACAAGCAAACACTGAATAACGAGGTCAGTGTTGGACTTTTGGTCCTCAGGTGAAGTTGTTTGATGTCCACTGAAGCATTTGAGAAGCGGAGCGTCTTCTTCAGTTTGTTCTTCAGCGCACCCACGCATAGTTTGAGCCTGAAGGGTCGTTCTTGATCTCATCAGGTCCTCTTACCTGGTTCCTGACTTTTCAGCCACACCGCCTGACCCGTGGCAAGTGGAGTTCTCAGTTGTCATGGAGATGGAAATGCTGTCAGTGATCACGTGACTGAAGTTACATACTTTGGTCACGTGAGAACAACTAAACCATCTCCATGACGACCATGAGATGTGGCTAAAAGCTCGATGTGGAAACAGATACTTTATGGCTTCACCTTACTTTGGTTTTAACAGCTGGACACAGCGTCTTATCTTTCTTGTGTATCTGTATGAGGCTTCTCAGACTGCAGAGAAGTCACATAAACATGAACAAAACAAATGCTATGTAAATATTAAGTCTGCAAGGGATGAAATGCTTCATTAAATATTAACTTTTAAGTCAATTATAAGCATTTATACACATTCACAAGTAGATTTCAGGCTTCAGGAAGCTGCTGCGTCAGTGGTTGACCCGGTGCATAAAGATGTGATGCAGCCACTTCCTGTGGTGGTCACAGCCTCAAGAACTTAACAGTTTCTTGCTAAGTCAGGTCGACATGGATTTACAAATTCAGGGAGAGGTTTGAGGTGAGAAGAGAATGTGAGACGTGTGAGCGTGATGTTTCTTTGTGTGGGTTTGACCTGTGAATGAGCCGCTGACTCACAGGATGATGTCTGACTTGTGAACGTGTTAAAGTCCTGCTGTATGCACTGATTCCTAACCTGAATGCTTGGCCACTAAGTCTTTGCACATTTCTGTGAACACATTTTATCATGTGTATTTTTCATTGTTGTAGTTGAACCAAGTTACCGTTTTGTTCCTGTTTTGTTCCAGATGTTTCTGAAGCTTTTGTGTGAATCAGATCAGCTCACTAATTTACACCCAAATAAATCACACTCACTGTTGCCCTGTGGTTGTTTTTGACCACTTGTGAGCTCAGTATTAGTTTTTTATGGTTTGTAAAGTAAAGTAATTCTGCTGGACTTGTCCAGCTGCATTATGCTGTGTTGTGTGTTGATGATCACTCATTCTACGCTCAATAAATTGACAGCCATGAATGATTTGTACTTCATGTATTCTTTGTTTTAAGAGGTAAATGTGTGTTATGTCAGGTTGTATCTCGGGTAAAATGGTTCTGGTTCTGTTTTGATGGTTTAATTTTAGATCCAGTTTCAAGTTTGTTAGACACCTGGATTCATTCATTCTCTCACCTACTGTACTCTCTCTGTCCTCACTGAAGGCTGAAGATTGGATAACAAATTCAGTGACGGAGATTACAAATCAGAAAACAACGAGTTAACATGAACAAGAGTTTATACAAAGTTACAGGCACAGTGCACATTAACAGACATTTGTGTAAATGTGCCAGTTTAGTCATCCTGCTGTCATGCTACAGAATACACACAAAATACTTTAAAACGAGGACGGCAACACAAAACATCAAAGCTCGCTTCAGGTAAGTTAGAGAACAGTCACACACTTGATTGTCTTTTAACCTGGATTTTAAATGAATGATGTGTCAGTGTGTGATGTGAAGGCCCTCCTCACAGGTTTTATATCCCAGATATCCCAGCAGTCATTTTACTTGAGTGCATTTTAAAAGGTGGCATTTGTTTACTTTAACACGAGTAAAGTATTTTTACATGCAGTAAAAGTTTGTAGTTGTTCCAGCAGGTTTGGTTGTGAGAGCTGCTGCTGAGCGTCTCTGCAGGTAGTGTGTGTGTGTGTGTGTGTCCAGCAGGTGGCGGCAGGAGAAAGCCCTGATGAGCCTGTGTGTGTGTGTGTGTGTGTGTGTGTGTGTGTGTGCGCTCCTCCTGGAGGTCCTGTGTCTTTAAGGCCGGATCATGCAGCTCACACACGGCTGACTGGTGCCACGCTGCGGCGCCTGCTCAGTGCGCCTCCGCCGTCGCTGCTCGGATCCTGGACCAGGAGCTCCTCTGCCCGTGTACGTCTGCTGCACCCTGTGTGTGTGTGCGTGCTGTCTGGTGGTAACCTATGGACTGACGGAGGGAGGCTATTGTTGTCAGCCCGGTGGTTTGTTCTGCTGGAGCTGCACTTTCACCGGAGAATGCCCAGAGGAGCCGGAGCTGTGTTCCTGCACAGATAGCGCAGAAATACACCCGAGAAACACGGTAATTACACTGTTATTCACATTTTTCTGCGTGTTTTCAGCGCTTTTGTTTATTATTCTTATTAGAATAAAAGCATCTCGCGTGAGGCTGTAGCGCCGTCTTAAATCACGGCATCCCGGCTCATCCTACCGGGGGCTGGGGGTTTGTTTACCGCCAGAAAAAGACACTTAGAGCCGTCAGTGAGGTCCGGGTCTCAGTCTAATGTGTCTTTAGCGTCAGCAGACTGGGTCAGCATCCCTCAGCCATCACCGCCGGGCTCTACATGCCCCTGTGAGGGGGACCGTGAAGGCAGCAGCGGCACAGGCCTGCTGGGAGCTCAGAGCTGCTGCTGCCTTCACGGTCTGCAGTAACACACTGAAGTTCTTCAACACGATTTCTAACAACTAAAATTTAAAATACAGCAGCAGCAGTGATGAGCCAAGAGGACACACTGCTGCTGCTGCTGCTGCTGAGGTGTTTGTAGGGGCTCAGAAAATCTCTTAATTATCAAAAAGTCCGGAAAAGCTCATATTTACAGGCTTTCTGCAGATAGTTAAACATGCACTGTGGAATTAACAAAATAAAAGCCCCAGGCAATCAATTCTATACATATAGATTCCAGGTATTATTTATAATTAAAGTACTGGACAAAAACAGATGAAATGCTATTTGGATTTATGAATTAACAGAAAATACAGGGTTGTTTTAGTGTGTTAACACATTGAAGACAGATTACAGATTAGAAAATTATATGATTATCACATTCATCATCAGGAGGTGATGCAGTTCAAAACCCCAAAGATATTCAGTTTACAATGATAGAAGACAATAATAACCAATAAACTTAACACTTTTATATTCCTTTAATAAGATTGTAAGCTTTAATTTTATAATGGCGTGATTTTTAATCAGTAAGCATCCTCACAGAGTAATCTCAGCTGGTTTAACTTGAAAAAATTAAAAGTATCTGGTGCTCCTGAGCAGCCAAACACTTTGCTGCTGGGGTCCAAGTTCTTCCAACCTTAGTAGCTTCAATTCACACTTTCAGCACCCCCCCTCCGACCATCAAACCACCACAGTGAACGTCTGCCTCACGTCTCCACTCTGTGATGTAGGTTGTTTATTGGAGTTATAACTCCTCTCCAGGTTTAGAGTCATTAAGTTTAAAACAGCGTTCAAAGGAAACTGTCCGTCAGTCAGGTGGAGTAAAGAGCTGCCGTCCAGTCTCTCTGCTCTCTCCCAGTTTGGGCCTCCACCCTTCTTACTGGGACTCCTGCCAGAGCTCCTCTGTGATTTAGAGCGCCGACCACATGCAGCCGTTGCCATATGCTTCAGATGACAGCTCATATTTAAAGCTTCTGTAAGCTGTAACCTTTCTACATGAACCTCTGCAGAGCCGCAGCTCTGATCTGAAACACTGTTTGATTTTACTTTAAACAGATTTATGATGCAGTAAATCTGAAGTATCTCAAGTGTCTGTGTGAAAAATGTCAAGATCCAAATGTCTGAGGTCTTCAGTGACCCGTAGTGACACTGATGTTTATAGAGAGAATATGCTTTCAACTTAAAGTGGAAAAGTCTCTGAAATACAGGAGCATTTATCACGTGTTATCTAGATAATAGTAGAAAAACATCACGTTCAGAGGTCAAATGACTAAAATAATCACTTGTGACATTCACAGTCGAGCTGTGTTTGTTGGTTGTTTGGAAGATGATCTGATGCTGTCTTTTAATGAACAGAAAGCTCTTGTATGTATGTTTGCCTGCTTTGAAACCCCACCAGACTTCACTCTGATGGACCTGGCACTGGTGAAAGGTTCAAGATTCAGGGACCTTTTTTTTTTTTAATGTGGTCTGCACATTAAATCCCAACAAGGACTGTGAAAGCGTTTGACTTTCTGTAAAGATTATGAATCAAAAAGACAACTGATTAAATATTTAAGTCATTTATTAAGCAAAAAACTGAATATCTTTGGGCTTTGAACTGTTAGGAACTTGTGATTGATTTCTCACAATTTTCTGACTTTTATAGACTAAACGGTTAATTGAAAAATAATCAGCAGACAAATCGATAATGAAAATAATCATCAGTTGCAGCCCTAGAACAGATAATATGTAAAATCAGCCTGATGTGACAGTCAGCAGGACAACACCAGACTGTGTCTCTGGCCGTCTACCGAACAGGACCTCCACCTTCCACCAATGAATTATTCAACCTGGTTAACCCACATTCAGACTCACAGTCTGGGACACAGTCTCGACACTGTGGGCTGTCCCAGATGAAAGTTGTCAATCATGAGAGAAACGGTGGTCCTAGATCTCTCTCACCTCTTTCCCACCAACATGAAACGGGTTCTGTTCCGGTTCGCGCACATAATTTTGAACCGTTCGGAGCATTCCAACCAAAAATAAATCGGTTCAGAACCCGAAAATTTGGTTCCCAGCTGGAACCAAAAAATAGCAGGTTTTCCTCGACCTGAAGTGGGACCTTTGACATCATCAGTGGGCGTGTCCTATTCTCCAGGTTGGAAAGAGAGGATGGAGAAGGCAGCACTGGTCTCTGGTTACTATGGTAACAGTCTTCTACGTCTTCTTATCATTAATAGTTTTTCCAAAAACAAATTTCTGTAATAACAGAACAAAAGCTCGCAGCTAATCAATGTGATCCACCATCTTGCTCCTACTGTTTACTTCTTTTTTTATTTATTTTTTTTATTGAAGATTATAAACATAGAGACAATCAGCTTGATTGAAAATGTAGATGAAAAATATTACTGTGTGTGTATATATATATTATATATATATATATATATTAAATATAAATATAAAGAAAAAAACTAATAAAAGTCAGTGCATCTTAAACAGGGGTTACAGAAAATAAATCTTTAAAATATAACATTGTACGCTCACTTTTTTTGTTTGTCATATGCTTTAACGTGTCTATGTACAAATTGAATTCAACCAAGAAAATATTGAAGCTTAGGAAGGACTTAGAGAATCTTGTCTTATGTACGTGAAATTTGCCAAATAGGAGTATAAGATTTGTTATGTAAC
This sequence comes from Macquaria australasica, assembly GCA_005408345.1. Lineage (NCBI taxonomy): Eukaryota > Metazoa > Chordata > Actinopteri > Centrarchiformes > Percichthyidae > Macquaria > Macquaria australasica. The sequence goes on from SEMN01000449.1 coordinate 242,346, forward strand.
TCAAAGGCTCATCCTGCTGTTTACTTCTGTTGTGCAACGCCCTCCTTGATTACAATGGTTCCACTCAGAACTGGTGGAAATGCAGGCTGGTTCTCTAGATAGCACCGAGGTTCCTAAAGGGAACCGGTTCAAGAACCAGAGCTGATTTGGTGGAAAGAGGGCAACTGTGAAACACGTCCACCGATGGCCGATTTAGAGCTTCAGCAACTAAACACAGGTTGTGTCCAAAATCGGAAGACAACATGAAATGACGTAGAATACATTGGAGAGCTAGCTTAATGCTATTGCTAACAGCAAACCTTTAACTCACTTTGCAAATTTAGCATTTACAGCCCTCTTTCCCTGGCTACGTTCGGCTTCACACTCTCCTCCTCCTCATTTGAGGTGTTTGATGCACAGAAGTGCACCTGCTTTTTTTGTTTTACCATCATAGTGCTACGATTCACCAGGTATTCATCGCAAAGCCTGACATCGTACAGTGTGACACAGATTGTGACTGAGAACTTGTAAGACCGTTGTGATCTCACAGTCTGTAGGCACTTTAATTTGAGAACTGTTGTTTGATGGTCAGTTTGTAGGGGGCCGTGGTGCCTGATTAATTTCCCAAACGATCAACGATTTCTGGCCTTAAAGAAGAAGCTTCAGTGTTGACAAATAAAGTTTATTCACAATCCTAAATCTCCAAAGTCAACCAACAAAGGAACCCTCTATGTCTTTATGGGACACAGTGCTGTACTTTCATGCTTTTGGATAACAGACCATGTAAATTAGAAACGAACCCTTCACTTTTCTTTAGTGCTCAGAGCTCTTTGTTCCTCTTTGTTCCTGCTTTGGGAATAACAGACTTTCATTGCATAATCCCACTTTGGAGATATTCCTAATCCAGATGGTTTGCGTGTCCTGTTGCGTATCCAGATTACCACTCCGGGTCCTGCCCTTGGTGCAGATCTGCACAGAGAATGTAGATGAAGCAGGCTTAATCCCCTCGCAGCTTTGTTTGGGGATGATTTAGCAGCAACCCTCCGGCTCCAGCTGGGATTGTGTGCATTGTTCTAAAAGACACAAAAGTGGCCCAGATCGATGCTATGATATCATCCCCCACCATGCCATATCATGCCGTGCCATACTGTGAATTGTAAAACCAGTGTTTTATATATTGTCAGCTTTTAGCTAGTGCAAAGCTATGGGGTGGTTCTCTACAAAACAGATAAATGCCCCCCTCTCTGGGGTCTGTTTGGTAATCACTAACTGAAGCACAATCAGACGAGTCATTAGTCTCCACGTAAATCACTACAGAAAGCCTGGTTCACTGTCGCAGCACCTTAGTGTTGGTGTGAGGCAGAAGTCGTGTGGGTGGTGGTGGGTGGTGGTGTGGGGTACAGTCGTATGAACACTGGCAGGTTGATTGTTCCCAGGGGGCTTTTATTACTGCAGCCTGCAACAGGCACAGCTCTCTCATATTACCCATCTCTGCCTGTCTGATGGACAAACCTGCTGCATGCGGCCCACTCATAACCTGGTTCTGGACCTCCGAATCGATGACCATATCTCACAGTTTATTGGGCGTTTATGCTCTGGTGTTAGTCCTGGAGACCAAGCTAGCCAATCAGAGCTCTTATGGGTGGAACTAAGGATTCGACTTTACCAGCTTTCATCAAAGTCCAAGTTTGGGACAGATTGCAGTGATGGACCCTGGCACCTGGGATATTCTCCGGCCCAGCTGCCATATTTAAAAACCCAGCCCCAACTGTTCATATAAAAGCTTCATTTAAATCCATTCAGACTAGAAGGCACACACTAGCCGAAATAATTCCCAACTTATGCCGACAACCATAAGCGTAATTTAATGGGGGCCTACAACATGCTAGAACTATGCTAAAAGCACAGAAACACATAAATAGGCTTTAAATTTAGCCACAAGCAGCACATTCACAGCACAGCTATATATACATATATATATACAGACATTACCTTTACGTAATTAGCATCAAGCTTAATTGTGGAAGATGTTCTGATTAATTTTCACGTACATAAACTTGTAGTCTTATCTTATAACATACTCTTTATACATTTCTACTAGCTAGTTTGCTATATTTGTGAGTAGCCCTTTTAGCTGCTCATAATATATTAAACAGCATGTAACCATTGAATAATTACAAATAAACACTATTTATGGTCTCATGCTTTCTGTTAGAGGTGGATCATGTAGGCTTGACAGACAAATTTTCTAGCTAGCTTACGGTAGCTAACATGTTAGCCACCACTGTTTCTTTAAATAAAACTAGAAAGGTGGGACATGCTAATGCTAATGAGTTAGCCACAGACCTCACTGTCAACAGGTTTCACTGAAACTGTTCTGTGGATTAAACAAAGTGTTGACGTGTTGCTTCTGAGTTTTTAAGATAATGTGATTTTTATTTTAATCTTTCAGCAGATAAAAAACCCCAAAATGTCCATTTACCTTTATTGTGTTTGTGTGGCAGCAGAAGTTACAGAGGCAGATACTTTACAACCACTTTAAACCATAACTGTGCATAACTGGGTGTCACTACAACTAAGTTTGGATGAATTGACTGAACTGATTTTCTGCAACTCTGTTTTATGTAAAGATTAAGTGCATTTTAAGCAAAATGATAAAATGCATCACGCTAACAATATTATAGTGTTTTCTATGTGATGAAGTCATTGCAAGCAAAATGTCCTTCAGGTTTCAGGGTGCTGCCAGCTCATCCTGTTAGTTTGTAGGCCAACAGTCGCCCACATCTATCAGCTGTGCTCTTCTTTTCTGACTCATCTCGACTTGTTGGTGGTGTTGTTGTTGTTCTCCAGCTCATGTAGATTCTTGCTCTCCTCTCTCTGCAGATATTGACATGAAGAAAGACATTGAGACTCTAATAGCAGAGGAACGTGCTGATATCATCTTGAAATATGCAACGGTGAGTTTGTGCTTCCAACACACACAACGGGTCCAGATGGATCATATAGTTAGGGAGTTTAGGGAGTTTGCATGTTCTCCCCGTGTCCACGTGGGTTCTCTCCGGACACTCCGGCTTCCTCCCACCATCCAAAGACATGCAAGTTAGGTTAACTGGTGATTCTAAATTGTCCGTAGGTGTGACTGTGGGTGTGAATGTTTGTCTGTCTCTGTGTGTCGGCCCTGTGATTGACTGGCGACCAGTCCTGGGTGGACCCCGCCTCTCGCCCAATGTCAGCTGGGATTGGCTCCAGCCCCCCCCGACCCTCTAAGAGGATAAGCGGTATAGAAAATGGATGGATGGATGGATGGATTCAAATATTTATATTTATCTTTAATTTTATTGTGAAGTATTGATTTGTAAAAAATGTCTGATCATCCCGACTCTAGTTAGCAGATATTGTTCATATTGTTAGCATTTTGTTGAGTGAAAACACACATTTGTCATTAGTGTTTTACAGCACTACAGGCTGGTGTAGCTGCATCATCTCTGTGTTGTGTGTTATTATTCTGTAGGATGAAGAGTTCACACGCGGATGATTTTCTGGTTACAGAAACCAACAGACACACTGAGAAGGACGAAAGCGTGAATTCAAATGTGTGTTGTGTGGTTTGTGTGCAGTGTGCATTTCTGCATGTGTGGAGGACAATACACTGTGTGTGTGTGGGTGGATGCGAGTATGCTGCCAAAGTGCATTAATAACACGTTGTGTAATAATATGTTTGTGCCCGTGATTTGATGTGATTGGAGAACGATGACCAGAGATAATAAATCTGACTGAAAGTGAAACTAACATTAAAACCAGGCAGGAAAAACATTCTAGTGAACTCACAAAACTTGGTCAGCTGAAACTAACTGGAGACGATGAAGTCTCCTTTCTTTTCAGTTTTAGTCTTGAATCAACGATCAATGCATTATCAATACCCAGATTCCTCCTGTGTACATCTAACAGTTGAGCAAATGAGAACCAAAAACATAAACATCAGATATAAATATAGTTACCTACAATAATTATCTTAAAAGCTGGAATGGACATGTTGAGGTGCATCATTTTTGTCCAAATCTGAGCAACTGTGTGTTGAGATGGTGTGTGTTACAAACAGTGTAGTACCCCAGAACACAATTTAGAAAATTGAAAACTAAGAAGCTCAGATCACAGTGGACACAAAACATGCTGCTATTATTTTATATTTCATTGTGGTCGGAGAGACTTGTATCTGTGAGGTCACAGAATGAATCACCGCAACTGTCAATGTTGAGTCCAATAACAGTTAACTGTAGCCAGACACTGAATTCCTACATGAAGAACTCTGAATCAGAGCTTAACGTAATCCCTAAAATATGAGTCAGACTCATCCACCCACCCTGAACAGTTTTCTAACCTACACTCAGAAACATCACTTCGATGGAGGCCAGCACCTTGCATGGCAGCTTCGTCGCCATCGGTGTGTGAGTGTGTGTGTGTGAATGGGACCAATCTGTAAAGTGCTTTGGGAACTGTTAAGATTGAAGTGAAGTCCATTTACCATTTTCGTACATTAATCAGGTGAACACAAACTCAACTCCAAATGAATACTAATACTAATAATAAACAAAGCTGCTCGGAAAAATCTGTTTCCATCAGCCTTTTCTTTATGGAGCCCTGGAGCTGTCATGGAGACAAAAAGACTAATTTGTACGCACAATTTAGTAATTTGTGCTCTTGCAGCCGATCAGCCGAAAGTTTGAAGAAGACATTTATGAGGCGCTTCAGAACCCTGATGCTGACTCTTTATGATCCGGATGACATCCACAGTATCATCAAAGTTTTCACAGAAACAGTCCATTATCCTGTAAAATATGTTTAATCCCCAAATCTCAAGGTCAAAATTAAACCGTAGTAAATCCAAGCCATCCAGAGTAAGAGTGTGAAAGCTACACGCAGGACAAGACTGATGGCATGAAGGTTATAAGTTGTTTGAGAAGGCGAATTACTAAATTGTGCCCACAAATTATTATTTCTTTTTAGTTTACCTCTTTCTGGGGGATCCCAAGTCATTACCAGGCCACATGAGTATATAATCCCTCCACTGTGTTCTGGAACTTTGTTCTGGGTCCAGAATACATCCACAGGGAGGCGTCCAGGAGGCCTCCTGATCAGGTCCTCGAACCACCTTAACTTTGACTCCTTTGAATGCGAAGAAGCAGAAGCTCTGATCCGAGATCCTTCCAGATGTCTGACTTCCTCGCCTTGTCTCTAAGCCCAACCAGCCTTCCAAAGAAACTCATTGCATCTGCTTGTATCCATGATGTCATTATTTTGGTGACTACCCAGTACTCATACCCATAGGTGAGGGTTAGAATAGATCGAGCTGTAAATCAAGGTCAATCCTCTTCACCGTGACAGTTCAGTACAATACCTGCATTACTGTCAATCGTCCTGTCGATCTCACGATCTGTCTTACCCTCAGTCCTGATCAAGACTTGAACCCCTTCACTTAAGGCAGTGACTCACTCCCAACTCGAAGGGAATAACTCACCAACTTTCCAGTGTCATGGCCTCAGACGTCGGGGTGCTGACTCTCATCCCCGCTGCTTTACAGTCGGCTTCAAACTCAGTCAGAAGCACATCATCTGCAAAAAGCGGCGATGCCTTTTTGAGATCACCACACCAGACACTTTCCACACCTCGGCTGTGTCTTGGGATTCTGCCCATGAAAATCACAAACGGACATAAACATGATCCTTAGCGCACCCACCAACAACTCTCACTGCGATTACTACGAGCCATTCGGTGTTGTGTAACAGCCCCAGCATCCTAAACACCTGCAGTACACCTCACAAGATACCCTGGAGGACATTAGCCTCTTCCAGGTCCACAAAGCACCTGTAGACTGGATGGGCAAACTTGTGTGACCCCTGTGGTATCTGTAAGCTCACGAATCAAATAAAAAGGTGGTTGACTCTCGCAGCACAGAATTGATTGAAGAAGCAGCTACATTGTGGTCATAGATCGGTCTGTGAAGAGGTCCATCACTTTTTCATTACAGTTATGATGGATCACTCAGGTGTTTTCATGCGCATATTTAAGATGCACATGATGGAAACATTCGTACTGTATATTTGAAAATGCTGACGATATGTGGCGGTGACATTAATCAGTCCCAGATATTTTGTCCCAATCTGCTGAGCAGCATTAGGTTATTATGCATGACAGAAACAAATTTTATCAAAATTCAAAATAAAACTCATCATGGAATTTTGAGTGTGAGTGCTTCTTCAAACTGTCTGTATCTTTGCTGGGAACAAGAAGCGGTGGTGAATGTGCTGATGCAGAGTTGAATAGGGGGCAATGGAGACGGTGGCAGTCAGCGGTTAAATTTAGCTCAGCAGCTTGGAGCAGAAGAGTAGGGGGTGGGGGGTCTGCCCTGTCTAGCCATAGCAACAGCTGTGACACACTGTGCAGTGATTGACTTGACACCAACCTCCGGGGGCTGGCTGAAGTCCCGGTCATCGGGATTTCTGTGTCGGGATGCTGTTTTCCGGCCACATGTACAGCACAGTGCAGAGAGGAGGAGCAGGGCTGGAAAAAGATCAACTGTTTATCCCAGGAGGACTCTGGGTAAAAGCCTGCCACAGATACATACAGGTTTATGTCTTTTATGCAGGTTTCAGAGAGAACAAGCTAACCTTACTTCACCTCTCTTGTCTTGACACATCCTGCTCTCTGGCTCTCTCGTATTCTGCTGAAACAGATTCAAGGCCAGCAGATATTATGTTTCAACTCCATCAGGTTGAATACTCATATTGAACAGATAGATTTAAAAAAGGAATTCATTCTTTAGTGAAATCTGAGCTTTTAATAATGGAGTTTTGTGGCTTAAAATGAATGCAGTGAATGCATTTCTCCAGTTATTGGTGATATTGGACTGGATCTTTTCTTCGTGTCATCTGAACTGAAAACGCTTAATTTGAAACTGCAGATAAAAGCTGAATTCAGTAAAACTGATGTTCTACAAACTACGTCTTATTTTGGCATTGAAAATGGCGAACTGGGTTTTTGTCAAAGCTGGGTATAGTTCCTGGTCCTGATAAGGTACCTGAGTTTGGTGCCAATACCAAAGCAATGTTTTTTTTCCGATACCTTTGCTTTTGAGGTGTATATGCATGCTTTTCTACAAAATCCTATTTTTTAACAAAACAAGCCAAACTTCTCAAATGCTAAATGTTGTCTAGACACATGCAGTCTCAAAATAACAGTTTGAGAAAAAAATGTATCCACTTTTTCTGAAGCTATAAGCCACGTCTCGCCTACTGTAACTCCATCTGCTGAGAAGGACCTCCAGATTTGGCTGAAAGCTTTGGAAAAACCAAGTAACTGGACCTTGGGATAAGACATTTTTTTGTCAACTTGCAAAATTTTGATTTAAATCAGGAAATAACTGATGAAGACACAAAGTGCAACACACACTGGTCGTGTCGCAGATTGTTGTTTCATTTGACGCCCATAGCACGCACTGGATACATCATGTAGTTAGAAGAAGTAGTCAGTAGCTGAGATGTGTCGACCTGGGAGTGATAAAATGGCGGCTTTTCCAAAGACTTAACACATGTCAGCTCTGGGAAATAAGACAGTGGTGTATCCTGACGAGCTGACACTCATTAAGAGACGCTGCCAGTGTGTGAGCGTACATAGAAAACCATGGATGGGGGTGTTTTGACGTACTTCATCTGACCAGACGTTTGATGCCAACCTTCGATACTAAGCAGTTTCAGATAAGTTTAGGTTTGATACCAGAAAAGAAATTAGGCTCGATACCCAGCCTCAACCCAGACGTCCAGTCCCACAGAAGCGTTTAAGATTCAGTAAAAATGACATTCAGTTTCTTCTTGTGTCTTACAAGTTATATTTTGAATTCATTAATTTACTGAATTCTATTTTTGAATTCAGTAGTACTAAATCAGCGGCTCTGATCTCCTTCTGTAACACTCTCCGAGTCTCTGCCACTCCAAACACCCTCAGTGAGGAAGTATTTTTAGTCCTCTCACTTTCATGACGCTGACATCACTCGCGGTGCCTCCGGGGCTCCGAGTGCCGTACAGTTTCCGTGTGCACATTATGACCCTCTCTCCCCTCGCTGAGAGCAGGAGGCTGATTGGCTGCCATCCAGACATGCAGCCAACCATGCAGCAGTGTTGTTATTCAGAGCGGAGTGAGAAGCCTCTCCGGTAGGCTGTCGGAGGATTAGTTCTCTCTCTGTTATGTCAACACTGGGACCAGATTGTAGCCTAAATGGATTTTCCATGATACAAACGTTACTCCTAAACTTTGTGCTGGATAATGCAGATTCTGAACGCCTGTTTGAGTTGGACAGTTTTACTTTCTGGTGCAGTTTGACTTATTCAAGATGTGTGTTTAAACCTTTTAGTGCAAACTGTTACTGCTGTATTTAAAGTGTTTAGAGTGTTTAAGTTTGTGTGTGCACCCTGGCCAGTGTCAGACTGTATGTGAATGTGTATAAATGCAATGAAAGTGTATCCTCTGTGTCATGGGTTATTAAAATTCATATAATTTTTTAGCCATTCTAGCAGTATATAGGGATGGCATTGTCAGTCGGTTGGTCGGCCCGGATATTTAGACAACTATTGGATGGATTGCCATGAAATTTGGTGTAGACATTCATGGTACCCAAAGGATGAATCCCAATGACTTAAGCGATCCTCTCACTTTACATCTAGTGCCACCAACAGGTCAACATTTACACTCCAACATTACAATTCTACTACAATTCATGATAACGGCTCTAAAACTAATGACCAAATTCCATAAGTAAACACAGTTAGTGTTAGCAAGCTAACCGTATTTAGCATTATTAATGTTATGTAACCTAGCCTAATAGAAGGAAAACATTAGCATGTACTCATGCCAACTGTATGAAGGCAGCAAACAGCAAAGCTTGACCGTCCCTCATTACCCCTGCTGACGTGCCCTCGAGCAAGGCTTTTAACCCCCAACTGCATGTTCTCAGGTAAACCACCCAGACTGAAGAGAATAGCTAATAAACTAATAATTAATAAACTACTAACTAACTAATTACTAACTAATAAATGCAGTTGATTTTACAAAAGTTAGTTTCGAGGCTGGTGTCATTGATTCCATTTAATCTTTTTTTTGTTTGTTTTGTTACTTTTAGTGGAAGGTGGAGTTGAACACTATAAATGCATTGTGTACTTGCATACTTTTCTGTTTGTATCTATAATGTGTGTGTAAAAGTGTGTGTGTCTCCAGGGCAGGCAGGGCGGGGTGGAGATCGACCCCTGGGAAGATGCTGACTACAGTATTTACAAAGTCATCGACCGCTTCGGCTTCATGCAGTAAGTCTTTCTTCTCTTCACGCTGGTGATGACGGTAGTTTCCTCCCAGCTGCTGGAGCTGTGTGGTGATCACTGTTAACCTGATGGTGTGTTTCTTTTACTTTGTCTCCAGTGAGGACGAGCTGCCAGCACCGACTCCACATGAGGAAAAGGTAAAAAAAAAAAAGGAAATGTCACAGAGCTCTAGAGCTAACGGTCATATTGCTGATCCACAACCGGTTTTGTGCCAAACTCTGTGAGTGTAACTGCACTTACGGCAGTAACAAAGGGCCAGTAGAAGGATGTTAGCTGTGTATATGTTCACCAGCTCTTGTCTCCCTCACAGCGGAAGCAGCTGGAGATAGAGCGAGTGGAGAAGTGGCTGAAGATGGTGAAGAAGTGGGATAAGTACAAGAATAGTGACAGGGTGAGTAACAGCCCACACATACCAGACCTGGGTCGTACGGAGACTGAAAACACGTTTTATTATTTTCATTTAAAAGTGCTTCACTGCTGGAGAGTTCAGACAATTGCTGACAAGAATGTAAAGTGGGCGCTGGTTTCATTGTGGTCGGAGAGACTTGTATCTGTGAGGTCACAGAATGAATCACCGCAACTGTCAATGTTGAGTCCAATAACAGTTAACTGTAGCCAGACACTGAATTCCTACATGAAGAACTCTGAATCAGAGCTTAACGTAATCCCTAAAATATGAGTCAGACTCATCCACCCACCCTGAACAGTTTTCTAACCTACACTCAGAAACATCACTTCGATGGAGGCCAGCACCTTGCATGGCAGCTTCGTCGCCATCGGTGTGTGAGTGTGTGTGTGTGAATGGGACCAATCTGTAAAGTGCTTTGGGAACTGTTAAGATTGAAGTGAAGTCCATTTACCATTTTCGTACATTAATCAGGTGAACACAAACTCAACTCCAAATGAATACTAATATTAGAATATCCAAGGCAAGAAAATAGGACAGACTGTATGTAGCCTGAGAAGCAAAACCCTGGGCCAAAAAACACCACTCACAATCTATTTCATCTCTGTTACTTCCAGTACAGAGATAGGTCCGGGATGTGTTCAGGCACACACTGCAGTCATGTGAGGTATGAATGAACAGTTTGTGTGAATGTGAAGGTTTACCTAATAAACTGGCAGCGGAGGCATTCTAATATTCCAACTGAAACTCTGCTATTGGGTTTTTGCACTTCTTTGCTCAAAGAAAGAGACAAATAGAAACTGTATAGATCAGTATTTACAACAGCTCCATCCTGAGACGGCTGGATGGAAACGGCTACTAACGGCCTTCAATCGAATTTAAAGTTCTAATTTGAGCATTTAAGTTAAACATTTCCAAGCTTTTGCCGCCAAAATGGGTTCTACTGGGAAGTTTTAAACGCATCTAACCTACACATTTCAACAAAACACTGTTATTATTCCGAGCAGTTACTTTATCCATGTCTGACACACATACACAGACAAACCTGCTGTACTGTGTGCTCACTGATTATGTTTCTAATGTGAAAAAGGTTTTGCTTTGTTCCTGTGAATATCGTCGTAGACGAACAGTGGGCGGTTAAACTTTCCGGTGACTCACACTTTACAGCATCAGCTCTATAAACCTTCTGGCTTTTTATTCACCCGGTGTTTTTGTGTTTTCTTCTGCTCTCTGCTGTCAGATGGTGAAACGGGTGTACAAGGGCATCCCCCTGCAGCTCAGAGGCCGGGCCTGGGCGCTGATGCTGGACGTGGAGAGGGCTAAGAAGGAGAACGAGGGCAAATATGAGGTGTGCGCTCATGATGTCATCCAGCCTGCAGAAATGTTGTTAAAAATAAGTCTCTTCTCCATGCAGAAAAAAGTGAGAGAAAAGCATGGAAAAGATTAGATGGAGGAGACTAGTAAGTAGAGCCGATAAACTGGCCGGGCCAATTTTAGCTTAAGATATCGGTATCAGCCTATCTGTTGGCCGATAAGTAACAATAAATATTAGTACAGTTATGTAAAAGATATGTATGAGGTCATTTAGAAATAATGAGTCCATAATAGTCCCTCAGAGATCACAGACACTGGAAGCAGGGGGAAACTGCTAGCCCAGCTCAGTCAAAAGTGAAAAAACATAAAGGCTGAATCTTGCTTATTTAACTCCTGTATAAACACTAATAATAAAAAACACTGTGGCTTTAGAGGCAGTTTCATAGCACCTCTGTATAGCGCGTCCACCTACAGGGAGAAGAGCATGTTAGTTTTGAGAAGTAAAGCTGTGCAGTAAACCAAGCTGTGCTTCCCGACCATGAGGACGGGACTCAAAAGATGCTGCGTGTCACTGTGCCCACACCAAGAAGTTCCAACGCTAACTGCTGCTAAAACTACAGTGTTCTGATTTCTAATTCTGAATGTGAAGAAGATAAAACCGGTGAATCGGACGGCTTTGGACTTTTAATGGAGCTAGGCTAGCAGATTCCCCCTGCTTCCAGTCTTCGTATTAATGCTACACTCATGATAAGACCGGGAAAACCTCTGTGCTAAGCTAGGCTAAACATGTCCTGGACCTGTCTCTGTAATAGACAGAGAATAGATTGATATCCACCTTTTCATCTGTCTCCGTTTTAGCTAGCTAACTCCATCTACTAGCTAACGTTCTGACAAACATAACAAAATATCATGCAATTAAATTGTGGTGGAGGAACATTATTGGCCAGTTTTAACTTATTTTAACCTAATAAGTATTTAATTATTTAACTTATTAGCACTAAACATTCAGAGTAAAACTCTTGGTGTGGAACGAGCTGCTAAACGGCCAAGCTAACGTCATGTGCGCCTGGATTTGTAAATGTCTCTGATTAGGTTTTCTGGCAGATGGGCACTTAAATCTCACATCTGACCTGACATCCAGTATATTAATCCTCCCGTCTCACAGCACCCAGCCAGATTATCAATTCGTACACTTTAGGAAAGACAAGAGCTTTTGACCAAAGTGGACTGGATTAGCTCAGTGAGAGGAAAACAAGCAGATTTGGAAATGTATTCAACTTTCACTATGTGAACTGCTTTCCAGGTGTCTTGCTTTCATTTGAAAAGTAGTGTTGTAGTCAAAAGACATTTTTGAATGAGGTACATTTTTCCTTTATTTGAGCCGCTCCACTCAGTCACAGGTATCTCTTAACTACCCGACCCGTCCTTGTTGACTTGGCTCTTTGTTTCCGCTCAGAAAATGAAGGAGCAGACCAGACTGTACTCATCTGAGATCAAACAGATCGACCTGGACATCAACAGGACCTTCCGAAACCATATCATGTTCATGGAACGCTTTGGAGTCAAGTGAGTTTCACCGGGATTAAATGCAGCAGTTTTCAGCCCGATTTTCCATCTGTAATTGATTTTCATCAGGGTGAAAAGTTCTGACTCACTTTACTGAACATGTTTTTTTCCCCTTAACTGCTTTGCTTTGTCAATAGTGAGGTTGAAGTTAAGATGCAGCACATTAATGTCTATGTACACAGTCGGGTGTCCACATACTTTTGGCCACGTAGATTTGTACGTTACATTGTTTGTTTCCAGGTTACAGGTTAGAAGGTTTTTATGTGCTGGTGAAAAGTGCAGCAGAGACTGTGATTGTGCGACCCCAGTGTGAACTTGTGCCGAGTGTGAGAGCGGTGGGCAGGCTGTGTTCTGGACGGCGTCGGGTTTGTGTGGAACCCGATCCTGTCAGAGTGATGTCACTGACAGTTTAATAGACCACAGGCCTGTTCGGGAACGGCAGTGGAAAGTCTGGGGCAGCAAAACGTTTCAATATTTAACAGGAGTTCAGCGGCCCTGCAAAAACGAACCTTTTTATAGCAACAGAGAGCAGCGTCTGTGCTGTAGAGCTGCGTTCTTTCTTTTGTGTTCTCATTATTCTTTGAATTCTGTGTGTTCCGTTTTCTATGTTCTCTATGTTCTGTGCTCTTTGTATTTTGTGTTTTATTCTCTCTGTATTCTTTGAACGTTATGTGGGGTTTTTGGATTCTATATATTATGTCCTGTGTTCTGTTTTCTGTGTTTCCCTGTGTTTTTCTGCTCTTTGTATTTTGTGTTTTCTGTTCTGTGTTCTCTGTGTTGTGTTTCTCTGTGTTTTCTTCTTCTCTTTGTTCTGTGTTCTCTGTTTCAGAGAGTTTGTTTATAAGTCCAGTGCAGAGTGAGACCTCCTTTTTGTAAACAAAATAAACTAAATCTAAGAATAAAAGATTATCAATAAGGTGCAAAACCCAAATGTACACAGTGCCAGATATGCACGGTATCCTATATACTAAACACAGTATCAGATTTGTTTGTTTGGTTTATTTTTGGAATGCATGATGGCAGTTAGACTGTTGTACACTACTGTTTACATTGCATTGTGGGATAATATCTCACTGTAAGGTCCAGTATATATGTACAACAATTCTCTCTAGACAACACTACACAATGGCAGGCACACTCTCTATAGTGGACCACACAGGAAATGGTAAACAATTCAGTGTCATCATTAATCCTCAGTCTCCCCTCCTCCCTCTCCTCTCTACAGGCAGCAGTCTCTTTTCCATGTTCTTTCTGCATATTCAGTCTACAACACAGTAAGTGGCTATTTTTCCTTCCCCGCATGAAACATTAATATACCAGTTTAACTCGATTTAACTGATAAAAATCTAGATTCTATTCTGAGTTTTCTTATCCTGAGCAGAGCCGAGACTTCATTTGCTTTTTTCCCCACTAGTGGCTCATTCTGTTCTGCCACAGTTCAGTAGGTTTTTCTGTTTTATTTGTTCAGTGTAGACTGTCAAAGCCTGCTGATGCAGTGCTCTTATGTATTTGATTACCGCTCTGCTTTCAGAGGCTGCAGGCAGAACTTTATTATCACAGCACTCACACAAACAGTATGAAAGTGGAGAGTTTCTACTGGAGGTGGCATTAAAAACATGTCGGTGGTGTTTAAGGTTCATCGTTTTCAGGTATTCACAGCATGCAGAATGATTCACAGGGGTTTCCATGGTGGCATTACAGTACCTCTTTTGTGGGCAGAGCTTTGCTGTGAATAGGGGTGTCTACTCTACATTTTATTTCTATGAGATAACTAAAAGGTTACTGATCCCGTGCCAAATTACAGCCAAGCCTATCAGGAGTAAACAGTGCTGCAGCAGTGGGAAACCTGTGATGTGATTGTCCTTCATTTTCCTGCAGGAGGTGAGCTACTGCCAGGGGATGAGTCAGATCGCCGCCCTGCTGCTGATGTACATGAACGAGGAAGACGCCTTCTGGGCCCTGTCACAGCTGCTGACCAATCAGAAACACGGCATGCATGGTGAGACGTCACAGCGAACTGATCGGAGCATGAACAGAAAACCCGCCTCTTGCATGTTTTCAAGATGAAGTGCTACTAAGAAAAGAGAATAAATGTTGAAGTCGTGTTCCTCTCAGGGCGGAGTAACTGATTACAGGCTGCGCTGCGTGTCCAGCGTGATTCTGACTCGTATTAAGTGGGATTAAAAATTGCCTCTCTGCTCTCTCTCCTCTCTTCCTTTTTAAGGATTTTTTGTTCCCGGGTTCCCCAAACTTCAAAGATTCCAGGCACATCATGATCAGATTATTTCCAAACTCATCCCCAAGCTGAAGAAACATCTGGTGAGATCACGGTTACACAAGGGTTTCATAACAGAGACTGAGGGCGAAGAAACAAGACTACAGCAAGAATTCAGATTTGTGGTGACATTTAATGTGATCTGCTGGCAGTTTGAAGGCTTGTAGATATTTGCTGATTCTCTCTCTCTCTCTCATTTTGTCTCTCTGCAGGACAGAGAGCAGATGTCTGCAGGGATTTACAGCACTAAATGGTTCCTACAGTGTTTCATTGACAGGGTGAGGAACCTGCTTGATTGATGAGTTCCCTCCTCATCCACTTCCCATTAGAGGGTGACACATGATTTTCACTCCTGTCCCGTCCCAATCCTGTATTGCGTGGCTGCAACCAACCAGCAACCAGCCACCAGAGCAGACAGGACAGAATAAAAAAGAATAAAAAAGACAACAGAACGACTAACATTACGTTCAAAATAAAGAACCGTGACCCACAAGATTCCCGAAAAAACGTCAGCCTCTACTTCCCATCTCACACTCTGTATCTCACCTCCAGTTAATAACAAAATGACAGGAGACTTGTGTAGATGGATAACATTAGCAAGAAAAGACCCCCGCCTACAGAAACTCAAACTTTATCAACACATTAAAGGACAGACTGTTTGATTGACAGGAGCTCTCTGGGAAGTGCAACCTGAAAACACAAAGTTATTTCCAAGAATCAGTAAAAACATTTTGTCAGATTGCCTTTTTAAAGATAATTCTTCATGATTTCAGCATAAAAAACTCCTGCTGATATTTGAGCTCTGGGACATTGCATTAGAAGAGGGCATTAAGAGCTGTTAAGAGCTAAACTGCTATTAGTCTCCTCCATGCATGCCCACAATCCTGTGGTGGTGGTCTGGCAGGATTCGGCCACTGTCAGCACTTCTCCGTCCCGCCGAGTCACTCAGCTCGGAGGGGCCCGTGGGCCTCTGAGGTCTGGGAAAGAACCAAACAAACCTCCTGACTCCGGCCAGGAGGAGAACTGCAGATATGTGAAACCGCTGGCAAAAAACAAATTCAAATAAGCGACGGTGACCTGTTGTGTCTGTGTTCCTGCAGACGCCGTTCACGCTGACCCTTCGCCTGTGGGACATTTTCATCCTGGAGGGAGAGAGGCTCCTCACTGCCATGTCTTACACCATCCTGAAGATACACAAGAGTAAGGAGAATACACACAGTTCACCACACACAGAGAAATCATTAACTACTCAAGCTGTTAGTCAAAACTCCACTGAAGGTTTTAGGACCAGAAACAGATCGTTTAGCCCCTTTTGAAGTCTGCAATTACGGAAAAGTTTGGACATTTGGATTCAGATTGTTCGTATGGCCTTAACATATAAACTCTGTGTGTGTGTGTGCGCAGAGCGTCTGCTGAAGATGTCTCTGGAGGAGCTCAGAGAGTTCCTGCAGGAGCGGATCGCTCAGACTTTCTTCTACAGCGACGATGTGATCATCGAGCAGCTTCAGGCCTCCATGACTGAACTGAGGAAGATGAAGCTGGACCTTCCTCCTCCAGGTACACAGCTGCACTGGAAGTCTTCAATACTGAGTTTGTCCTGTTTAGCATCGCTAGCACCTCTATATGCACTGAGGGACAAAAACGTATTCATTTAAGTATATTTCTGAAAGACATGACTACTTCGATTTGTGCAACTCATTTTAAGAAATCTAAAGAGAACTACAAAAGCCAGTTTTTAAGATTCTTTATGCACCTGTTTGGTTCTCAGGGAAGCCTGATGAATTGCCTCGTAAGCCTCTGGGTCAG
This sequence comes from Macquaria australasica, assembly GCA_005408345.1. Lineage (NCBI taxonomy): Eukaryota > Metazoa > Chordata > Actinopteri > Centrarchiformes > Percichthyidae > Macquaria > Macquaria australasica. The sequence goes on from SEMN01000449.1 coordinate 259,057, forward strand.
GAGCTACCAGTGCTGCTGAGTCCAGTACAGCCCTCCAGAGGGAAGCCATCCTCCACCAGCGGGTTCCCCAAAGCAGGCCTGAGCCTCCACATCATCTCCCACCAGCCTGACTCCATATCCCCAGACCAGAGCCCCTCCAAGGACCCCAGGGATCTCGACGCTGTGGAAGAGGAAGAGGCCCCGCTGCCTTCTCCAGACCCCATCATCATCCACAGCCAGGCCCCGCTCACCCCCGACGACTCCCCGCTCATGGGACCTCCGCCTTACCAGCCCCCGGGGAGTCAAGCAGTGGTTGCAGCGGATCCCCCCTTGCCACCAGATCAGGGGAGGGATGAAATGCAACCACAGATCACAGATGCACTCTTGCCAGGCCCCACAGATGACTCCACTGTGGCCACTCGTTCAGCTGTCAACACCGACCAACCCTCCTACAAGGTCTTGCGGACTCTCTCGGCTCCCGTAGCCCAGGTGGTCTCGCCGGCTTCGGGCCTGGCTCACTCTGAGAGTCTGTCTGCAGCAGAGAGGGCTGAGGACAGTTACCTGGTCCAGCTGCTGGAGCAGGCCTCTACTTAGTCCACCAACAGGAACCTGAACCAGGACTCGAGTGAAGCATCAGAGGAAACACAGGCTCCGGACATTTCATGAGATGAGCACCAATTTATTGATGATGTTCCTTCTGCATTCATTGGATTATGTGTCCGTGGCATTAATTGGCCTTTTTTACCGGTTTGGTACATAAAAGGTTTTGTAAAGTTTAGGCAGTTCAAACAGTTTGGTGGATGAGTTTACTGTTAATGTTTTGGTGAAGAACTACAGAAGAATTTATCAATGTTAAGCAATAATTGCTTAAAAACATGTTAGCAGCTTCAGGACCAGTATTCATTTTGGTAATCTAATTTGTAATTTTTTAAGAGATAAAGTTACTACCTAACTTTCTTTAACTTTCTAAAAGGTTTTGTAATGAATCTAAGAAGCAAATGTCATCCTTTAGGTATTTAAATATGTTTTCACAAGAGGTGTGATCCAGGTCATCAGATATGCAGTTGTAGAAGTCAAAGCCAGGTGGACTTGCAGTTTGGTCCTGAACTGCAGGGTCTGTATTTATTTAGTGTCTCAGAATCACTCCCAGGAATCACACCAAAAGTTAAACTAGGACTAAGACCAGTGCTACTTCTGAGTAGGACTTACTTTCAGCATTGAATGTAGGCTTAATTTGTACTTTCTGCAAAACTATGAAGCCAAAATAACAGATATAGTGGGCTGTAAGTTAAAATTGGCAAGCCACTCACACTCGCGTGATATTTGAAATTAGCCAAGTCAGCTCTATCCAACCACTTATATATGTTTATAATACCTATAATAGTGCTGCATCTTGCCTATATTGTGCAGTATTGTACAAACTCACATTGACTTCTGCTGGAACAGCATGTGTTCAGTCACAAAAATGTCAAAACTATCTTTTAATGACTAGGTTAACACCTCCGGATCTCTCCTAAATATCAGCGGAGATGGGAGTGATCTCGGTTAAAAAAGTTGATAAAATGCTTTTACTCCTGGGCCCAAAAGTAGGACCACTTATCGGTCACTAAGACATTTTTGGCCAGTTAGGACTGATTTCCTACTCAGAGACACCTCATAAATATGGACCCAGTTTGTCTCCTGTGGCTCTGCAGCTTTGTCAAGTCTAAAAACATAACCCCCTGATGATGTCACGCTGATGTCATCACAGTTGTCTCAAACTGGGCTTGGAGACTACAAATATTTTAAGTCTGAGTTACAAACCAGGCAGGAAGGGTCTCATGAAAGATGCTATTGAGTTGCATTATGGGAAGTGTAGGATCTAGTGTTTTTGGAAGTGGAGTACTCCCTACTGCAGACTAGATACTAGAAATTACAAATATTGGTATCGGATAAAATTAAAATGGAAATCATTGATTATCTAATTACTTTAACCAAATGCTTTTAACACGAGGTAAAACCCCGATCTGTGCAGAACAAATGTACCTCACATCAGGACCTTCCACGGCACTTCGATATCTACAGCTGTGTTTCAAAGATTTTACTATTTAATCTTTCAAACACACCTCTCTCACTCTTCGTGCACGGGGCTTGTTATTTGCATTTTGAGAAATTGTGCTCATTTCCCAGATTTTGAGGAACCTGGCTTTCACAGGAGACACAGCTACACTTGACTGACTGATTTTCAAGACACCATTTGGGACTCTGGAGCATTCAAGACCACATCCACACTGTTTCCTGTTTGTCTAAATTACCTGGAAAGTCATTTTGATGGGGTTTTATTGCAGAGAGAAGGAATCGGAAAGCATACAGAAGTCTCTGAGGCATCACCCTTTACAATAAAATAACATTTTTTGTAGTTTTGTAACGTTTCGTCAGAGAACAAAATGTAGCTCAGTCAGCCTTTGTAAAATGTTTGCTAGCAGAGTTACAATTTTATTTTTTGTACGATTGTCTTGATGCCTTATTTGGGTCAGCTTCAGTTCTTCTGTGGACGTTGTTGATGTTAAACCCTGCACAACAACACAGGAAGTGAGGTCATTTGACAACGCGAGGACGAAGAAGCAACTTTCAGGTGTTGGACTGAACACGAAACCTCTGACATGGTGAGCTGGCTCACTGTTATGATTGTACACATTGAAACCTATTGAGCTCATTTTAAATAAGTGGTTTTCTAGCTCAGTAATTTATTGTTTTATCTTCTAAGAAAGGCTTCCAGGTCATTTAGCCGCTCTTGTGCTCGTCCTTTTCAAGAACTGGAATATTTGCTGGGTTTCCATTGAGCTCCTTGAACAGTGAAAATAGGCTCTTTTTTCAATCTTACAGAAGAGGATCTGGATTTAGATGTGTTAACATTGTGCTTAGAAATGTACAGTATTGTAGAAACAGTAGGTAAGACGTTTTTCCATCTGAGAGTAGAAACCCCATTTCTGCAGCTCTGTGATTAGAAATAGTGAAAGGCTGACACCTTGTGGTTGCTTTAGGTTAAGCATGTCTATCTAGATCTAGAAAGAGTTTTGAACATTTAGAATTCATCCAAATGGCAACAAATCACGTTAGAAATATCCTGAATCATGCAATTTAATGCCATGATTTTGAATTATGTGAATATGTTCTGGCTTTTTATGACATTTGACTGTATTTCAATGCTAAAAACTCAAATATGTTTTGAATAGTTGTGTATCAAAGTAGCCACAGCTGAACCAGTTTTGCCGGTTATTTAAACGAGATGAAGTTATTATAATATGACTTTGTTAAGCACTTCAGGTCAGTGCAGGTGAAGCAAAGTGTTTAATTCTTGTTGTACATTGAAATCTACAGCACCTGGATGAAACCCTGGAGCTGAAACAATACAACTTTTATCTTCCTTGATTTTCTGTTTCCTCTCTGATTTGATCTCAGAATGAAGGAGCAGGTGAGTTTACAGAAATACACTCAGTTTGCATAATTAATTCTCAAACAGTCCCATGAAATGGTGGACGGAGTCTAAGCGGCCAAAACTGCCAGAAAATGGAGGAATTTGTGGGCGTTTATTTTAAAATAAAGGCATAAAATTGGGGAAATGTGGTTTATGAAAGGGATAGTTCGACATTTTGGGAAATAACCAACGCTTATTAGCTTTTGCCTTTATGCTATGCTGAGCTAACGTTAGCATAAGGACGAACATGGCGCTGCATCTAAGTGGAACTATTTCTTTAACTGTATAAAATGCAGTTTGTATACAAAGAAATTAATGGAATAATTACAGTGTCACGTGACATTGAGTTTAAGTAAAACTTTAAATGAAACCCCAAAGCAACTAAGGTGACAGCTTTTAAATGCACATTTTCTTTTGTTTGGTAAAAATTAACCTTCATGATTGGTTGTTTGTTTCCGTTCTGGACATTTGCTTTAATGGAAAACAAGAAAGGCAACAAAACGCACCTTTCGATTGTGGTTTTATTTTGAAAATCACAACCTGTCCCACCTGAAGAACAAACACCTGAGATGCTGCTCGGCTGCAGCTCTGAGTTCACTCAGTATTGTGGCCACAGGGAGGCGCTGTAGGGCAGTACTAAACTCACCTGTGTTATACAGGATTCTGGATTTGATTGGTCCGTGTGCGTAAAACACTTCACACCCCCCTTCATATTTTGGTTAGTTGTGGCACAGCAGGGCAGTCTCGTGCACCTTCAAACTGGGACTGAAAGTTGGGCTGAATGGAAAACTGTTGGTGTGTTCTCCACTGTGCGTAAAGTGATCACAGCGTTAAATTAGACCTAAAACCTCTCTACATCATGTCCAGCAGTCTGTTGGTGAAAACCATGGAGGACCTGAGTCTAGATCCGGGCTATGTGACCGGGGACCCCTGCCCGTCCCTCAGCCTGTCCTCCTCCGGCAGGTCGAGGCAGTCTCCGCCGCACACGAGCACTCCCCACCGGGGTACCTGGTGGCAGCACGCCGGCTCTCTGTACAGCCGGAACGGCAGCTGGGACACGGTGAGCACGCTGCCGGAGGACACGGCGGACATCCTGGCCAAGTGTCCCTGCTTGCCCGAGCTGGAGGAGTATCCCTGGACCGAGCAGGAGCTGCGGGAAGTCGTGCGTCGAGTCGCCGATTCGGATGCGTCGTTCACCGGAGAGGCTGTCCACCGACTGTCCGTTCTGCTCCGCAGGGCTTTGGTGCGGATCTCCCTGGAGGCGCAGCGGCTGAGTGAGCTCCACAGGCGGTGCACACGCCTGGAGGTCCAGAGCGCGGTGAGACTAGCGCTGGGCTGGGGTCTGGCCGAGAAATGCATCTCCTCCGCGGTGAAGGCCGTGTCCCTGCACTGCATGAGCTCCGGGGACACCGCGCGTCAGCGGAGCAAGTCCGCGCGCTGCGGGCTGACGCTCTCTGTGGGCCGCTTCTTCAGGTGGATGGTGGAAACACGCATGTCGGTGCGCGTGCACGAGTACGCCGCCGTCTGCCTGGCAGCCTGCGTGGAGAGTTTGACAGAAGAGGTGGCCGGACGGGCGCTGCAGGCTGCGAGGCTCACGGAGGAGGAGCAGGGCGGCGGGGTCACCTGCTGCCCGGTGACCGCGGAGCTGCTGGAGGGAGCCGTCAACAACGACGCGGAGCTGTGGGGACTGCTACAGGTCTACGAGCATCTCATATGTGGTAGAAACGCCAATGGTGAGTTCAAGTACCCCATGACACAATTTCCTTTTACCTCATAAAATCTATTTTTATGTACTAAACCAAAGGTTCTGGTTAAAATATTAAAGAAATAAAGAACATTATTTGGGTTCTACCTGCAGTACACGAACTGCTTGTCAAACTGATGGGACAGATCATTTTGATAATCGATTTTGAAGTAATTGATCAAGCAAATACATCCGTTTCCAGCTTGAGTGCGCTAAGATTTGCTCACATCTGTATTTTATATCATTTTAAATTGAATATAATTGGGTTTTGAACTATTGGTCACGCAGAACACACAATCTGAAGACTTCACCTGTGTTCAGGAAAATTTTAATCAGCATTTGTTTTAATTTTTATGGATTTTTATGGAGTCATTGAAAATAATTGACAGATTAAACAACAATAAAAGTTAGTTGCAGCCCAATTTTTCTCTTAATGTGTTAAATCCTACACAATTGGAGAAGAAATAGACTAGTTTGATTTTAGTTGTAAAATTTTAAACTTAAACATGACACTATCTTTTTTACATGTAGCCTAATGTTTTTTTTTCACCTATATGACATGATTTGGATTTCCAGTGGAACTGTAGGATTAGATGCAAAGACAGACTGTCACATGTTCACCAATGAAAACAGTCATCACGATCCATCGCCCAAAAAACACGTGTTTCGGACCCACGTGTGTTTTCACATGAGGCTTCTTGTTCCCGTTGTCCCTCTGACGTCTGTCCTCTCTATTGTCCTGTCAGATGATACCTGATGTAGCTGAGAAAGGTGATGGAGCCTGAATGAAAACAGATATGATATATGAACTTCCACCCGCTGCTGCATTCCTTCACCTTCTGTAATCCTTCATCAGTATTTCAAAAAATCTGGAACGTGAAACTATTTTTTTCTTCATATTTGGGAGCAAATAAGACAAATGTCTCTCTGCTGCTGCACTGGACAGCAAAACCTGAACAACTTGCATTTAAACAATGTAAAAAATATTACACAACATACTACAATAACTACAGCTCCCATGAGGCTATGGGATATGTCTTTATAGACTGAGCTGACCCCACTCTGTAGGAAAAACCATGCTTCTGACTCAGTCTGTTAAAGCTGGGTGGTATCACAGAGCAGAAGAGTTAATGGTGGCATGAAATTGCTCAGAAAGCAGTCTAGATAATAATACTAGATAATTAATGGCAGTTTAAGAAGCCTACCAACACCGTGGAAAGCGTGATGGGAAAACCCCTCAGACAGGAAGCAGGCGTTTTGGGTAATAATGGACACGGAAGTGGAAGATCCTCTCTGATTAACGTCTGCGCTCAGATGCTCACTGCGATATTTACTGGGTATAGTGTGTGTGTGTGAGTGAAGTTGTTCACTGCTTGCATGTAGAAATAAACTGTATCACAGCTAACATTTGGTCAGACAGTCTGGTTCCACTGCGTCAACTCCATCATCACCTATAATGTGTTTTAATAGAGTCGTTCTCATTAGGGCTGAAATCGAAATATGCCAACATACTATAATAAATGAAGCATTGTGGTGCTACAGAGACGCCCCGGCCTACAAATCATATTCCCCAGATGTAACGGAACATGTACAGACCCCGGCAAAAATCACATCATCATTTTTATATTTTCTTTCAGTGAAAATGAAATGCAAAAATTACCATTCACACTAAAATCGTGACCAAAATAATCGCAATGTTATTCGATTTTTTTTTTGTTGTTGCATATCATTCAGCCTTCTTTCTCATCAACATGTTTTTCTGTTTCTGTTGTCAGACAACTAAATAAATATAAAAAAGTGATTGATTGTGGATCATAAATGCTGCCTGTGAACCAGGTGAACAGGAACTTCTGCACTGAGATGTTGATCAAATCACTATTTTATGATCATGAAGTCTTCTGACTAAATAAACAGGTTAATGACAACAGCTGGACTGTGTGGTGCTAACCACTGCACCACCGTGCCACCCTAGATACTGTATCTACATATTAATCAATCACTACTTTCAGTTTAGTGCAGTTTAGAGAGCTTTACAGGACATGTGACTGCCAAACTAATATATGAATAGTAAAACAGTTGGAGACCAATGCACACCAAAAATAAAAACATAAATATATGAGATTTAAATATGAATAAAAGTGATATAAAGAGAAATAGAATAAAAAAAATAAAATGGTTATGTCATGTTCTCCCGTGTCCGCGTGGGTTCTCTCCGGGTTCTCCGGCTTCCTCCCACCATCCAAACACATGCAGGTTAACTGGTGATTCTAAATTATCCGTAGGTGTGACTGTGAGTGTGAATGTTTGTCTGTCTCTATGTGTCAGCCCTGTGATTGACTGGCGACCAGTCCTGGGTGGATCCCGCCTCTCGCCCATTGTCAGCTGGGATTGGCTCCAGCCCCCCGCGACCCTGTGAGGATAAAGCGGTATAGAAAATGGATGGATGGATGGTTAAAAGGCAGTAACAACAAGAACAGATTCAAATCACATTTTAGGATTAAAACCCATAAAAAACCAAATATATGGTTCATTTAGTTTTAACACTTACTACCTGCCTCTGAGATTTGAATCTATTAATTATCACCTATTATGTCAAACAAGTAGCCATATGGCAGCGAGCAGACAGCTGCCGTGCAGGGTAACACCTCAGTGAGATCATATTAATGACTCGTTCTGTTCATTAGCAGAGCATTGAGACTGACGTGGGTTAGATTAGATAAAGTCTGCATGTTTTCTCAGAGCGCAGCTGGCTTACAGGAGGGAAAACCAACACGCTAACATCCCGTCCTGTCTCAACAAGTTGTCACATAATGTCAGGGGGTTCTGTGGTCTGCAAATTGGTTTGACACAATAGAATTAAGCTCCTTTTACACAGGCAGTCTGTCCCTGAAATGTTCAGGAACATATGTTCAGGAACATTTCCTGCATGGGCTCATGTGTGAATGGGAGCAGGGATCGATATTCAGGGAAGTCTGTACCCCCAATTTCCAACCTCAAGACCCAGTAACATTTCAGGGAAAATGCCGGTACAACTGTGTGTGAATGAAAGCAGTAACATTGCAGGGACAAAGCACGTAAGGGGTTACATCCATCTGACGAAAGACGCTTTCACGTGGCACGAGCGAACCAATCCGAACTCCGCTGATGACGTAATTTAATCCGCCACTTGTTTACGGTTGCCTTGCCATTGCTTTTGCACATGATTTCATAACTGAATATTTACATTACAAGAACACTGGCTCCTCACCCGCCATGAAAATAAGAGATGTCTTGCCATGGACACATACATCCGGCCTTGTCCCATGTTCTTCTTCTTCTGTTGAGTTTTATGGCAGTTGGCATCTGTAAGTGTTGCATTACCTTCATCTGCTGGACCGTCTCTTTGCCCCATCTATTCTGGCATCGCCATGGCATGTGTGAAAATGCGTGAGACGGAAATGTTCCTGAATGTAGCTGCATGTGTGACTAGTGAAAATCACTAGCAGTGCCTGAAAGGTTATCCCATTAATTTACCAGGAACTATGTGTGAAAGAGACTTTAGTGTTTTGAAGTGACTGAAACAGCTTTAGATGTACAAGAAGTAAGGTTCTGTCAGCTGTGAGTTTTTAAAGGAACAGTCCAACATTTTGGGAATTATGCTTGTTTGTACTGTAGATGTAACCAGAATCAGAAGATAAGTTTAATTTCTGTGCGAGATACAGAGATGCATCCAGGATGTGTTCATGTTATACCGTACAGACCATAATTATGAGCGATCAAGTGAGAAAACTCTTTGCTGTGTCAGTGTACATCAGATAACACAAGAGCAGAACAGCATGGCAGATTTACAAAAGTATTTAAAGTGCTTAGAAAAATGGGAATTTGAACATCTACAATTGCATGACAACTGGGCAAACTCCCATCTGCTGAGGAAGATTGTATGATATGATTGAAAGCTCTGGGACAGCTAAATGGACCTTGATTGTTTGATCAAACATCAGAGATAATGTTGGAAAAATACATCTATAGATAACAAAAAGCTCGAACCACTGCGACATAAATTAATGTAAAAAGAAAAGTAGTTTCGGAGGCAAATCAGGCCAGTGAATGAATACCACGACAGTGACTGCTCAAATGGACTCTTACTGTGAACATGGTAAGCACGACCCACCTTGAAGGCACCATGTTTCTCTGCCTCCTGCCCACTGCATGCTGGGATATAGGCTTCAAACCCCTCTCCCATGAGAACGAACAGGAAGAAGCGGGTAAAGTAAATGAGTGTTGTTAGCCTCTGACCCACACAGACGACACAAAGGAGCTCTGATTCCCGCTCAGGCTGCAGGGCACGAGGTTCACGGCTCCAAGTGCCGTCTGCGCGGCTAAACAAACAGCCGCTGTAGCCGCTGTCCGGGCAGGAGAGGCCGTCTGTCACCCCACTCCAACAAAACACACACTCACAGGACACACTCTGTTACCTCGCTCAGGGTTTTTAATAAGGACATTGTTGGAGGACCAAATTGATCCACCTGATCTGATGATAAAAGTAAATCCCAGCAGTGAAATGTGAGAAAATGCTTCCACTCTGTTTGCAGAGATCCTGCTGAGAGTATCCAGGAACACAGCTTGTAATGTCATTATCATCCTCAGATCACTACGGCAAGCAGATTTACATTGCTACTGCAACCAGTCATGTCTGCAAAGTTCAGATTAAATCGTTCAGTTTCCTTTCATTGACCTTTATTTTTCCTGCTGTTATAAGGTCTGGAGATTTAGTCAGTTTGTGTTCTGTCACATTCAACATGTACACTGTTTTAACAAACACTCTTGCATTTGATGGTTGAACATTTGGTGGCTAATTGATGAATTGTTTCGTCTATGAAATGTTAGTGAGAATGCTCATATCTGTTTTGTCCGACCAACAGTTCAAAACCCAAAGATATTAAAGTTACAGGGATATGAAAAACTGCAAATATTCACATTTGCGAAGCCGCAACCAGAAAATGTTTGACGTTTTTTACTTGATAGGTGAATCAATTATCAGGATTCATTTTCTGTTCATTGATTAATAGACTAATTCTGTCCTGTTTTGTAAATGTTTGAGGGGTTAACCTGTTGTGCAATTTATTCAGGTTTTTATTGTTTTGTTTTTGCTAACTCAAAGCATGATGTTGGTTTCGTTTTTACACGGGTTTTTGAGAATAGCGGATGCCGGTGCTGCATTGGCTCTTGTGTTCAACCAATCAACGTACACTTACGTCACTCAAGGTTCCTCTTGTGCTGGGAGAGTACCTACTCTGAAGTAGGAGCTAAAAAAGTCCCTCAAAACGGCGCTAAGAGTTCTTGCAGTGCGAACACAATATAAAGGGGAGGGGTTCTCCGACTGTTCTTAGAACTATAAAAAGTTCCTCTGGTCTGAAAACATCTATTGACAGCTGTTTGCCCTGGTTGGTTCCTACTGAAAAACGTCTGGCAGGTCGGTCAGTGCTGATTGGTTAGGACAAAATAACCCTGAAGCTTGAGCTTTTTGCTTTCTAACAATCCAGTTTTGATTAGTGGCGGCCAAAAGAGTTCCACAAACTTGAAAAAGAACTCAATGGTAGCTTGTGGTGTCTTAAATGCAGCACACACTGGACGTATCATTCAGACAGAAGTATTCAGGGTACAGTACCCGAGATGTGCTGATCCAGGGAGCAAATGTGATGAAATAGATGCTTTTCTGTAGAGTTGACACGTCAGTGGTGGGACATAGCACAAAGAAATAACATATTCTAATACACTGATGTGTGTCATATTGTACATCACTGGTGTGTGTTCCCCCTGACACAAATTCTCTTTTACAGCCACTTTAACATGTAATTCAGAGCTATAAATGGCCAACGTTCCTGTTTGCAGTGTCTGTGGTGGTTGGTTTTTTCAGCTTTGTGTTGATCCTCAGGCTGAAGCAGCTCAGGGTGAACAGGAAGTGGAGAGAAACAGCTGGAGAAAGTGTCTGATATTGAGCCTGATTACAGAGATGGAGCAGGGAGTAATCCAACACTCACCGGGCTACCAAACGTCATATAATGTTATCTCCATCTGGCCTTTATGCAAAACTATAAAACAGAAGGAAGAAGTTGTTTTCAAGACATGGCTACAGTGTTTTCTCATGCTAATACAACCGATATCCCCTCTCGTATTTTAATTTGTGTGGGGCAGCGATTGAAGGACAGAACCAACGAGCATTGAATGATGAAACAATCGGTACAAAATGATTAATCGGAGGTTGATGACTTTACACGCCTCTGTGATGAACAGCCTTAATTAAACACCAGGCGTCTTTGTGACAGGAGGGACATGAGTCTCTCTCAGGAGGCCTGTTTGGATGTTTTAATGAGACGTAATCAGGCTCTGCTCTGTTGTTAACTCCACCTCATCTCTGCTGACTCCTGGCTCTGTGTTCACATCTGTACAGCCTTGTGTCAACTGTGTGAGATAAGATAAGATGAGCCTTTAATTGTCCCACAGCGGGGAAATTTTAAAAAAATTTAAAATTTGGCCTGAGCCAATAGAGTCCATCCACGCCGGCTCCAGACACACCGCCCCGCAGGTCTTAACCAGATTCAGCTATCAAAACAAAGTCTTCCCGCCAATTCTGCCGGCATGTTTGACGTGACTGTGAGTTGTAATAAGGATTTTGAATCCTGCTTCTTTAGTATTTTGGTCACGTTTTTCGTGGATTGCATGTGGTGTTGTGGTAGCGTGATAATCAGACTGAACGGCCACTTCATTTCACTTCATTCATTCAGCCTGAAATCATCTTCATGTTAACTGAGGGTTTTGTTTTTCTGTTCTGTCGGTCGTGTGTGATGCATCTTTTTAGTCCATACAGAAGCAAAAGTGGTCGCTAGGAGCTATTAACTAAACTTTAATCATGTATGTCAAAGAGATAATATTGATTTAAGAGTTACTTCTGTAAGTTGACTTACAACCACCTGCACCACTGCTACGTTGAGCTCATCCATGCTCGCCGTTGTTTTTGTGCCAATTTTACTGATGCTATTTTACATAGCTGTAGCTAACTAGCTTGTAGGAGTATGACGGCCACATTCTAAATCCCACCTACTAAGTTCTGATTGGCCGACAGTTCCTCCAACCAGCTTTCAATAAGCACGGCACCAGACCTATTTGAACTGATTAACAAATCTGAGATTTGGACGGCGAGTCAGAGGTCTGGAACCGCTTACAGTAAACGGTAAAGATCCTGATTAGTGTCTTCTGACATAAAGCTCTTGGCTGTTTCACAGTCAAGGCTGAAACGCAAGGAGGTTGAGCCTTCGTGGTCGTAGTCCCTAGACTGTGAAACGACCTCCTTTATAATATTAGTGTCCTGCCTCAAAGACCGCTTGTATTTTTAGCCACGCTAGCAGCTAGCTGTGACGGCAATGTGGGTCTGTTGGTCGGTCCACCACTTTGGTTCAGATTAAAATATCAAGTTTTGGATGGATTTCCATGAAATTTGGTACAGATATTCATGTTCCCCAGAGGATGAAACCTACTGATGTTGGTGATCCCCTCACTTTGCATCTAGCGCCACCAGCAGGTCAAAATCTTTGTTTGTCCAATACTTTGGTTTATGACCAAATACCTGCAAAACTAATGACATTCCCATCAAGATGGGGAACTTGGTAGACATTATACCTGCTAAACATCAGCACGTTAACATTAGCATTTAGCTCAAAGGTACGCTGTGCCAAAGTAAAGCCTCACAGAGCCGCTAGTGTGGCTGCAGACTCGAGTCTTGTTTAGCTTTTGCTCCTGCATTTCTACCTCTTTTATCCCAGCATTTGTTCTGTATCTGTGTTTGTTCTGACACATCAGATTCTTAACATCACGTTAAAATTTGTACAGCGTTTTTCGTTCTTGTGTTTATTTTGTAAATGTGCTTTATAAATTGATCATACCCTCTTTTTTATATGATAATTGGCCAATTCCTCAGCAATGCTTTTGCTCTGGGAAGAAGATAAACAACATACTGCCCTGAAAAGCTCCATTTATGTACAAGATGTCAGTTTTGATCTTGATTAGGACTCTGTTTGCTCTTTTGGACACACACACACACACACACACACACACACACACACACACACACACACACACACACACACACACACACACACACACACACACACACACACACACACTCACACACCTTCTCTCTGTGGTTCTGTTGTCCCAACCAAACACTTGCAGCATTATACCACACAGCAGAAAAGAGATGTTGTTTTCAGGCACAGTGACTGTGCCTCTGTTTTCATTTGGGACACACAAGCTCTCCAACACACACACACACACACACACACACACACACACACACACACACAGTACACACACACACACAGTACACACACTCTATTTCTGAGGATGCGGTTGCTGACTTTGGGACTGTTAAGCGCTCTGTTTTTATTCAACCACACACACACACACACACACGGAGAGAGTTGAAGGAAATGACTTAATCACTCATGATTCTGGATGTAAGCAGGGCAGTGTTGGGCACAGGAGCTGAGGTGTGTGTGTGTGTTGGGGGGGGGGGTCAGGACTACACAGGTAGGGATTAGAAAACAGTGATTTGTGCTTTGTCCACTGCAGACTGGTCTCCTGTTGTGTACCCATGAATAGATGCTTGTTCACCCTCTCCTGTCTGTAAACACAGCACGGTAATCACAACCAATTATCTGCAACACTCACTTCTTTCTTCCAGACAAAACCCGACTTTCTGAAAGCTGTTGGGTGATAAATCTGTCCAATCAGTATTGTGTACCTTTTTTTATTTTGCCAGTGAAGGGGGAAGGAGGGAATGTTTTGCTGCTGTAACTGTGGTCTCTAATTTGCAGTGTCCTGCATTTAGAAAGAAAAAAATGACGTATTCTATTAAAACAAAAGTCTCATGTACGATTAGAAAGAAATCCGTTCCAGACAGTTGAAGCTTGTTGCTCCTCCTACGCTAATCAGCTGATGGGATGATGTGATTACCTTCAAATATTGATGGTGTTTGTCTTAAAAATGAACACTGTGGGTAAAAGCATCAAACGTATTAAATATCAATGTTTTCACATGACGGTCTGAAATTGTTAATTACAATATCTGATGGTCAGACGCATGTTGATTATGATGATCAGATCAGCAAATACTTTTAATTATATGTTACCTGATATTTCCTATTCATTATCATCATCCTCTGTGGAAAAATGAATGCAGCAACTTTTAGACCCTATCTATGTTTTTTTCTTCACTTTAAGTCACATATTTAATCTCAGCCTCAATGTGCTCAATACATTTTTATTATTTTAATTCCCAGAAATATTTCTAAAGACAAACAAAAAGAAGATTATAAATCAAAATAAATTTGACCATTTTTATTGTGACAATTCTCCTTTTGCTGTCTCAGTACTAGGGGTGGAAAAAAAATCAATTCACTTAAGTATCGTGATTCTTTTTTTAATGATTTTTTATCGATATTATTTCATTATATATTAATAAAATATATTAATGATATATATTGTATTAATATTTTATTTACCCTTTTTATATGCAGAATAGCAATGATGCTGCTGAAATAAAACTCAGAAAGACTGACGTGATGTGCAGTGTTTTTGGAAATATGACTCATGATATACAATCTCTCTAGAAGTGTATGATTCAGCAATAAATCTTAATATCAAATTGCAATACTTGTAGAATCGCAATACATATCGAATCGCCACCCAAGTATCGTGATAGTGTTGAATCGGTAGATCAGCATCTCATCCCAGCCCAACTCAGTGCAGTGGTTTGGTGTTAAACGTCTACAGAATGCAGTTTTCCCTCTCTCCTTTCAGTTTTATCGACATGCATTGAGCTGACAAAGAAAAGTGATGGCACAGTTAAAAAGTGTCACTGTGGTTCCTCCACTTCGAGCAGAGTGAGGCCGCAGACCAGTGTGTGTCGTCTCCCAGCTGCTTCATGATGATGATAGTGATGATGATGATGATGATGGTAGTGTTTGATGAGAGTGTTTTGAGGTCGACTCGCTCCTGCTGGGTGTGTGTCGGCTGCAGAAGGCTTCGGTCTTCTGTCCTCACTGAAGCCGTTTCCATTGTGTGGAAGATCAGGAGTCAGCAAATACCCGATCCAACAGGACACAATGGACGGGGATCTCGTGTGTGTGCGTGTGTGCGTGTTCAAAACCTGGCCCTGTGTTTTGAAGGTGTGGTTCACACGACACACGGCGGGCTCATGACACACCAGTTTTACAGTGGGGAAAAAATACATAAACATCCAAAAAAACAACTCAAACAACTCAAACAGTAGAATATTCTTCTCCATTGTCCCTCCATATTCTCGGTATGTTTCAGAAATGCACAAATCTGCCAAAATCTGGCTGAAAACACAGCTATTGTTTGTCTCTAGCGCAGTTAGCTGCTCACCAAATACAAATGGCTCGCTTTTTGCCATGAAACTGGAATTACTGCTGTGAATCCAAACTGACTACAGCTGCTGTCCCCTGTGAGGCAGCAAGCTACAGACCTCTCTGAGCCAACTTTCAAGGCTGTTAGAGACTCTTAAAATAGGTTTTCTGTGGACTATTCATTTTTAACACAACCTAATGGTCTGCAGCCATGCTAACTGTTCTGTGAGGCTGGCTATCCATCCAATAGTTGTGGAGACATTTCACTCAAAACCACAAATGTCAACCTCATGGTGGCGCTAGAGGAAAAGTCAGGGGATCACCACAGTCAGGTGGCCTTTTCCTCTGGGTGCCATGAATGTCTGTACAAAATTTCATGGTGATACATTTAATAGTTCAAACATCACAGTACATTTCAGTCGGGACCAAAGCAGTGAACCAACCTACTGACCGACATGGGCGTCAATAGAGACTCCACCAGCATGGCTGAGATACAGAGTCACTGAAGAGTACCTGTAAAACCTAAATATTAATGTGCTTTATATGTGTGTTTAGGTGAGCTGTCCCTGCCGGCCCATGTCAGCCCGTACACAAAGGTTCCCGAGGATTCAATGGAGAGCAGGGAGGACGCCTACATCCAGCTGGAGCTGCGAACCCTGGAACAGGCTCTACTCGCCACCTGTGTGGGCAGCATCGCAGAGCTCAGTAAGTGTGTGTGTGTGTGTCACCGCCACCACAGTCGGCTCCTGAGTTTTGTGTGTGTTTGTTTAAACTGTGGCCGGCGTGGGGCTCCTGGGACAGATCGTTAGACGCTGCCAGCTCCCCCGTCGATTACATAACAACCTGTGGCTTGTATCCAGAAAACAAGGGCACCTTCACGCCCTGCAGGCCACCGTACCTCATTATCTAAACGCTCATTACAGAGGGAAAATAAAAGAAGTCAGTGCCTTCACTGTTCATGGCAGTTTATGGACGTCTGATGACATGTTCATGTGACCACGAAGCACTTTAACACACCGTGTTCTGTATATTTCACTGTTAGTCATATTGTTATTTCAGCTTTCACATTTCTCCCTCGTAGTTACATTTAGAATATTATCACTGTTTGGTGAAAAGAGATCTTTTAACTAACCGATTATAAGGTCATCTATGGAAAGGGAGTGATTTTAATTAATAAAACTCTGTAAAACAAACAAAAATAAAAATAAATCGCTGCATATTGGAAGGCTTGTGTTCATATTCTTCATAATATCCTATTTATTAAATCACAAGTGAAACTGTGCAAACAATGATAACCAATACAGAGCTGTAAAAGAAAAACAAACCTTGACAAAAATGAACTTTCACACTCAAAAGTTGTTTATCTTTGTTGTTGAAGAATTACAGTTTAAAGTGCTATACAACATTATATATTGATTATATTTTTAAATCAGTATTTATGTCTGTAATTCTATTCTTTATTCTACAACATTCTGCTTATACAGGTTTATTTATTGCACATAATCCTAATTTTGAAATCTATATTTAGGTGAAAGTAGTTTGTTGGTTACAACTGTTATTTAATCCACATGTTCTATATTCGTTATTTTCCAACCCACAGTCTTCATAATGTGAGTAAATCAAAGCATGCAATTGCTTCCATAAACTTTGCATTCTCTTCTTCTTTTATGTGTTTTTGCCATGTTACTGGTGGCGCCTAAAGATAACAATGTCATTCAGAGCTGCCAAGATGACAATGAAATTTGCTGTAGATATTCACAATCCCCAGAGGATGAATCTTAGTGTCTTTGGGGACAAAATTTCCACTCATACAAAAGAAATATCAAAATCCAACATGCAGATTGACGTGAAATTTCTTTATCATATATTCCTGCTTCCCAGAGGATGAACCCTTTAGATTTTAATGACCCCACGACCTTTCCTCTAGCGCCACAAACTTTACACTTTTGGGTTCATGACTGGCATGACTGGCATGATGTACTTACAGTATGTAGTGATTATTTGCAGCCTCTAGGGGGCACTAATGGATCTTTAGATTTTTGTGTTTAATTGCTTACAATAATTTTTGCGCGTGGTTATTTTCTTTTTTTCCTTAACTGTTGAAATAAGTGGCTGAATGTCCCCACAGACACTTAAATAAAGTCTTTCTTTATGAAGTGAGAATGATAGGATGCAGATGTGACCATGATGGTTCCTGCCGGTTCTCCCTGCAGGTGATCTGGTGTCTCGTGCGATGCACCACATGCAGCGTCTGCGCAGCTCGAGCCCTCCCATCAGCCCCACTCGCTCAGCCAATCAGCCGTCAGTATCCTGGGCCCCGGATGCCCTCCGAACGCTCTACTACTTCCTGTCCAGCCCACAGATGGAGTCTGTGGAAAATCCCAACCTGGAGCCTTCGACCATGACGCTGAGCAGAGAGAGGTGTGTGTGTGTGTGTGTGTGTGTGTGTGTGTGAGAGAGTCAGATTGTACCATTGACATCAGGCTGTTCTGTATTGATGTCAGAGGCCTTGTTCATTAAAAAAGCAGCATTTTCACATCAATAAATCACTTTATTCTCATCATTAAGAGCCTGTAATCTGATTACAAACTAACAGCAGCAGAAATCTGCTTTACTCTTTTCTTCTTGTGGGAAATATAAAATACTAAAACAGGCCACCAGTCGTCTTCACTGTGGTGTCATTAGTTTTCAGTGATCATACCAAGGTTCAATTCATTTAACAGTGATATGTTGTCTGGTTTATGTTTCTGTATGAAAAGCACGAGGCCTGACTGGTTTGATAGTTTAAGCAGTCTATGGTTTAAGCCCATCACTTTGGGTTTTAACTGAAAAATAATTTAAAATTATACATATAATATGACTTACATTTCTTTAACTGGACTTGATTGATTAAAGCACATTTTTAACTGGACATTTTGTTCCTGTGCATCAAAGAGTTTCCATGTTTTCTCCTATAACACAACACTGTTTGTTGCAATTTACAGAAACCAGCTTCGAGCATAGTGTAACAGTTCATTCTAGACCTTATTAATTCAAGGTTCACTTACTAGCTTTTTTCTGAGCTTTCCACCATCAGCAGATCGTTTCAGTGATGACAGCTGAGCAAACTTGATCCACTGATGAAGACTAGGAAAAACTGAAAAAGAAAAAAATATTTTATTCAGCTTAGAATATGTTTCTTTCACCATTTAATAAAAGGATCAAATTCTTAAAATCGATCAAACTTTATTTGTATACCACCTTCACACAGGTTAGTGCAAGTGCTCTATAGATGAGCGACAAGCTGATAAGACGGCACAAATAAACAGTAAAATAATTTGAGACTAAAGAGAAATAAAAATGATAAAAATGAAACCATAAAACCAGTCAAATAGATATAAAAAATGCTGTAAAAAAAGATGAAAGACGATACCAAATAATAGATAAGGGGGGACGTTTTAAAACATAAATACAATAAAATAAATTATGGTAATAAAACCTTCTAATTAAAAGTCAGACAAAAGAGGTAGATTTTAAGTTTACATTTATAGACATCAACACTTTGAGCTGCTCTCAGATCAGGCTGCATGACCACTAAAAGCTGCCTCATAAAAAGTTTTTGTCCTGCACTTGTGAACGACTAAAAGACGTCCTGGTTCATACGTCACAAGCGTGTCAGACAGAGAGGCTGCTGCAAGACCATGAGGTGCTTTAAACACAAGCAAAAGAATTAAAAATCAAAACAAAAACGGAAAATGAGGCTAAAAATAAAGGAGCCACATCTATACTGACAGCATCTTAACCTTCCTGCAGGCCGTTCCTGCTCCTTCCTCCTCTCATGGAGTGGATCAGAGTCGCCGTGGTGCATGCTGAACATCGCCGCAGCCTATTGGTGGACAGTGATGATGTCAGACAGACGGCCAGGCAGCTCCTGCCAGGACTGGACTGTGAGCCCAGACAGCTAAAGTGAGGAGCCAAAAGGATTAAAAGGATATTAAAACTGTCTGCAGGAGCTGAGGATGATGCAGAAACAGATTCATGTCTCCGTCTCTGCAGGTCCGAGTGCTGTTTCCAGTCCTTTAAATGTTTGGATGCAGAAGCTGCTTCAGCCAAGTTCCAGCTGGATTTGGGCTTCAGGATGGTCTCGTGTGGCCGAGCAGATTTGGTCCATCAGGCCACACAGCTTCTGGGAGCTGAGGGGGTGAACACCATGGACGACCAGGTGAGGGGGATTATGTTTCCATTTTATTGAACCTTTGTACCCTAATATATATTTTCACTTTTCACCAACAGCAGATGCAGATACAGAACCTTTTCACTCTTATCGTCTCATTATTGCTGTGTCCTTACTTACAGCTTTAAACTAGTAAATCAGCACTTCATTATGTTGACGTGCAAAAAATCTGCACTTCACTCCGATCTGCCACTCTTAAGAACTTTTATCAGCCTTGTCATATTTTTTTAAAGTAGCTGTAAAAAAACCAAACAAATGTGTTTTTAACCCTTTTAAAATCATTTTCTCTAACCCTCTAACACCCAGCCTTTTTTTGGGAGTGGCCCACCTAAATGATAACAAATGGACTGTTGTTGGATGTTAAACCCTTGCCATGAATCTGGACATAAGGTTTTTGAGGATTGTTGTCCTGTCAAAATGTTTGAAGGAAGAGAGAAACCATATTTTTTAAAGGATTCAGTTATACACTCTGCTTTGCATTGTATCTGATTATTATATATAACAGGGCGTTCTTTTTGAAAATGACCACAGTGCCCAAAAAGATGATGTAATCTACCAGTACACATATTAGTTGTTCATAATTGTATAACTTCTCATAGTACCAGCAGTCTGTGAAGGTTCTACATAGAGCTAACATCCCGCCGGCAGAACAGATTATTCTACTGATGTTCTATCAAAGGTTTATCTTCTGCTTCTCCAATCAAGGTTGTGATCGGTCAGACAGAATGAAACTGTTCCCACAGCAAGACTGAACACCTGAGAAACACTTAAGTTTTCCATAATTTTAGAAGAACAATTTTAGGAACCATACTGTATCTTTGCATTAGTTATCTGTGTAGTCTAATAAAACCATTGCCACTGTTTGTGTCTGTTGCTGCAGGGAATGACTCCTCTGATGTACGCCTCTGCAGCCGGAGATGAAGCTCTGGTGCAGATGCTCATAGAGGCCGGAGCTCACCTGGACCTGCAGGTAAAAACCAGCTGCTGATTCCGCTATAGCACTGACTACATCACAACTGGTTAGTGTCTTAGTGACTGACG
The DNA here is from genome assembly GCA_005408345.1 of Macquaria australasica. NCBI lineage: Eukaryota > Metazoa > Chordata > Actinopteri > Centrarchiformes > Percichthyidae > Macquaria > Macquaria australasica. Next base: position 279,896 of record SEMN01000449.1, read on the forward strand.
TTTGTGTGTGTGTGTGTGTGTGTGTGTGTGTGTGTGTGTGTGTGTGTGGTGGTCAGGTCCCAGGCTGCTCTGTCAGACACCCATCGGTTCACCCCGGCAGTCGGCGCTGGGTGGCTCTGACATTCGCTGTGCTGCACAGTCACCTGTCTGTGGCTCAGGTGAGGCTTCCAAACTGAACATAGCAGTGAGAGACATTTCAGTGGGTTGATCCTTTATAGAAAGTGAGTGCATGTTCCACTCGAGTCTCTGGTGGAAGAGAACTGCGTTTTGGGCCGTTCATAAACAGCTAGACCTGGTTTCAGCAGCACTTGTTTACAAATTTGAACAGAAATACTTCCAGTTTTCTATGTACTTTACTTTTTATTCTACATTTTGTCATCTTTTTTTTTTTTTTTTGATCAAACTTCCTGAAACTAGAACAATGTCTTGTCTTGTCCTGCCCTGAACGTGGAACAAATCGCTTTTCTTCAGGTAGAGAAACAGGAAGCAGTCTGAATTTGAACATTTACTTTTACTTCTGACGAACTGAGTTCACTTCCCAACTCATGACAAAAACCTTTAACAAGATTTGAGTTTTTCTTTCACGTCCACAAACAAATGTAGTTTCTATAATGCTGAACTGTTTCCTTAACAGCAGCTGAAGATATTGTTTTGGCTGACCTCAGTTAATAATAATAATAATCATTTTTATTTGTAAAGCGCTTCTCTAGACCCAAAGCGCCAGATAAAGACAGTGATACAAAACAAAAACATTTGGCGTAAAAGCACAAGAGACGACAAGATTTCTAGTTGGTTGGTTTAACTTCTCTGCCTGTTGCACTCGAGGGTGTGTCGGTACACTGTGACATCACTGGTGGGTGTGGTCAGAGGTAAAACAGACTTGAAACTTTGAACCAGACAGGGTGTTCAGTCGCTCTTTAAAGAGATGGTGGCAGCTTGCAGGAAGCAGGTCAGTGTAAACTTGCCTGTGGTGTCATCATGCTGACAGCTGCTGTTGGAGGCCGGAGCAGACGTGGAGGGAGGAGCCCTGCTGGACGGGCAGGAGAGCTCAGCTGAGACGCCGCTACAGCTGGCTGCTGCTGCAGGTATCTCATTAGTGAATTCATACGTGTGTTAAGACCTTTGACTCTGACAACACACACGAATGCTACTGATTCTGTAGCGCAGTATAACCAAAATGAACAAAATTTACCTGCACTCATTGTCTGAGCAAAATGCACTTTTTATTACTATCTGATACTGGATTTTTGAGGCCAAAACTGATATTTTAGAGAAAACAATTTATCTGTCGTTTTTTTTAACCCATAAACAAACAGATTTGATCAGGATGCCTTAAATTCGTTTTTTAAAGAACTGTGTTAAAGATATACACTGAGCGGAACATTTTACAGTTAGACAAACATATCATTGTTCTCAGGTGGATACATTTTGTTATGGAGATACTGTTTCTAAATGACCTCAAACATACCTTTGACATTTCTGTACTGACATTTTGTTTTCACTTACAGGTATATACGCTGATTCAGATATATCTACAAAAAGCTGTTATCGGTCAATATATCGACAGTTAATCCGTTTAGCTCTATTTGCTTATATTTTCAAAGTGGTACAGTGTGTTTTTTCTGGCAAACGTTATAGGATGGATCACTACTCAAAGTGTGCTTCAGTTTGCCTACATTTTGATGGGTTGTATTTACGTGATGTTATTATATGTACATGCAGGACAACATTCAAGATACATTTGCATCGGTCAGTGCAGGTACACGTCTGGGGACAGATGATGCCTCTAAATCCAACAACGTGTTTCATCTTCCCAGGTTACTACGAGATGGTGAGCTTGCTGCTCACCCATGGAGCAGACCCTCTGCTTAGAGTGCATCATGGGAATTCACTGACGTCACCGCTGTATGAGGACATGAACTGCTTCAGCTATGCTGCAGCACACGGACACAGGTGAGACATTTATCCAGCCGTTTATAGCAGTAAAATAATAGTTTATTTGTATAGCACTTCTTAAACAAGTGGTTCACATAAAACGATCAATAAAAGCAAAGAAAGAGGAATAAAATCAACCAGTAAAACAGATAAAAATCTAAGATGTGAAGCCTATAAGACAAATGCCATCTAATGTTTCCATTGATGCTTCAACAACCCATAGAGTGCTCTCAGCACAGTGACATTGTGTGGATATTCAGGTACAGACAGGTGGTGAAAATGGTCTCCAGACATCATCACAATGTATCAGAAATATATCAAAAATATATCAGCACAAACGTTTGATTTTAAAAACTGAACTGCGGATAATTCATCATAAAATTACTTTGATTCTTTCTGATGTTATTCTTTCAGATTCGTCAGGTTATGTGGTAATATTACTTTAGTAGAAGAAGAATTCTCTTAAAAGAATGCCAACACCAACAATACAGAATCATTTGATCGCCAGTTTTTCAAATATGACCTGAGGTTAAAAGTATCCATCACATAAATAAAATAAATAAATAGCAGCTATTTCTGCCTGTTATTTCAGTGGTTTGGAGAAGTTTTCTTGGACGTTTAGTTGCAGCATTAGAGTGATCTTCAATGCTCCACCTGTAGAATTAATCAGCCCTGTATGATACAGAGTTTTACTCCACTTCGTTCACTTGATGAACTGTAAGAAAAGTAATAAGAAGAAATGGTGAACTTCAGGTGAAAAGTTGATCCAGTTATGTTTCTATACAGTATATGTATATAAAGTTCAGTACACATACAGTATGTGGGGGGGTTAATAATGCTTAGAGAAGTCGTTTGGCAACACATTTTGGTGAGAAATACCAGGATCTCAGTTCCCTTCTCAACCCCAACATGTATGATACATAAGAGTGCAAGAGGAGGGCGGGCTTTTCATTTAATATGCATGACAACACACAAAGCATCACCTGTCCTCTGTTCTCCTGCAGGAACATCCTGAGGAGGCTGCTGCTACAGCCTCAGCACAGGAAGGAGGACATCCTCTCTTTGGAGGAGATCCTGGCTGAAGGAGTGGAGGAGGATGCAGAAACTCCAGCTCCTGACTCCCCGAGCCCTGTTCCCAGGCTGTGTAAGGCCAGGATGAAGGCCCTGCAGCAGGCAGCCTACTACAGCGCTGAGCACGGTTACCTGGATGTAACCATGGAGCTCAGGGAGATGGGTGAGCTCCTGAAGTCTGTCTCATCCACTGACAACATTTCATTTGAAATACATTAGAAACAAAAACACAGTAGAGTGCAGGAATTATTCGTTCTGTATGTCACTGATCACCAGTGGATGCTAGAACTGGCCACTGTTTCTTAACTCAAGTTGTTTAACAGCAGGACTTGTTTCTGCTTCAGTCTGAAACTACACGACCTCCATCATGTGCTTTGTTCCACCTTCCTGCTCTGTCCAGGTGTTCCCTGGAGGCTCCACACCTGGCAGGAGTCTCTCCGCAGAGCCCAGCAGCTGTGCAGGGACAAAGTTCTGGTCTCCCTCCTCACAGAGTTCCCCTACATCAGGACGGAGGACTACAGCCCTGAGCTCTTCTCCGCAGGCATACCGCTCATGTTCAGCATGCTGGAGACCAGCAAGGTAGAGCTGAGCGCCTCTCTCTGTCTATTTATGCCGCCACTAACTGACATGACGTGGACCAGTGTCTTCATCAGTCCTCCTGAAAAACTTCTGTCTATATTCTAACTTACGTTGGTATCTGATACTGTAATGGACAGTCAGATTTTAACACTTTATCTGTGTCATCTGAACTTTACTTAATAATTAAGTAAAAACTAAATAATCTTTATCTTGGTTAAAATGATGAGATGCTCAAATATTAAGAAGAGACCTATTTAACTTTACAGACCCTCAGTGTCATGTTGCAGCATTTCCTCCTTTCAGTGACTCAAATGACTCCATTCAGTCATTTGAGGAAATGCATTTTGGGAAATTAGCTTATTTGTTCTCTTACTGAGAAGTAAAATGTTTTTCATCTTTGTGCATGCGATGCAAAGATAGCAGCCTGAAATTTTTAGGAAAAGCAGGAAAAAACAGCAGAAGTCAAAAGCAGCTAGCTAATGTTAGCTACCCGGCTATGACCATGAAAACTAGCAACAGTCACTTCTGATTGGTTAGAGCAAAACAAGCGTCCTAACATGAACACGAGGTCGGGCTGAACAATGACGTGAAAACAAAATGACAGTTCAGTCAGATTAATTGTTTTAGTGCCTAAGCTAACAGCTGCTACAACTGCAATGTGTCATTTGCAATTCGTACACAAGTTTAATGTGCACATGTAAAGTGTAAATCAGAAAGCTTGGCAGTTTTTGGAAGGGTCCACTGTTTGTGCTTGGCTAGCTGCTCAGTGGCTCTCTGAAAGCCCACAGAGGAGAACATTATGTTGTTTCTTCTTGTCAAATACGTCTCGGTAAGACAACAAATAAGCTAATTTTCCTAAACCTCAAATTCCTTTCCTTTTTACTGCTGTGACTGATGGCATTTAAATGTTGTTGGCACCAGCGTTGCCAAATGCCAAAAACCAAATAAAGTATAAAGACTCCAGTATTATCGTATAATTTAAGGGAAACTATCGTACATTCAAAATCCAGACTGCAGAGCACCCAAACTTGAGTTTTAATGTACATGAATTGCAGCGAGGGGTTAACAAGTCAACTGCAAAGGGCTCAGACTGCGGGCCAGCATTTATAATGAAGCCTACAGGACACACTATGCATCCTAGCGTGTAAGCAAATAGGTTAACATAAACGACACCACACAAAATGATGGTCCAGGTCCAGATCCAGGGTCAGTTGTCTGTAATACATTATCGACATGGTTAGCGTATGATGAATATTCACACTGGGTCCAAATCAGCTCTACAACATTTCACTCTTATCGAAAAAAAAAACAACTATGAAATTATGAGGTCTCAATTATTGTACATTTAGGGTTTATTACAACTGTTGATCGTATATCGTACAAAGGGCTAAATTATCGTACAAATACGATAATTATTGTACAGGTGGCGACACTGGTTGACACACACATAAAATGGCACAAAACCCTCTGAAATGGTGACAATTTTCTAACCAACCATGTTGCATTTCACGATAAAAGATGGAATTCAAACGACAAATACATACGACATACTGCATGTTGCCAACACAGGTTCATGACGCTGCCGACGATGAGCTCCCAGCTTTCACTTCATGTTCTTAACTGACATCTGCACTAAAGATCCAGTGAACCGGCCACCTGTGTGTCCATGACTCTTTCATGCTTTCACCTGTTTCTTTAAGGTTTGAATATCTGTCCAGTCAAATGTGTTGAGAAGTTATTTACCCTGTTTCCTCTGCAGGACTACGTGATAACCAAGCGGCTGGCGTCTGTGTTTTCTCACTGCTACAGCTGCTCTCCTGTTCCTCCCATCCCACCCATGGACGTCACTCTGTCTACACAGCTAGGTAACGCATCACTGCTGCCCTGATGACGACTATCGATTGGGTGATTTTTGGGTGAACACTTGAAGGATTACGTGTTTGTCTCTCTGTCCTCAGACATTCATTTCCTCAACAACCAGGAGATGTCGGATGTGACGTTCATTGTGGACGGGCGTCCGTTCTTTGCTCACCAGGTGCTGCTGATGTCGGCTTCTGAACGGTCTGATCTCTGTTCTCTGACTCAATAAGTAATCAATGACTGCTGTTAATGTCTGCTTACATTACAGAGCTGTTAACCCCTTACAGAAGGTTCCTAAACCCTGATTTCTTCTTTCAGAGATTGAATTTTCCAGTGAACCTGAAGGACAATTTACACAAATGTAAAAAACTAAAATAAATAAAAATAGGAATAAATAGGACGAGAAAAGTCACGAATATAAAGTGAATAAAACGTGAAGGATAAAAATAAAGGCAATGAGAAGAGAATAATCTATAATATAAACCCAAAACAACCAAAAATCTAGATTTACAGTTGGACATGTGGTTTTGTTGTTATTTTTGACACCTTAATATGACAAATCGGTTCATTTAAAAACCTAAGATTTACCATGTACGTTATAAGGAAACAAAGGGAAACCTAAGTTAGCTGTAGACAAAATGAAAGTGTGTTACATCTCTAACAATCACCAGTGTTCTCATTTAAAACTCTGTGCGTTTTGTCCTGTCAGGTTTCGACGGATGCTCTGTGATTCCCCCGACAACATCATCCACATCAGTCACATGACCTACAGCACTTTCCAGGTAGGACACACCTTCACCTTCTGTCCTCTGGTGTTAATGTGAGCGACTGTCTGACACTGAAGTGTGTTTTCTTCTCTGTAGATGATGATGAAGTCTCTGTACTGTGGAGGGACAGAGGGACTGACTGTCTCCCTCTCTGAAGCCATGAAGGTAAAATCACTCACCTGTTACCTGCTGGAGTAACATTAGTTTTTACACTGGAGATACGTGTATCAATTATTACATTCCACAGTACCAGGAATATACTGCAGGTCATTTTAAACATATTTCCATTATCCTCAAAGACTCAAAAAAATAAAGAATTTGAATCTGTTTCACAAAGGTGTGTCTTCACTCGTTCACCTGAGCAGAGATATTTCTGTGGACAGACATTGAAACCGCCTACTACACCAGCAGCACGTACGGATTTGGCCAAAATGTAGCATGCAGTCTGCAAACAAAAGCAAAATATGCAGTTTGCCAAAAATACCCAGATGTCGTACTGATTCGGAAAAATTCTCCAGTGTACATCGGACCAGTCTACCTCGCCTACTGTGTCCCACAATGCAAAGCGCTGGCGGTGGTTTGCTGTTAACGTTACGTGCATTTTGACTTATTTCATGTCAGCAGTCACCAAAATCTGTTTCTGAACAAATATGAGGTGAGAAAAAAAGCAACTGAGCTGCTGAATCTTCACTCATATCAGATCTACAAGGCCCAATTTACAAGTTTCTGACTGCTAGCCTTCTGCTAGCCTATTAGCTTACCAATATAATTTTCCATTGAGGTTAGTGAGTTGGCTAACATTAGCTTGCAGTTGCTATTGTTTACTTCCACTTTCCAAAACCAGAAACCAGCTAAGCCCGGCCTAACATACTGCAAGATACATCGATTTGTTTCATACTGCATACTACTATGTAAAGCAGTATGTAGTACGTACTGCATACTGCGTTCGTCGGTAGTATGTAGTATGCGGTTTTGAATACATCAACAGTGTGAGGCTGGAATCTCAGACTATAAACAGCTCTATTGGACCAAATCAACATATCTGAAAGTCACCATGTGCCATTATAAGACCAACAAGTACATAGTGCGGATTAACGACATGCATAGTAATAACTTTAAAGAGCAAATTAAATATAAAGTGTTTATAGATGGCAAAGTGATGATATGTCTGCAAAAAAGGCAACTAGAGAAAGTAGAAAAAATCAGCACAGGATCTTATTTGGGGCCAAAAGTAGTTTTACAGTAGTTCATTATAGAGAGGCTGTTTGTTTTCTTTGGATTAACTGTGTTGTGACTGTTTCTTTAGCTGCTGCCGGTGGCCACTTTCTTCCAGCTCCGAGGTCTGCAGAGGATCTGTGAGATGAAGCTGTCGCAAAGTCTGACTCTGGACAACGTCGTCCACCTCTACCAGACTGCACAGGTACAGAAACGCATGAAGAGCACCGAGAGGGAAGAGCTGTTCTCTGCACTGGACAGATAAAGCTCTGAGCATGTCAGCCTTCACTGAGTTACAGCTCAGGTGCAGCCTCTTGATTTAGAAATGAAACGGACACAGTCACATGACTTTCTTTGACTTGGACTGAACTTTATTCTGTGTTAAATTTTTTTAATTCTATTTATTTGATTTTTGTAAGGTTTGGTTAACACTTTAGGTCCCTTAGTTTCTTAAAATGTACTAGAAAGGAAGTGCTATGTTACTGTTTTATGTAATTTGTTATTAATTACAGGGAAAACAGAGACCGTTGGTACACTTACATTTAATACTTTTTTTCCCCAGCAGTTGATTTCGAGGGCAATTTTACAGACAAAAAGCCTCTGGAAATCAACAAGTGCTCATAAACTCAACACAGCTAAAGACAAATAAGTGTCTCAGAAGTTTGTGTCTATTTCATACAGCAACAATTATTAGTTAGTTACCCGTAAAATAAATCAAAGTTTGTGAAATATTATTCTAAGACTTCAGACTCAAGTCTCAAAACACTGAGACTGACCTGAGAATCAAAACAAGTTTGATTTTAATAAGCTTCTGGAAACTAAGACTCAACAATAATTCTTTTTAAAAGAAAACTAAAAGCACGCAGAATAAGCACTCGGCTTTGATATAAACTTATATTATAATTTCAAGGTCATGATACATGTGAGCAAAACAGCAGTTACATAATCCTACATTGTCACCGTGAGTCGTCCATTGTAGTTGATTTTTATGTAGGACAGACCCTGTAAACCCCTTTTTAAATCTCTCAGTAAAAATATATCATCAATCTAAACTCAAGGGTGTTTTTGTTTAGTTTTTTCCTGAAAAGTGACATTTTGGAGATACACTTGACATCTGTGATATGTTCCTTTTTTAAATCTGTTAAATCGTTTTCTGTTTATACTAATATATAAATAACTCTCCTGTCAGTGCTGTACTCAGTCTGACCAAACCTCGTTGTGTGTTTGTATCTGCAGCACCACGGAGGAGCTGAGCTCTGCAGGTTTTGTGAAGGGTTCTTCCTGCAGAACATGGACCAGCTCCTGGACCGGGAGGACTTCCACCGCCTGCTGCTGGGCGGCGTCGGTCAGGAGCTGTTCTGCCCAGGGTTGGGCACCCAGGACCAGGACCAGGACCGGGATCCGCTGGCTCTCCTGAGGGTTTTGGAGGCCACGCTAATCCACAGACTTTACAGCCTCCACTCTGCATGTGGAGAGTAGAAACAAAGCGGCAGCCTCCACCACCCGGACTGTGTTCAGCCTCCACCACCCGGACTGTGTTCAGCCACACCGGTACGTCGTATGTGTGTTTGGGAACAGTAGCCATATTCTGTGTTCTTACCTTTAGTCCTCGTAGGGAGAACACGTTAGTGTAGAAGAAGAACAGATTGAAAACATCATCAGTGTTTTAACCAGTTATTCTTCCTTTTTATTATTATTGTTTTTTGTGAATCATTGCTGTGATCGATTATTATTATTTCACTTGTGACGGGACCGAAGCCTTACTGAAGCTCTTGTATGTTTTTTGAATATTTTGTATATGTATAACCTGTAAAGATCAGCGTCAGAGTCCCGTTAACTTGATATCTGGGGAACTGCACTTGCTCATATCATCACAGAGCAAAACGAACACATCGATAGGCAGAAATTCTCCTGTTCCATTCGCCAGTTTGCCTGCTCAAATTACACAAGAAATGTTACAACTTTCATATATATTATATATGAAGTATTGTAATTTCACAATTATAGTATATATATTATATACTATATATATATTATATATTTTCATCTTATACAGCAATATGAGGACACACAAATAACTATTTCGAAGGACTAGAAGCAGTAACAAACAAATCTCTCACGACTAACTTTGAGGACACTGAGATCATGTTTATTGTTATTTCCTAATATTGTTTCTGGAACATTTGAATTTTTAATGTCCTGAGGCGGAGTTTACGTTCTGCCATTACAGACAAGTTACATGTAGAGTTTTTTTTTTTTTTTTTTTAAGGTAAATTCTTATATTCTTCAGAGTCACTGTCTGTCTGACTCTTTGGCAGATTATTAAAGGGATCGAGTGGTTCTCCACCAGAATTATGTTCCTGGTAGTGTGACGAATTCTTTCAAATACAACAACATGTAGGGAGATGCAATTCATAGAAAATATAACTACTTAAATGAGTAAATATTTTTAAAAGGGTTACGCTGGGACCTCAGTAGTCAAATGGTGGCAGCAGTGTTTGATTGACCCTGTGCTAGGCCCCGTCCCCTTTAGCTACTGTTATAAAACCTGTCAAGCTTTCCAATCTCACACAGCCCGTATGCAGTTTACAGTCATAGCGGTGGCAGATTTACCATCAAAAGTCATGGTAACTTTTGAAGTAATGGGTCCTTGATTTCAGAAATTACAGCCGTCAATAGCAGATTTTGCTAGCTAGATATCTAGCTATGTAACCTGGTTTTCAGCTGTCTCGTTTTAAAACAATAACACTGTAAAAGTCTTAAATGAACACTTGATGGCTACATACACAATATCAGGCTAAAAGACTAAAGCTTACAGGTCACAGGTAAAAAAACAAAAATCAACATCCTCACCAGCTGATGAACCCTGTAGAAGAGCTGGAAATAAGACGAGCAGCATTGTTGAGGGGTAGAGCTAGTTATCCACAGGATTGCTGCATAGAATTATAAATAAATCACTATATAATAATCTAGTATTAGTCTGTCATTAGTTTACCCACTGTAACGCTAGCTAATGTAACGTGACGCTCTTTTTGGTTTTGGATCAAAGGACACGACCTGCCAAACTCTCTGGAAACCAGGTATCTCTGTTACTACGGCCCGTGCAAACTGCTTCAGTACGTGGAATAATCCGAAACTCCGTGGCTAGTTACGGTTGCGAAGCTGTGACTGGGCTGTCACTGTTTGGGTTTGGTGAACTTCACACTGCACTGAAACAGAGAATAACTGTTACCCTCATACATTTGCATTTACTTAATCTGACTGCTGATCCATTTAACCTTTTTATTTAATAAAAATGTGCAGTTTTGCAGAAAACAAGTCAGTGTGGATAAAAACCGTTTGAAGCGAAGACATTTGTAATGTAAACCCTCTGCAGCTGCATGCAGATGATCAACTCTGAATGTGTAAAATATCTACATATTTTTATGAATAAAAACCTTATAACGAAAACAAAATGAGTGCACACAGCTCCAAAGTCAACAGATTTATTTCCTTTAGCACTGAAGTTGTTCACAGTAACATCACAAGGGAATACATTGCCAGTGGTTATCCTGCTCAGTAGTAGCGCTCCGTGCTCCGAGTCCATTCTGTGTGCTCTGGATTCCCCCAGTAGAAAAAGAGGAACGCGAACAATGAAAGGTATTGCTTTAATTTTTCTCTCTGATAACCCAACGCCCACCCAGCTGGTGAGCGACCCGATCGCCAGAGAGGTCCCTCTTTGAGAGAATGAGTAAGGAGGATGCATTGCACGGTTACTGTGTGCACACAGTAATCAAAAAGGAGAAAGAGGACGGCGAAACAAAAAAAAAAAAAAAAAGGCAAATTAAAACAAATGCACATAAAGAACATAAATACATAAATAAGTGTGGAGAGAAAAAGGGAACAGGAGAACAATTCCAACGACGACATGCAAAGAAAAGACGAATGCTGAACATGCAAACAACCGTACAAGGTCAAAGCTAAGAGTAGGAATCCCCTTGGTTTTTTAAATAAGCTTGTCAGTAAACTCGGCTTATTTACAGAATGAGTGTTTGGTGAGATCTGAGTCATCATACACACAGTTATCAACAAAGGGTTTGTTCCTCCCAAAGAGGCTAAGTCTACATTCTTAAATTACAGTAAATCATTTTCCAAATGTATATTACAAGGTTTCTCTCGTCAAAAAGCCGGGAAAAGGAACCAACGCTCAAACGTTTCGAGATTTCTCGCTGACCAAATAACTTAAACATGACAACAATATCCTTAAATAATTGGACGTTAAGAAACATTCTCTACATCTTTCTTATAAATAACTGAGAATAAATTAATAACAAAAAAATGACAAAATACAATAAAGTACAAAAATATACACAGCAGTTCAATATTGTAGAAATTATAATAAAAAATAAAAATGCCCTGACATGGTGTAACTGAACCCAAATCTGATCCACTTGTCAAAAGTGCAAAAGAAAGAGACATTTCATCGACGAGGTCTGGTCACACCGGAGTTCACAGCACAAGTCACTTTGTGAAATAAATTGTAGAAGCTTGCTGACTCGCAGGAGAAGCTGGAGAGAGAACTGCTAACATGCTAACATGCTAGCCCGCTGGAACACGTTAGTGTTATTTACAATTTCTCTATTTTCTCTGTACTGACTCGTTTACTTGCTAGCTGTCAGTTAGCGAGCTTGCTAACATGACAATCGCTGTGTCTCAATTCGGACACTTCTGTTAGTACACTTCTGTTAGTACACTTCTGTTAGTACACTTCTGTTAGTACACTTCTGTTAGTACACTGTGTACAGAATAGTGCGGGAGTTCTTCTTCTTCTTCTCTTTAATGGTGAGTTGCAGCCGGGCGGAGCTTTATCGCCAACATTTGATGCGATTGTCGCCCGCCAAAATATCTGCCGGCTTGTTTGCTCACTCGACTTCAATTCAATTATATTATAAATTAATGTGCTTTTACTTTTAGTTCACTGTAACAATCGCAACCACGGCCGTCATTTTCATACGTTGGTGGTCCTCCCCTTCCGCTATGTAGCCAAGATGGCGACCGTTGAGGGTGAGAAGTGTGCAGCGTTCAACACCATCTGGGTCCTCAGTGCACTGCAGTTTGCCATAATGTCAGTGTGAACGCACTTAAGCACTTAAAATAGTGTAAAAAGTGTAAGTACAGAGGAACGCAAATTGAGACTCAGCTAGAAAGTTCACAGTTTATTCAAAAGACGTATTTGTACCGTCGCCTCCGGTCTTATAACCGTCTACAAACAAGGTTAATAAAAGTTGATGCTGACAAGTTACATAACTTCCACCAGCTCTACGTTCCCTCAGAGCTCAGTGCTCACGACGACTTGTTATCTGTCCACGACGACTTGTTATCTGTCCACGACGACTTGTTATCTGTCCACGACGACTTGTTATCTGTCCACGACGACTTGTTATCTGTCACGACGACTTGTTATCTGTCCACGACGACTTGTTATCTGTCCACGACGACTTGTTATCTGTCCACGACGACTTGTTATCTGTCCACGACGACTTGTTATCTGTCCACGACGACTTGTTATCTGTCCACGACGACTTGTTATCTGTCCACGACGACTTGTTATCTGTCCACGACGACTTGTTATCTGTCCACGACGACTTGTTATCTGTCACGACGACTTGTTATCTGTCCACGACGACTTGTTATCTGTCCACGACGACTTATGTCCACGACGACTTGTTATCTGTCCACGACGACTTGTTATCTGTCACGACGACTTGTTATCTGTCCACGACGACTTGTTATCTGTCCACGACGACTTGTTATCTGTCCACGACGACTTGTTATCTGTCCACGACGACTTGTTATCTGTCCACGACGCCAGTTTGTGTGTTCACCAAAGTTGAAGTTAACATGAAAAGTTTGCACGACGATTCCATTGGAATGAATTGATTTCACCGTGAAAATTAGGCGCTGTAAGTGCCGGTGTGACCAGGCCTGAACACGAATACAAAACAAAAGATGGCAACACAATTCTAAAACATGTCACGACTACACTTTTGTACATACGGAACATTATTTAATCTGTACAACAGAATAGATCATTCATTTATGTAACATCACCCCCCCACCCATCATACTTTTATGGGCAGCCTTTTATCTGCAAAGAACCCGTTCAGAGACGTCACAGCGCGAGCTCCGAAATCCTGCCGTTCACAAAGAAAGACCATATTAAAAAGAATTACAATCCAGCCAGCGTCCATCCGTCCGTCTCCGCTTCTTCCACCGCTCCTGCTTCCTGTTTGTCAGCGTGTGCAAGTCATTACATCCCGCGAAGTTTGTGTTGAGGAGTACATACGGTATGTGTGTTTTTTATGTACATGTGGGAGAAATAGAAGAAAGAGAAAAGAGGAGAGGGGATGTGTGTGTGTGTGTGTGTGTGTAGGATGACAAACATCACTGTCTTAAGGCTTTTTTTCTCTTTACAACTCTTCTGAGAAGTGTCTGTGTTTGGTCTGGTGGGGCGAAGTGGACTCTACTGATGCGGCCGGATAAAGGACTCGAAGAGAGAGGGGGGGAGTGAAGTGAAGTAGGGGAGGGAAGGGAAGGGTCCTCTGTCTTTTCTTCAGTTTCGGACTCTCGGTGGTGGCGGGCCGTGAGCGGGCCGCTGTCGGCCGGTCTCGAGCAGCCGCCGAGGTTAATAGCTATTATGGATGATCCCTGGTGGCAGAGACAAGTCAAGCCATCACACATGTGAGGAGGACACACACCCACTGAAAGACCCCCGAGGACACAGAAAGGGACAGAAGGTAGGGACAACAAAGCTACATTTGCTACTTATTGTAAAATACTGATCAACTTTTAAACTGAAATAGCCATTCCCATTATACAGTACAAAATGTATAGGCAAAAAGTAGATTTCTTTTTTTGTTTTCTCTCCTGACTAAAGGGCAAAGTTAGCAGCTCTCCTCTGTCGATCTCTCATTTAATGACCTGATAACTGCTTTTCGTCTAGTCATGCACAGCTACCGCTCCTTAAGGTTGTTCCTGCGTCCTGTTGCTGGCAGCCATCTTTGTTTTGTCTTTGCCGGGGGGGCATTTAGAGTCATTGGGCGGGGGCTGGTTGGGCTTGCTGCTGGGGGCATGCTTGGCAGGGGAGCTAGGCGTGGCGGGGGCGCCAGGGGAGTGGGACGCTTGGATGTTCTTCTCGTCTGAAAAAAGCTGTTTAATTACGTCAAAGAAGTTACTCAACGGGCTGCCTACACAGACGGGAAGAAAAGAAAAAACAGAGAGAGAGAGAGAGAGAGAGAACAAACAACAGATGAGCAATGGGGTTAACATGAGGAGAGAAGGAGGAGGTGATGGAGGGATGAGAGGAGGAGAGGAGCAAGAGGAAAGGAGACTCTTCAGCCGGGGAGAAGGGGATATGGTTGTAGGGTTTTTTTTTTTCTTTATAGAGCGCTGCAGGGATGAAGGAATTTTGTAGTCCAACCTGGAAGTTAGCATCGCCCTGGTTCCCTCCACAAAAAGCCAATGGGATTTTTCCATTTTGGATTATTGCAGAAAAACTGATTTTTGATTTCACGAGCTGACCTCTTCTACAAAAGCCTTTGGGAAAGTTTGAGTTAGAACAGTTTGCAGTATAAACCCAACGAGGCTGTAAAGGAGGACGAGTGAGTAGATGAGTTTCTGTGTTGATGACGTTTAACGTCCCCGACAACCTCTGTAGTCTCATTTAGACTCTTGTTAGCAACCGACTTTTTTAAGACACGGCAAAGCTTCAAAACTCACCAGTGGAGTATTTACTGACGGATTTTATGTCGTAGAACAAAACGTGAAAATCTCAGAAGGCATCTAACCAAAAACGCATTCAAGAAACCCAGACATCGAGACGAGGGAACTCATTTCCAGGTTTTAGGACTCATTCCTGCAGCACTCTGTCCGTATTTATGAGTATCAGTGTGAGGTCAGTGTTGGCTTCAGAGTCTCAGTTTCCCCTGCTGGGGTGGAGAGCTAACAGGAGCACTGGAGGACGGTTCAGGTATCATTCAGCACCAGAGACTCACTGAAGAAGAGCGGCCAACAGGGATGAAGAGCAGGAGGCATTTTAAGCACCATAAAGCAAATCAGATTAAATTGTGGTTTTCCTTTAAATGACATTAAATTGTCTTTAAAAAAAAAAAAAAAGCACGAAAAACATTCTTTTCCCAAGTGTTTCAGAAAACCACCATTAGTATGCAAGCATTTTATTTGACTTACTTTCTGAGCCAGATATTTGCCTAAAATATCAAATCCTGTCTTGGCCTTTATTGTTCAGGCTGTTTCATGCCAGCCTTTTTGTAAAATGTCTCTTTTTCTTTGGTACATCTAGGCTCATGCAAATAACCTGCTGTGTTTCTGCTGCTAATGGTTGTTACTTAGTGTTTGTACTGTAGTTTTTACTGCTGAAATATGCTCTTGTGTATTCTGCATTTTTACAGGACTGTTGTCTCTGTACGAATGTCTTCCAAAGCTCCAGTTAACTCTCCATCATATCAACATCCATCACAACAACATCCAGCATCCATCCATTAAGACAAAGGCTCTTTGGTAAGTGCTTTAAAACAGTCATGAGGGAGTAAAAACATGCAGCAATACAGCACAGTGCACACATTAATACACAATCACTTAATGCCAGGGTTAGTCTTCAAACAGTGTGTCCCCTCAGTGATAAACATCCCGCTGGATTTGTTTCAATAGTAATAACTGTGCACTTCAGACTGAAGCACTGTTGTGATAACTTACCATTCTTCTTCTTCTACAACACAGTAAGGTGTGCAGAAACGTGTCTGATATTTTGTTCCAGTGATTTCAAATATGGAAAGTTTATGAGGTTTGGGGGTGGGGGGGCAACTCAGTATCTAGCATTACCATGCAAAGAGTTACTCAGGTCAGTTAACAGCTACACACACACACACACACACACATTCACACAATGAAATATATCCATCTGATCGAGCTATTTATTCTTCCAAAGAACAAATCTACCCTGAAAGCCTCGGTGAAATAAGATGCTGCTTCTTAGTGCAACAGGTATCTAACTAGATCCAGGAGGTACTGTATTTTAGGTGGTGCAGGAGTTTTATTTATCTATTTATCAACCACTCGTTGCTTGTCCTGCTGTGATGTGTCCAAATTCCAGCCTCTCAAATGTGAGAATTTGCAGCTTTTCTTTGTCTTATGTGATAGTAAATGTAATATATTTTGGTTTTGGTTTGAAAAAGAAAGTAATTATAAGATGTCGCTTTAGGAAAGTGGGGTGGACATTATCCACTATTTTCTTTTCTTTCAGGGTCCATTTACTAGCTTTTCCCGACGCTTTCGACCCCACCACAGTCTTCCTCGGTGGACGGTGTTAGCTCAGTTGTCATGGCGATCTCACTCATCTGTCTCCATGACTGTGAAATGCGGTTGAAATCTAGTAAGTGCGCTCAGTTATTATATAGTATTATTCTATAGCTCTTATTCATAAACGAAAATTATGGTTCATTTCATCAGTTTTTGTTTTCAACCGTTACTTTTTATGATTATTTTCTTGTTTTCATCTTAGAAAAAGGTTATCAACAAATATTTTCCTAAAGATTTTCATTGATGAAATTGACACGGCTTCAAATATACGGCAGGTTAAGAATAAAGGCTGAGACGCATCTCTGGGCTGCATGTAGGCGAACGTGCACCGTGGTTGTTCGGAGACAGTCAGTAAGCCGTAAAAGACCATTTGCCAAAATCTAATGGCCAGATTACAGTGAAATCCACTAAACGCATTCATGCTACCCAGAGGAAGCCATGTTTGACCCCACAAGAGCTTTTCTCTCAGAACAAACTTTACAATGTGTGTGTTGTTTACTCTGTCCTACACTTTGGTATTGTGTGGTGTAATGAACACTGCAGCCTCTAGGGGCTTTTAGTTCTGTTTAAGTGCAGAATAAGGTATTTCTAAAGAAAGTAGATTTTTTGCAGCTCACTCTCTCTCACTCTCTCTCTCTCTCTCACACTCACACACACACACACACACACACACACACACACACACACACACACACACACGTTAGTGCAAACAGGGTGTGTTGGTGACAGGCCTCCAGGACGTTGCCAGTGTGTGTTAAAAGCCAGAGTTAAGGTGTTTTTGCCGGGAGCTCCCGGTCGCTCTGGGTCTTACCACGCTTGGAGGATTTACCGGGCATAGAAGCTGAGCGCTGAGAGCCATCTGAGAGCAGAGGACAGTGTCAGAAACACCAGCCGACTCGCATCAAACATCAGCGGCTAATACGCTGCACTTCTTCTCTGTACGGGTTTAAAGGATAACTCCAGACACGGTGAATGTTCAGCTCAGAGATCCTCTCTCTTTTTGTGTGCTTCAGTCAACTGTAAGTCTGACAGATTTGTGTCTGCAGTCAAAGACGAAAACTTACCGATTTCACACCTCATGCTGATCCATGGATGGACGACCAAGTGCCACCAAACTACCTTTATGTTGACAGAACCACATGTTCAATAGCCACTGGCCAGATGTGCTGTCTAAGGTGGAATACCCGAGGTTTAAGAGTTTTAATGTCAGTCTGTAAAGAGGCGCGTTTAAATCCTCAGATTCCTTGTGCTACGATGTTTCTACAGTGACTTACGTGAAGCTAACATTACAGAATGTCCTTTTTTATTCACAAAATTATTATTAAGATGTCCAAAAAAAGTCTTTCTACATTCATGACAGTTTCCCCAGAGAAGACTCATCACTCCAGTGATGTTGTTGAACTACAAAGACGCACTGTCCACACGGGGTCATAGAGTGAGACTTTGGTCACCTTTCACAAGAGCACATTAACAACAGCCAAGCTTCATTTACTGTAGCTACAGCTGATATAATCTGCCAACAGCAACAGTCATTTAAACTGTCAGCGACTGTAAGCTGCTAAACGTTAACCAAAAAAGAGCGAGCAGGGAAAAGACTTGCTGTCCGAGTTTACTGAAACCAGGTATTTTATCAACCTGGATTCAAAACTAGCCTGGCATCATCCTCTCTGTTCAATTTCGGGCACAGACCAATCAGAGCAACGAGACGTGTGACGTAGCGCTGAGCGAATCCTGTCGGAAGAACAAACACATCTTTCTTATCAACAACAGCTTTAAGTGCAGTTGTTCTTTTTTAGAGAAAATGTACCGTCCAGTTCTTTTAATAATTCCACATCAGCGGCAGCCATCTTGGTTGTTTACGAAAATCCCTCAACGGCGCTCCTCTGTACAGTCATCGTGTCAATCCCGCCCCATGTTAGATAAATGGCTGTGATTGGCCGGCTAGACATCTGTCTGAAAGGGAGGGGGACCAGACGCATCTGTCAGAGCAAACAAAACCTGAGCTCGCAGATTCGTCTGGTTCCCAGGATAATTCAAAACAGAACCAGCTATCGAATTGTTGTGACGATCCACGTTAAACGCCGTTTCTTCAGCGTATTATAAAGTTGTAACATAATTTTATAAACCATCTAGAACAATTTAATGAAAATTTGCGCAAGCCTAAAAGGTCAGGTTCGGTCCTGCCTGTTTCCTTGTGGCCGGCCAGGTTTTGGGGCAGCTTTGGGTCGGTATCAGCTGATGCTATTGATGCACATCAATCGCCACAAGTCTGGCATTTGACCACCAATCAGGAGTGCTGGATATAGACTGAGGAGACTGAACATTCACTGTGGCAGACATTACCCTTTAAAATCCACCTGCTGCTGCATCCACACAGGTATAACCTTACACACACACACACACACACACACACAGGAGGATCAGGTTCATGTCTGTCGAGCTGTTAAGTGTTTAGTACGTTTCATCGAACACATGCAGACTCTGGTTCTGAGGCCGTTTGCAAAGAGATCAGCAAACACAGTCACGTCCTCTGTGTTTGTTTGCTCGCTCATGAGTTCGTCACAGAGACATACAGTATACAGAGCATGCTTCCATCTTAGTATTTCAGTCCCATAAGTGGCAAACACACAGTCGTGTGTGAATGGCAGCTCACCCAGAACCATCAGCACACGTACAGTTTGGCATCTACGGATCCCAGACAAACCCGACCCTGCTTGTGTCCAGCTCGACTGGTTCTACCCAGTACTGAGGCTGACTTGCCAAACAGTGTGTGTGCATGGTTCTGGGTCGGCATTTCATTCAGCATGCGAGTCATTCAGTCCATCCAGGTGGCATTAGAGTAAAGCTGTGGATGACAAGAAGCAGGGTGGCATGGAGAGGCAGGCCAGAGGGAGAGAGAGAGAGACAGATCTGGAGCAGATAGATAGAGATGTGGGTTACTGGCACATCTACATGGTGGAGGGTGACTGAGGTTGTGCATACAGTGCCTGATAACAGTTCCCATCTGTGGCAGTGACTGGCCAGACTGGTGCTACTGGTTCATTGTGTTTGAGAGATAGTTTGGATTTTTGCGCCTCGGCTGAACGTGCTGTAAGAGTCGTGGATCCTCTGCGTGCATCCTCACAAGCCAAAGCCAAACAGCTTAGAAGGAAACTAGTATTTTTAAACCTAGGCCCTCTGTACCTTGAAAGTGCTTGAATGTTACTCTTAAAAAGCTGTACGAACCCTGTTTTATTATTCCATTATATTATTATTAACTACTATAAATCTGGCGATGCCTGCTCATCCATAACTAACAGACAACTGCCCACAAGTTAAAATGATTTCACTGCACTCTCTTAAATAGTGCATTTTCTGTTGTATTTGTTGTTTTGGAGCCACTGACTCGGACTCTGAATTAATATCAAAAAATCCAAACTATCTGTTTAAATACTGCAGGTGTTAGATCCAGTACAGTGTGGTGGGAGCTGAGCAGGTGACTGACACTGAGTCAGTGTGTGCAGCATGTGTGGATGGGTTGTAGTTACTCTGCTTCACCACCAGAGGGGACCATTATCAAGTAAATAACCACAGACACAACAACAGAAAGACTACAGTGTCACACTAACAACAGAACTAACAGGGACAACACAGTCACTCTTTCTTTTCTTCCATATTTTTTTATAATCCATCCATCTATCTATAGGCAGCCCAAAATATCCAATCATGTCAAAGAAGCTTTCAAAGATTTGTGTGTTTATGTAACACACAAAAGTATGAATGTATTCTGAAATCTTGATGCCTTTTTCTCCGTCTTTCAGATAAAAACGCTGCATGAACAAATGTAGCAGCTAATCTGCACATGTACAGCTGTGTAAACATCTGTTTGCCTGACTGTCTGTCTGCCTGTCTGTGTGTTTCTGCTGAGTCAGACGCCGGGTGAGAGCCGAGCTGCTGTCTGCAGAGGAGAAATTACAGTTTGATGTGCAGCTCCTGAGGAGCCATAATCAGCCCTGTGAATACACATCCAGAGCTCACTGAACAACGTTACCATGTCCTGTGTGTGTGTGTGTGTGTGTGTGTGCACGCCATGGTATGTGGCAGGGACATGCACGTGGAGATGCCGTGTGCTGAAAGCAGTGTGCTGAGCTGAGCCGAGCGGGTCCAAGCCAAGGTGGGCCGCGGGTGTGGCTGTGCTGTGAGGAGTGCCAGGATGCCGGGAGGGAGGGAGGCTGTGAGGACGTGGAGGAAGAGGAGGAGGAGGAGGAGGGCTGGGGTTATAGGACAGGTGGCGGGGGACTCCACTTACCAGATATCTGGGGCTGGATGCCGGGCTGGTCGGAGCTGAGCAGCTGGGCCTGGATGGTCTCCACCACACGCTTGAAACGTCGACTGGGACCTGATGAAGAACAGCGGAGCTTCGTTAGGTTAGATTAGATACAGAATATGTAACACTGCTGGCTTCACCTGTGTGAGAGCGATCAGCGAGTTGGAAAGTGATGATATGAAAAAAAGAAAAAAAGTCTTAATTAATGACCATCATGATCCGGAGGGACGCTCGCCACCGCTGCTCACAATGAACCCTCATTTCTGCTTCCTTTCTAAAACCCGACAGAGCCGAAGCATAAAGTAACAAGACTGCCAGCTGAGACTCGTTTAACTCTTGTTTGCTGGATATTAATAATTTCATGCAGCTGACATGAATGAAAATTAACAGAGAGGGAGTGAGTTAGACTGTTGTGATAAATCTCATCTCAGTAATTAAACTGATTTGAGTTTCTTTGTGTATAAGAGATGATAATTAAGTGATGAATTAAGGAGGAACAGAAAGTTCCGTCCTCGTTGGGATGTGGATTTGGCCCGTTTTATTCTTCCCGGTAGATGAAACATTGATGATGTGGCCGTGTTCAGGGAGGATCCAGGAACCTCAACACCTCTGTGCTTCAGCTCTCCTGTGATCTACACTGAATATTGTTCATTCATTCATGTTTATAACAGGTTTGTTTTTTTCCTTTTAGACTCGCAGCTCATCACGCTGCATGGCTTAAAGTACGTGGACACCCAAACACGGCAGATTAAATTCTTCAGACAAACATTTTGGAGATAGATTTGTAACTAAAAGAAATACACGTCAGTGGTTAAAATTTAACATTCAGTTTCAATAAGAAACGACTGCAAAGCTGGGGATGAATTAAGAAATGTAGCTGTATGGATATGAAAAGTCCCTAATAAAACAAAAAAGTTAACAATTAGTGCATAAATTGTTATCATCACATTCAAAATAAGTGATAATAATTTTCCACTCAATAATTGTGTGTTTTGTACATTATATAATTCTCAGTCTTGTCAATGTGACAATATGTGGAACCACAGAACAGATGACTTCTAGTTTCTTCTTTAGCAGAAACTACATTTGTTATCAACATCTAGAAATCTTGAAATATAAATGTTTGTTGGATATATTTTGTGGAATATTTTCAGATGTTCTTCTCTCATTTTGTTTGTGATGTAGAATATAAAAGAAAGCCTTTAAAAAACCTGTAAAATAAGAGTTAGAAAGGCATTTTCCACGTGGGGTTATTTTCTTATTGAAGAGACATTTTCTGGTGTGTCTGTTGGTACATCTGCTGTTATAATATCAGTACCATTTATATATAAAGTGCATACAAATCTAGGAACCTTGTGTTGCTTTTTATAGCTTTTCATTTAATTAGTAATTAGTAAAGTGTGCACAGATCCATTGGGTGATGGTGCGCTATAAATAAAGTAGAAATAAACTTTTTTTGGACTTCTAAACTGCATATACTTGTTTCTGCCTTTAAAGGACTCTTTCAGTTTGTTGAAATATAGATATTTAAATACTGTTGGAACAATAGTTATACGCAGGGCAGCAACTACAGTAACAGTCATCTACATTCCCGGTTTATCTGTTGATTTACTTATTTTACTGGTTTCTTTTTATTTATCGATTAATTGTTTGGTGTATAAATTGTCAGAAATTACACAAATCACTTTCCAGGAGCCCAAACAAACTTCTTTAAGTTACTTGTTTTGTTCAACAAGTCCAAAACCCAAAGAAATTCAGTTTACAGTCAAATAAAACAGAGAAGAGCAAATTCTCAGGAAACGTTTGGCTTTTCTTTGTTTGATAAAAGACAATCGATTTTCAAAATTGTTGTGAATTAATTGTCCAACTAATCGATTAATTGACTAATCAGTTCAGCAGGAGTTATATGTAACCAACAAATCAATACTGACAGTGATCACGAGACTTCAGCATGTGCAGGACTGTATGTGGCATGTGTTGTGTTTACCTGAGAGCAGGGTGAAGGTGACGGAGTAGATGCCGTTGTCCTTGGTGGCGCTGGTGCTCTCGGTGTAGGTGATGTCCACCTGGAACTTTACTGGCTTCTGGAAAACTGTCGGACCGGCTGTGGACTTGTACTCCGCCCGGAAACTGGTCTGAGAGATGACGCTGTGGCTCAGGCTGGGGATCTGAGAGAGAGAGAGGTGGAGGTGGAGTGAGCGGACTCCGAGTCAGCAACGCTGTCCCTTTAACACTACATGAAAACACACTGACTGCAGAAACCTACAGGCACACTGAAGTTACTCAACTGTATTGCTTATATTCTTTTACAACAGAGAGCTGCAGGGATGAAGTATTTCTGTAGTCCAACCTGGAAGTTGGCGTCGCCCACAAAAATCCAATGGGATGTTTCCATTGGATTTTGGATTATTGCAGAAAACTAAAGTTTGATTCTTACACGTTTTGTTCATCAAGATAATCTTCACAGATTAACCACTTTTATGATGTTAGAAGCGTAAAGTCAACCTCCAGGAGTAAAAAGCTGACGTTAGGCTGTAAACCAGCTGCACCACGGTCACATGACTTCAGCGTCTCCACCACTGAGCTTCCAGCACTGACCTCTTCTACAAAAGCCTTTGGGAAAGTTTGAGTTAGAACAGTTTGCAGTATAAACCCAACGAGGCTGTAAAGGAGGACGAGTGAGTAGATGAGTTTCTGTGTTTAATGTCCCCGACAACTTCTGTAGTCTCATTTAGACTCTTGTTAGCAACCGACTTTTTTAAGACACGGAAAATCTTCAACATTCACCAGTGGGGTATTTACTGACGGATTTTAAAACCTCTTCAGCTTGTGTTAACCACAGACCTTATTTCAGGCATCGAACCAAAAACCCACTGACTTCCAGACGAGGGAACAGGAAGAGCTAACATGCTGACTCACTTCAGGGTTTTAGGACTCGTTCCTCCAGAACTCTTGAAAAAGAAGAATAAAAGGTCCTTGGAGAGACATGAGAAACGCTCCTTAGTCTTCAAGACTCTGAGAGACAGTGTTTTGTTAGCAGTGATGAAGCACCGCAGCATTTAGCATCTATTCATCTTGACATTTGCATGCAAGTTTTAAAGCTGTTTCGACTGCTACAGCTGTCCAGCTAACTGGGCTCAAATGAGTTTTTAATAAAGATTATCTGGGTTAGCATCTTTCCAGTCAGATTGTTTGTATGTGGAACAGCTGCTTTCCAAACTCACTCACACTCAGTTTGCATGGTACGAGACGAGACGAGCGTCGGCGCTCGCAGATAAGACGTAAAGACCAGCTAGAAAGCAGATGTTTGCAGCTGTTTGAGGTTTTCGTTAGATAAATGCTATATGTAAAACAAACAATACACAGACTAGTATATTCACAGACACAGGGCACCTTCAGACTGATGAATATAACGTACATTTCTTCCTTTCGGGGGCAAATTGTTTTGCTCAAGAGGGGATTTAAGACATTTTACAAAACAGAATATAGTATGGAACATCTATGGAAGATGTTGATGTCCTAACACTATAAGGACTTGTGAGCAGAGCTGAGCTCAACACACAGAAGACGCTCGGTCAGGTCAACACTCTTTTCAATTTTCCAATTAAGGAAGAAAACTGACAAGACAAAGTTCAGTCCTACCAGCCTGCTGTATGATCACATACTGTGAGAATGTCAAACTGTGAGGACAGTAAAGTGTGTTGAGGACAGAAAAACAGGAAAAGACCACAGACCGAAGGACCAGACAGACGTGTGAGAGGACTGCTCAGACAGTAACAGAGAAGAGGACAGAGGACGGATGGATGTTGGGGTTTGTTGGGGAGACTTACGGAGAGGAAGGCGTGGACGATGTCTGCCTTTATGGAGCTGAGCGGTTTGTCTCTGATCACAATGAAGATCTGCTCCTCCTTCTCCAGGTTGATGAAGTTACCGAACCAAGACTTCTTCGCCAGTCTGCAGGCAGGAGATCACAACTGAGGCTGGACGCACAACACGATTCACAACAGACGACTTCCCAACAAAGAAAAAAATCTCTGCACATCTGAATGTGTGGCAGGTGCGTCGGAGAAAGGAGCAACTTGAAAACAATGAGAGGAACCCTGCACACTGCCTCGCTTACTGCTGAAATATTTACTGATTACGTTTCAGTCTATAGAATTTAAAGAATGGATTTAATGTGATTGATAACACCGTCAGGTTCATGATATCAGCATGTTTGCTCTTAAATTCACTTCTCGTTTTCTATTTCTTGACCTTTGGAGAGCTTTGCGGTAACATGAATGTTGCTTAAGATTAAGATTTCTAATATTGTGCATATGCTGTGAGTAAATTCAAGCTGATCATCAGTCAAACCAATCTCTGTAGTCCTCTGATTGGATGATTGAGGCAGCTCCTGTGTGTGTGTGTATGTATATGAAAGTGTTGTGATGCTGCCCATCTACGTGATGAAGGTCGGACAGACTGAAACGTTGTAATCAATATATATTTCAGCAGGAAGCGAGACAGTGTGGGAGTTCTTGTCATTGTTGTCATTTTGATCAAAACTGCTATATGGTGATAAAAAAGGTGGTAGTGTCGCAGAAGTTCGTGTGTTTTTTTACTGAAGCAGCTACTATTTATAGTCAAAATTAGAAAAGTATTCAAAATCTTACAGGTCACAGAAATACAATCACTTTTTACTTCAACACAAACTAGTCATGACCTGATTCTGGATTCAGGCGTTTATGTTGACATGGGAAAAAGGTAGAGCATAAAGATCAAACATTTGACAGTTTCCACCTGAAAATGACTTTTTATGACTTAATTCGATTTCCTCAAGTACATTTTAATATGTGCAACATACAGTTCTGTAAGTTCTCCACTGTTCAAATTAAATCGACATTTAATTTGTCTGGTGAGGGGTGCTGCTACGTTACTCACTCTGGAGAAGAGTCTGGAGTTAGACTGGACATGTCTTCCTGGGTGGGAACTGTGGGAACAGAGGTCAAAGGTCACAGAGTTAAGTAGGTGGGATTTCTTTCCTTGCTCTCTGATCAACGCCGACTTCCTGTGCTCATAAAGATGCTTCTGTTTGTCCTGTTTTTCCACTAAGTGCTATTTGAGATTATGCTAAATATCTAATCTGTCAGGGTAAATGAGGTTATCTGGTCTCATCGTGGCTCTGGAGGGACTTCATGGCACTATAAAAGCAGCTATGGAAGAAAACTACCTAAACTAAGGCAGAAAAAGGGTCAATTTTCCCCTCCCTGTAATGAGATAGTTATCTTGTATATGACGTAGCCGGAGGCTGCAGTTTGTCATGATACGGCTGGCAGCAGGTGAACCGTTAAATACCACCATTAAGAGCACAGAGATGATTTGTACTCGTTCCCCTGATGAAGCATAAACTCTCATACAGATAAGAACGAGATCTGATCTGAATAAATCATCTACAGAAGACTCTGAAAATCGCCCACCCCATCCCGCCTCCTGCCCCCCCCTACCTTGCATTTTCCTGCGGTGGAAGCGCGGCGAGCCCAGGAAGCTGTTCTTGATGGAGTTGAGGCGTGTCCTCCAGGGCATGCCCCCGATGGAGGGGCTGGGTGGTGGCGTCGGGCTGGGCGTGCCAGCCGGGCTGTCCTTGGGCGTGTGCACCGGGGTGCCTTTAGGGGTGGGGAGTGGGCTTCCTCTGGGGGAGGGGTGGGGGGTCACCTGCGTGATGGGGACAGATTTGCCGTTGTGGTCAGGGTGGAGGTGGTGGTGGTGGCGGCGGCGGGGCGACATAGGAGGCACCGGGGAGAGGGGGATGGAGAGCTTGGGGGGTACTGTGAGGGGGGGGTGGCGTCTCACCCGGGGGCTGTTGGGGATGCAGGGAGCCAGAGGCTGGCAGGGCGTGGAGGGCTCAGATTTGGGGGTGGTGGGGGTCTGGGCTGTGTTGGGGAGGGGGTTGGACCTGGTGGTCTGCAGGGGCTTCTCGGACACTTTGGGCTTGGCGGGGAGGGTCTGTGTGCGGGGGTGCATGAGGGGAGACCCCATCTTTGGCTGGTAGGAGTTGGGCGTGCGCGGCCCCACCCCGTTAAGGCGGACCTCGGGGGAGTGGGTGGGGCTGCAGTTGGGGGACTGACACAGGTCTGGGGACTGGGGTGGGATGAAAAACCGCCGGTTGGGCTGCGATTGGTCATGCACCGTTAGACATGACGGCAGAGTCAGCCAATGAGAAAGTGAGGTCACGGCCAGAGGAGCGCCACAGCCCAATACAGGGTCATTCCCAAAAAAAACAAAAACAAAAACAGCAGGAAATAAAACAGGAGCGTGGCGGATGGGTTGAGAGGTGGAGCAGGCAGGAAGTGGTGAGAGTGCAAGAAAGAAAGAAAAACAGAACATGCGATTAGCACAGTGATCAGCCAATCAGGAGGCAGCAGTGGAGCATTCATGATGCATTAACAGTAGGGATGCACCGAGATCAAACTGCTGGACCAAACCAACTTCCTGTCACTGAGAAAAACTTTGATCGGATCTGCTCCCACAGGTTAACGCTCACCTGTTTGATGTTTTTTCACGTTTAAAATAGCAATTTATATTTCACAACATTAAAGCAACAATGACACGTGGGATCTATCACCTCCACCATGGAGGTTATGTTTTCAGTTTTAGTTTGTCTCTTTCTGATGATGGAATTAGGTAAAAAGTTTAGTAATGGACCAGGAACAGGTGATCTGTCTTTGACATTGATACAGAAAGTTTTTAAATGATTTCTTAATGCAAGTTCGGGATAAATTTACACGTTTGCAGTTTTTCATGAACTGCTCTGTTCTGCATCAGAACATTTCAGTCGCTTTAAAGACGTCATTATTATGTGATTTAACTGACTCCCTGTGTGGTACAGGTCAAGTTTTACTTTCATGATCAATCCATTGAAATGTTGATCGGTAACGTGTAACAGAAGCACAAGTAAAGAAGAGTAAAACAGTTACAGTTACTTAGTAATATTTATCTACAGTTTGCTAATATTAGCCATCATAAGCTGCTGCTCATACAGACCAAGTACGTCTGTAGCAGCAAAAACCCCTGAGTAAACTGAAGGGAGCGATAGTTTATTTTATTGCTAATGAATTTAATTTTTAACTTTTTCTCTCGCATTAAAGTGCATTCCTACAACTTAAATCATTTTCCTGACAAACTAAAACCAACTAATCAATCATATTCAACAGACTGACAGAGAATCATCAGCTACACAACCTTAATTTAAGCGTTTTGACGATTGCCGTCCGATACATCGGTGCATCCCTAATTACCAGCAAGTGAACCAGCTTGAAAGCTAACAGATTTAGCTTCACCCTCCACCTGGGAAAGCGGCCAGACTGCATGCACAGTGCTGATGCACAATTCTGTGGAATGAATGAGCAGATCGCTGATCAGACAGGTCAGAACAGTGTGAACCTGCAGCAGCAGAGCAGACCTGAGCCCACCAGTCTGTTCTCACAGCAGCATTACAAAGCATGTGTGAAGACTGCTGCACATGAAGTGAAGCGCTCATGTTGTTTCAATGGACAGGGAAGGTGTGTGTGTCTGTGTGAGTGTGAACACCAGAATCACAAACTTAACACATTATTAATTCGTCTTTACCTCTACAGGCCTCATGCAAGAACCACTCGTACAAACAGATTGTTTCCTCAGTACCAACATTTTCTCATTAAGTTTTCTCTTCGGTACGAACCAAATTCACAAGGTCCAGACCTGTCACTCAGGTCAGGTACAGATACAGTTTGTTTTTCTCCACAGACCAGAAGTACAGTCAGCAAATTCCTTGTTGTGAAAACCTACATGGCAATAAATCTGATTCTCTTTTCGAGACTCCAGAGTAGTCAAAGTGCCGACCATGAACCGGAACAATCCCCAGTTAGAATCTGGATTTTAAATATGTTACCAAAATCAATAAAATAAAATAAATAGTAATACAACTCAATGTAAAATAAATATTGTGTTCACTTGTTTCCTGTATTTCTTCTGGAGTTGAGTTTCCCTTTTAATGTGATGTGCATCCTGGTTTGCCAATTTAGATGTTTGACAACCTTTTTTTCCCCTTTTCAACAGTTCAGAAGATGTTAGGAAACTTCTCACACTCACAGAGCCTCAGGGTCCATGCAGGTCCATGTCCTCTGTTGAACCCAGCAGCACTTTAGCAAGATGTTTTTTCACATCTAACTTCTTGTTAAACTATTTCTTCTTTATTTCTGTCGGTAGGGCTCTGTGTTGACAGCTGTGTTGTTTTCTCATTTTGTGGGTCCCCTATCGTAACTACTGACTCTGCTAAATGTTGTCATGCTTTCGTCTGACATGTTTTTGCATGAGGCCCGATGACTTTTTAAACATCACACAAACAAATGAACAGATAAGGAGAATATAATGAATAAAGCACTGACGATCATTATGAAGTAAAAGAGAGGGAATGTGTGCTGATACACAGCCGGTGTCCTGGCTGAGGGTTAGATTAAAAGATGCACGGCTTTACTAACAGAGGAGCTACACGTGGAAGCTGCAGGCTGATTTGCACGGTTAACCTTTCGCAGCAGCAGCTTTCGGGCGTTTTCTTCTGAGAGTGATGGATCCATTGTTCAGCTAATCTGTGGCTGCATCGAGAATCTGTTCTGTGGACATTAAATCACCGGATCTCATCTGGAGTTTGGTGTTTGGCCTCCGATGGATCCGGTCCCACACTTCATCTAAAGCTCTGCGACGTGCAGCGCAGCCTGACTTAACACATCGAGGTCAAGCGACGACCTCGACGAGAGGATGAACACCTTCTGATTCTCAGCGTTGTGTATAACAATATAGAGTTGGAGTCTGACAATGGAAATCTATTATGTCGTCATACAGAAATCAAAAGAAAATCCACACTCTGATATTTTTCCATAGTTATATATTAGGCTGTCGCTGCTGACATGTTAATGTATTCAGACTTTACCACAGAAACTTCATGACCAACGACAGTAAAAACAAAAGTGATCCACAGAAAAATAACAGCAGTTGCAGCTGAGTGGGAGGGACGAAATTTAAAGTCTTAACCGACTCTAGAGTTTATCAGACCCGTCTCTTCTGACGCTGCATTTTAAAAGCTGTTAAAATACATTCAGCTGCCAGTTTATTCTGTCTGCCTCACTGATAAAAAGGAGGTGGACAAAAAATGATTAACACCTCTCAGTATATAACACAATACAATTGAACAGGACCATAAATACAGCCTCCGAAAAAAGTTCACTCATTAAAAACATTAAAACCTTCCTGAAGGGAGGATTTACTGCAGGACTGCAGAATTAGACTGCACTAGTTTTAGATAAGTGGATTAAATAAACTGTTAACTAAGAGTGTGACAGGTTGTGTTTTACCTGAACTTCCACTTGGAAGTGGCAACAAAGGTAAAGGCGAAGAGTTTTTCATGCATTGTAAATGATATTTAGGGTCTTTCTTCTTTTCTTCCAAATATTATAATTTGATAATATTTAACTGGGGTTTGGTTTACAACCTATTTACTGCTTACCCTAATCTAATGGACTCCATACATCAGCATTTATGTTGGTCAAGTATTTTTGTCTTTCATGGGATTTGTTGACAATAAGAAAATATATAGAATAGCAGCAGATTTATCCTGTAAGTCATTTACATGTTGACATTTCCTGCAGCTGCCATGACCTGCTGCGTAACTCTGTACATCAAACAGGTTTATAATATGTAAGTCCACAGTGGTGTGCATGAGCAGCTGATGAGAGGCTGAAGTGAATGGATATCTGTGTGTGAGCGCAGCAGAGCCAGCCGGTGAGGTGCATTGTGGGAAAGCCAATCAGTGCGTGGGAAGGACAGACACTTACCCTGGGACTGCTGAGAGGACTGGTGGACAGACCGGAGGACGCTCCGCTGATCGACCGCGATCTGCACAAACACACACACACACACACACACACACAAGGTAAAATCAATGCACAAATCAACTGCACACACTGTACAACACACTACTCCACACAACAACACACACACACACAACAGGTACACACAAAATCCCCAAACCTCGTCAACTAAAATGAACTCCGAGCAGATTGGAGGTTATTTGATCTCTGACTCATTCTTAAAATCTGTCGCCGGCAGTTTTCTCTCTTTTATGACTTCGTCCTTCAGCAGAACTTTCTCTCCTCTGTTCTCCGCAGTATGCAGCATGCAGTACATACTGCATACTGCATACTGCGTTCGTCTGTAGTATGTAGCAGGCGGTTTCGAAAACAGCTATGGAGAGAGGTCTTCAGGAGTGTCAGCTGGTGTCGGCCATGTTTCATGCTGTCCGGAGACGAAGACAAATTAATGTGGAGCGGTTCAGCGGAAACAGCTGATCAGTCATGAGAGTTAAATGTTCGCTACGTCAGAACTTATTCAGCAAAGGTGTTTCCAGATCCCATCAGAGCAGAGGTGTCAAACTCATTTTAGTTCAATTCAATTCAATTCAGTTTTATTTATATAGCGCCATATCATAACAAAGTTATCTCAGGGCACTTTTTCGAATAGAGCAAGTCTAGACTGACTCTTTATATTTACAGAGACCCAACAGTTCCCACCATGAGCAAGCACTATGCGACAGTGGCAAGGAAAAACTCCCTTTTAACAGGTAGAAACCTCGAGCAGAACCAGGCTCAAGGTGGGCGGTCATCTGCCTCGACCGGTTGGGTTGAAGGGGGAAGGGGGGAGCGGGAGAGAGAGAGCAGGAGGAAAGAGAACATACAGCAGCTCAATACAGCATAGATATGGTAATGGCATTGATGTTAACACCAACAGAAACAACACTAAGAGCAACATTATAATAGCAATACTAATACTAATTCATGGGCCACATGCAGCCCAATTTCATCTCAAGTGGGCCGGACCAGTAAAACCACTGCATAATAACCTGTAAATAATAACACCTCCAAATTCTTCCCTTTCTTTTATGTGGAGAAGTACATTCTGAAAATGGTCACAATTAATTAACAATACATGTACAAAACAGATGATGAACAGCCTGAGACGTCTTAAGAAAAATAAGTGCAATTTCAACAGTATGTCTACTGTTATTATGTGCATTACAGTTTACAGATCACAGTGGACCTTCAGAGGCACGAAACACTCTGTGTCCTCTTTTCTCCTCTTTGACCAAGACATTTTCCACCGGCGGCTCCTGCATGAACAGTAGCCTTTGCTTGACGGTGTTGGGCCACGTACAGTGTCTGTCAGCACCTGGGAGAAGTCAGCCTTCAGGGCTTTCTGCCAGCAAGGCTTTGAGCCTGCTGCTCTTATTAGGAACAGCAGTGCGTTTTACTGAAAAATGGGAACGAATGACTTCTCTGCTATTTTCACACTTTGCAAAGTCATCCAGTGGGCCGGATTGGACCCTCTGGTGGGCTGGTTCTGGCCCGCGGGCCGTAAGTTTGACACCCCTGCATTAGAGCATCAACTCTCGAACTGAACGAATTGAGGAAGTTTTATGGAATTTTGCTGTTTTCCATACAGCTTTTCTAATGTGATTCTGCAAAATACGTTTATGGAAACACGGCTACTGACATCCACAGAGCGACGCTGCTAATGCTCACAGGAGGTTTGCGGTGGGAACAGAGCCACCGTTTGTAGAGGATGCTAGCTCGTGTGAGGCTAACACCTTTAGATAAGAGAGTCAGAGCTTATTGGGAAAATCTCCATCACACAAGGAGTGATTCCTGTTAACATTTATTAACACTCAAACATGAGCAACATCCTGGGTAAAAGTCAACATCTATAAATAGTTCAGACATGTCAGCATTGTACCAAACACACACACACACACACACAGCCAAATTCTTCTCTTTATGAGCTTTTCCATTTTTCAGTTACGTATCATTAACTTTTCATATCTTCCTCCTTCTCTTTCTCTCTTTTGCCCAAATGGCGTCTCTTTCTGGATCACCCCTCACACACACACACACACACACACTTTTTACCAAAGACCACACAGGCCTGCTGATGTGTTTGGGGTTTAATTGCCCATAGACAATTTGGCTTTGTTGGAAGTGACAAATGAAAACAGTAAATCATAATTAAATATGCTTGAAGCCAGACACACACACACACACACACAAAGGAGGGATGACATCACTGGCATTAAATTAGCAGCTGTGTCGTCGTCATATGAGACAATTTTTCAGTTTGAACCCATGGACGTGTTCAGTGGTGACGGCGGTTATTTAGTTCAGTAATATAATTTCCATTATAACTGTTATTGCCTCTCTCTTTGTTTCTAACAGAAACCCATCAGGCATGTTGTAAACGTGTCATTTGTGTTTCTCTGAGCATCTTCCTGTACAAAGCTACATGAGCAACGTAAAAACTGTCCAAGTAGAAACCAGTTTGATGAAGCAGTGAATGTCTCTTGAGTCTTTATTTTATAGAGCAAGTCTTTAAGGGCTCCATGTTTGGATTTTTTTTCTTTCTAGTTTCTTTCTTAAGTTCAAGTGTGGAGACAACTCTCCTCATTTAAGTTAAATCCATCACATCACTCACTCAGACGTCTATATAATTTGTTTCTTTAAACTTGACAAACAGCATTTGTTGGGGACTATTTTCAGCGGCGGATGAATCCACATTTGGTGCTCTAGTGAGTATTTGGGGCAGCAGGACGGTGTGTGTGGGACTGAGTCCAAATAAACTCCAGCGTGTGTTCATGGTTTTTGGAGCAACAATGGAGAACTGTGGCTCAGAGGAAGAAGATATTATAATACTTGTTAGTAGATACATTCACTGTCTTTTAATGGGATTTGTTAACAATGAGAAAAATGTTAAATGTCACCAGGAAAAATAATAATATCACCTTTTCCTCTCCAATAAGAAACAAGCTGATCTTTATCTGTTTCCTCCAGGTGTTGTGTTTGTGCTGGTCAGAGTCAGACATGCTGTATCTGCTGTGTTAACTGATACTGAGGAAGTGTCGAATGGCTGCTCCATTAAAGACACTTCAGAGAGGAGCTTCTATTAACATGCAACTCATTAGCTGTGACACCCGTCCAGTCCACAATCAGGAAGCTGGAGCCGGCTCGTCTTTGAAATGTGAAAATGAGTTCATGATGTGTGTTAGAGAGGAGAACGCAACAAGCTTCGTGTTACGGATCTCCCCAATTAGATGATGAGCGAGATAAAGGACTATTCAGGGGGAGTGAGAGCCTAGTTTATTTCCACCTCCTGTTTGTGCTCCATCTGCATTCCTGGCAATTAATTTATGCTAATCTCCATCAGGGCTGCGAACACGTCGACAAACTGTGTCTCCCTGGCACAAGGTCAGCCACAACGGGAGGCTGCAGAGACGGCACGAAGGGTGAAAACTACCCCTCCCCATGCTTCACTGAAATAACAGACTGGCACAAACAAGTGTAAACCCACACACACACACACACTGACAATGAGGAGTGAAGATGGGTGGAAGGATGAAGGAGGGGGAGCGAGAGAAGGAAACAGAAAAGTTGACCTAAAAATTCTCTTTGCCCTCGAGCGCTGATGGAGGAACGTCAGAGAGGAAGTGTGCTATTTTTCTGATTTCACAGAGAAGAAAATATTCTGCTGCTCCTCTCGCAGTAAACACACTGATACAGTCAGCGGGTCGGTATCAGTGTTACTGTTTCACCATGTTTAATTTACCTTGAATGTGAATATTGGTAACATCCTGTTTGGATCTGATCTAATGCTGATACTCGACAAGGCTACGTTCACACTGCAGGCCTCAGTGCTCAGTGTTCGGCTGTTGACATTTTTTTTTTTTTTTTTAAATGTGGCCAAAATCAGATTCCAGTGTGAACTGGTCCTGGTCCTGAACAAAGACGTCATGCTGTATGGACGTCAGCATGGAGGCCACTGAAGTTGGCGTTTACGGTTTCATTTATAAGCTGATGTGCAGCAAAAGCCAGTGAACTCCTGAGCAGATGATAAGGAGGATTAGGAAAGCCACATTTTTCATTTTTAAATTTAATTAATGTTTGTGTTCACAGAGTGACTGCTGCCAGCACCGAATTGTGATGAATGTCATTCTAGAGTGATGTAAAAGTCGCACACAGACTCATATTTTATTAGGGCAGTCTCAGTTTTGAAGGTGCGTTCATTGATTTGAAGATCTACGCGACACATTAAAACACACACTTCTGACATATTACGCATTATAACGTTGGTTGTTATGGCTAATGTGTCAGTCAGGTCAGTCTATCAAGTGCCTATTTGCACATCCAGCAGACACAGAGTAACATTATTATCCTGTAGGAGTGGTGTTCTCTCTGCTTTTAGCTCTGGTTTGGTCTCCAACTCCTGAGAAATATCTGGCTCTTTAGCTGCTGCTTTCTTCACCAGATAGTCTAACTGTGTCTCTCTGCTCTGCAGAGCTGCACAGTTGGCGACAATTCTGTGGGTTTGTCACTACAAGAGACCCCTTTTATTTTAGATGTAGACATCTAGCTGTTATCCACAGACAACATATCAACAAGGTCATTGTATGGTGATGGTAATACTGTACAGAGAGCGGTG
Source organism: Macquaria australasica (assembly GCA_005408345.1). Taxonomy (NCBI): domain Eukaryota; kingdom Metazoa; phylum Chordata; class Actinopteri; order Centrarchiformes; family Percichthyidae; genus Macquaria; species Macquaria australasica. The sequence continues at coordinate 315,515 of SEMN01000449.1, forward strand.
CAAAGAAATTGGTTGCTAAAAATACTGTTGGCAGCATTTCAGGCCACTTCATGGACTAAAATGTGCCACACAAGTCAAGTATCAGCACTGAGTGTCCAAATATAAATGTACTGTGTAAACTGCTGAAAGTAATTAGATTATTTTTCTGTGATGACTACACTTACCTTCTCAAAACAAGTGAAAAACTCAGAGCAGTGACATCATTTCAACCAGTTTCTAAGACAAATCAAACTGTTTAATGCAGCGATTTCTGTCTAATTTTGTCTCATTTCAAGTTATAAACATGTTCTTTTGTATTGAAAGCAGGTTAAATTAATTTTTTCAGCACTTGCTGATTTTCTGTGTTTTTCTGGAGATTTCTGAATGCTGAAAATTGATCTTGTTACTTTTATTTTTCTCATATATTTTGTGCCATTTTTGTTAGAAAGTAAAAAATGTATGTTAAGTATGTGAACAAGTTACTTCTAATAAAGAGAAATGTTTCAGCTAAAATAATGTGCCACATTTAAAAGTGAAAGACAAAGACATGTAAAGAACTTCAGCGAGCACTGAATGCTAAAAGACAGAAAACTAAAGGAAAGGATGGTAAAAACAAAATGGATCTGACACGACACACAAACGGAGGAAACACGGCGGACGGAGCCGACCAGTACCTTTCTTCCTTGCTGCAGTTAGCGTTTGTGATATCCAAGCTTTTACTGAAAACAGATTTGCTAAAAGAGGGGCAGACAGAAAATCAAGAGACAGACAGAAAGGCAGTCACATGAGGGGAATCCTAATGTTCAGCATGCAGCACTGAAAAGCAAATAAAACTTTAGCACGATAAAATGAAACAAATCACCATGAAACAAAGAGCAACACAAGAACTCCACACATGCACAGACTGAGAAATCAGAAGACAAAAACCAGGAGGAGGAACATTCATGGGTCATGCTCGAGTCAGCGGGACATTCAACACGCTTCCTCGCTGTAAAGAAACAATTTCTGTATATATCCATCTCCTGGAACGTGTTTACACCCTTTAATGTTCAGGTTTATTATCTCAGACGAAGAGCTCAGCAGCTGCACAGGTCCTGCTGGCTGAACCTGCTCTACAAGAACCCCGTCGGAGCAGGACAATAAAACTAAAGGCTGTTTTTGACGCCTGATAATCTGGATGTTGATAGAACCGGTATGTTGCTGTGAAACATTTTAATGTCACAATCTCAAAGAGTAAAAACTGACCCGTCTCTCCTCTGGAGCTGGACTGTAACGTTGCAAAGCGTGTGCAAAGTGCAGCTTTGGTGAACTTTAACACACAAATTTGTGCTGTTGATGCTGCTGACCTCTGAGGGAACGGAGAACCAAAGAGTCCAAAACAGAGGAAGCTATCGTAGCTTTTAGCTAACCTACTCTAACATGGCTAACTGGTTAACAGGTACAAATACTGTGATTCCTATTTCAAAGTTTTCTTTAAATAACGTCCTCAAAGTTGTCTGCTGGTGATTTAACAGTATTATAGATTTATATTAAGACCAATAGTTTAAATTATTTCATCTTCTTTTCTAAGAAATTATGATTTTTTCATTACCTTGGTATGGTGGATGGCTCTAAATACTACAATACCCATGAGCCTCAGCCACCGTTGCTTTGGAAAAGAAGATGGTGAGAGGACGAATCAGAGCGGGAACAAATTCAAAACGCTGAGCAAAAACTGAGATTTAAATCACTGAATGTTTACTGACAGTCTTCGTCCACCTTCACCCTGAGCAGAAGAATAATTAGCCAGAACAGGTGAAAACACCTTAACTTAATTTAGCATCGTAACTTTCTGTGTATTTAGTTTTAAGTTTATTAATGTTAATCAGCGTAACTTCAGGGTTTCAGTCAGCAGGTTTCAGTCCTAACTCTCTCTCTATCACTTGTTCAGTCTGCATGTGGTCATTATATATATACTGTATTTATATATACTGTATATATATACACTGTATTTATATATACTGTATTTATATATATATATATATATATATACTGTATTTATATATCTCAACTAAAACTGCTAGAAATGACTATCTCTGATCACACAAACTGTTCCTGCCTCCGGTCCAGATTAAAGCCTGACTTTCAGGTGGATTTGAGCTCCACTCGCTCTGTAAGTGACCCTCAGATGAATTTCATGTGAAATGACTCGCTGAAGGGTTTAAATGATGAAGATTATGAAGGATGCCAGAGCAGATTCACAGCTCTGCTTCTGGACTGCTGACCTTTATATGACAGCTAAGTGAACAGATTCATGTATACTTTTTTACATGTAAGTCCTACGCTGAGATCTTAATGAGTCAGTGAGGTTACATCAGTGAACATTTAGAACCTAAAAACCCTCTGAAACGACTCTCCTTTCATCAGTCAGTCTCAGATCCACCTCAAACTGAACTCCAGTCATAATTTTGCAGAATGTGGAATCAAAGCAGCTCCTGGAGGAGGCAGAAGGTAAAAAACTATTTTTTTTAAAAAGATTTCTGGTTGTCATAAATACTGCAGTGCTCTGACTGCCCTCCTCAGAGGCCCTAATGATGGCCAGATAAATGCAGATTCAGAGCAGAGCGCTCAGTGTTAGAGCTGTTTAACCTCAATCAGCCTTTGACATAACCTTTATCCAATGTGACGTCATCCTTTTATCTTTTCATCTTTTATGTTTTACCTTTTATTTAGTGTTTACTGTATTGCCTTATGCCATTACTCTTTACTTCAGTCCTGTCGGCCTGTTTTCACCGTCTGTCAGAGGACTTCTTCTGAAAACCTCCACGGATCCAGAGGCTGTTATTCAGGAAAAATGCTCAATGAAAAGAGAGCCTCTCTGTTTCAGTCATGGCATTAGATATGTACATTTAATGAAAATGTTTTTATATTGTCCACATACTAATATTTATGGATCCAGTTCAACCTGAAGTTACTCAATTAGTGAACACAGGAGCTCTTAAAAGGGTTTTATATGCTCATCAACTACCAGACATGTTTACTTTCACAGCTGACCAGAGCAAATCTTTCTAGAATGTTTTCCAACCATCTAAGGCAGCCGTTATTTCCCATTCATTTCAGTAAGCTATGAAAACCAACATGTAGAGGTTTTAAAGTTGCTAAATCCCAGTGTGTCATCGTGTCGGCTTTAACTGAAATTATTATTTGCTGAAATGCATTTAAACTGCATCTCAACACAAAAGGTTAATGTCCTGTTACTGTGTGGAAATAACGAGGCATCATCGGTCATTTCAAACATTTAAAACAACCTTCTGTTTGTTCTTGTTTTCCTGACAAGAAAACCTCAGAGGCAAAGGAAGAAGTAGCGTGATGTTTTATTATAGTACTGCTAAATATACTGTGGAGGAGGACGTGTTGGACGGTGCGTGTACAAACACACTTTGACACTGGAGATCCTACCAACAGTTTCTTTTAACCATGATGATGATCTTCACTTAGCCTAAGTTTTTCAAGTTGCCCAAACTTAACTAAACCTCAGCCACAGCAGCAGCTGATCAGAAAACACTCTGTGAAGTTGTTTTTACAGTCATTTGTAATAAAAATGCTCATATGGGTCATTGATTATGACCCATGACTACAGCTTATTTTATCATTTAGCATGAAGCACTTGTTAGTAAACTGGAGCAAACAGCTGACTGGACGGTGAGCTGTGAAACACTACAGAAATGAGTTTGAGTGACTGGACTGAAACATGAAGGAAACTCTGGAATAGTTTTCTCCTGTCAGCTACTTTGGGGTACGAAGGGTTAAACCCAAAGGTAAAGCGTGCAGTTTCCACCTCCAGGTGTTGATGAAGTTTCACTGTGTTTGTTTTGTTTGTGTCATGACTTGATTCACATACATTGATCCATAAATAAGAAGAAAAATCAAGGTTTGGCATGCAAGATGCACACAATGTACACATGTCCAGGCTCAGGTCTCGGGTTCATGTCATACCTGGAATAAAAATCATGTTCTTTCATGGAATAAGTCTGAGTGTAAAGACACATGTTTGAGGCCCCTTTCAAACATTAGAATTTACTCTGACTGTCCGAGTTACAACCTCCTACAGTCTGTTGGTCCGTCCCGACAATACAAACATCAGCAGTCACTTAATGCACCAACTTGCCAAACACATTTTAGGCTCGCAGCTCGTTAAACAGGATGCCTCCTGTCCTCTTTGACTGCATGCTCCATGCACACGTCACACACACGAAGCACAGACCTGAGAGTCCTGTTCATGCATTTAAACAGTTGTTTTTTGATTTTCCACCAGAGCTAAGAGCTCACTGTTAATCTCTGGTCGAGTGGCTGAAACAGGAGTTCACGTCAGGTCTCGTGTGATACGTACTGTACGTCTTGAACCGACAGAGAGAGAATGATGCGTCATGTATTTAACCGCAGTTCGGTGAAGGAGGGAAGGATTTCCAGCCGTGGACAGACCTCACAGTGACGCTGACAGAGATCAGTGAAGTGAATAATTGAACTGTGGTCGTTTTGAGGGCAAACAGATGTGATATAAATTTGGAAAAGGACGAGTCAAATGTTGATGAAGTGCTGCTGAGCTGTACCTCCCTCCTGTATGTCGCTGAACTGTGATTAAATACATTATTTATCAGAACTGATAACAACCATCATCAATTACACTTTGAACAACAGCAAATCTTCTTCATTGACCTGCGCGTGTGTGTGTGTGTGTGTGTGTGTGTGTGTGTGTGTCAGACATGTTTGTCCATGCTCATGAACACACGAGCAGATGTCATCTCTCACCTCTGGCCGTGGGTTGCCATGTCGATGGCTCGTCGCACCGGTACGGGGGATCCTCCCTCCGTCACGCTCAGCACCTCCATGGACTTCCTCTCCGGTCTCCGCTTGCCGTGGCGGCTCAGCATGGGCGAGTCTACGCGCTTCCTGGGAGGGTCTGCTGAGCGAAGTCAGGGTCAGGGGTCAAAGGTCAATGAAGGGGTAACACAAGGACAGAAGCTAGTCAGAAAAGCAAATCGCTAAAAAAGGTGTTTTTTAATCTTGACCAGCATGCATTCATTTTATCTGGAGGGGTATGAGTGGTAAAACTGCTGTAACCCAAAAAGGTGAGTGATTAAGTGATAAACATCATATATCAGTGTAAAGCCCTCCTCTGTTAGCTCCATGGCTTTAGGCAGTGTTGACCTGTGTGTCTGCTGGCAACGCTCAACAATCCCAGGCTCCCTGAACTACCCATTGTGCGCTCTGCACTTTGTTTCTCTAAAATCTATGTAAAGTAATACTAATGTGGAGCAACAGTGATGTCAGGGTGTCCTCAACGCCCCCCGAGTGCACTTCAACACCGCTGAGGTAAAATGAGAACCTTAATGACTGGAGGTCCGGAAATAAAAGATTTTCAGAGCATCAGCTCCTCGGGCTGGAGGGGAATCCCAGACACCAAAGCTGTCCTGATCCCCGAGCTGAGCCGCAAAAAGCTAACATTCCTAACATTAGCTTGGCACAGTGTCTCATTTGCTAACATTTTACACAAATCCAGTGGTAAAGGGCTGAAATACATGCTAGCTCCATGCTAAATGCATGCTAACTGAAGATGTGCCCCCACCAAAATGTTCCTTCCTCAAAATACAGGTGAAGTCTGGGTCTTCAGCCACACTAGCAGCTTTGAGCTCAGTGCTGTCCCCATGCTAACATGCTAACACACATGTTTAGCAGCTGAGGCTGATGGGAATCAAGTATTGGACAAATGAAATGTTGACCTGATGACGGCGGTCAGGGAATCGTGACCTGTCAGTTTAACACGTTCTTGTTTGTTGCGGTATTTCAGCTGGACGGGCATACCAATCTCATTGCGTGGCGGCAGGTTCTGGTCCTCGTGGCTGGGATACCTCTCCTTGCGGTCCAGCAGCAGGAAGTAGATCATCTTCTCCTGGTTGTCGCTGGAGACAGAAGACAGTCAGAGCTCGCTATCAGCTGAGTGCTCATTGGTTAAGAGCGGGACAGTAAGATGCTCCATTATCACAAGACACATTAAACAGAAGAATTCATCAAACTGACAATTTCTCAGTGCCCCCCCCACCCCCACCCCCTAATCTGCTTCCTGTGTGGTTTTATCGCCTCTGTGCTCCCCCTGCTCCTCCTCCTCCTCACTCACTCCTCAGACAGCAGGTCTTTGGTCAGTTTGTCCTTGTCCCTGAAGCAGCCCAGGGAGTGCATGCTCTCCAGGACGTCGGGGTCGATCTCCTCGGCTGCAGCCAGCATCCTGATGGCCACCTTCCTGGGGACGGGCTGCTCCGGCTCGGGCTCATTCTTTCCAGCTCTGCAACACAACACACTGAGCTTACTGTTCACGTCAAATCAGGCACATGTAGAGGAATTTACACACAGCTTTTCCTTTGAAGATGACCTTTCTTGTAAGAGCAAATGATTCCCTGAACATTTAAATCATGTTTGGGTGTTAAAAGCCTCTGACAGAGGTCACTGTGTGGCTCGAACCTGAAGGGAGGCGTTCTCTACTGCACAAGACTTCCTGACGCAAACAGTGTAATAAGTTGAATGGGAAGCAGGAGCACTTAAGCATGACGGATACGCAGCGTAAACTTTGTTCCATGCTCTGGCAACAGTGTGCCAAAACATGGCAGGGTACAAAACAACCCATGTGCAAAAAACTAAAATGATTATTTAAAATACAAATACGTCATTTTTCTATACAAAATATTTAGTGAGTCCAAATTCTAGATGCTCCAGCCCTGTGTCAGTGCACTTTGATTTTAATTAATTAATCAATTTGGGCATTTAGAGACTGACAGGATCAGTATAGTGAATATTGTGGGATAAATTTCAGCTTCGATATTAAGAGCTCAGGGATCAGCTGAGTAATGACAGGGTGTAAATACAAAAATAAGTGCAATAAATGTATAAGTAGACAAATGAGTATTTCTTTTAAACTTGAAAATATACATATAGCATAGATACGTCTAGTATTTGATGAGGTTAACCTTCTCTGACTATAATGACGTTATATGATGTGACTATGAAGAATAATGTGCGATCTGTTCTCTCTGTTTGAGGCTTGAGGTGAATATCCTGGTGATACTTTGAAAAACTACCACTTGGGACCAGTAACAAATAATCTGAATAATTATGTAGAGTATAATCAGGATTTATACAAAAACGCTGAATAGCGCTGATGTTAAAGCGCTGCTGCTTCCTTTTGAAGTTAATATACTTATTATACTTAAATCTGAGGCCTTGGGCAACAGGAGAGAGAAGCAGAACACGGCACATTTCCACAACACTAAATTACACTAATCTTCTTTCTTTCCTCTAATCTCTCCTTCTTCTCAATGACTGGATAATGTGACACATTTAAACTCTGAACATTATTCAAATGAAACAAGGGGGAAAAAAAATCACTCTTAAATTGAACGAGTCACAACTCATGTCAGGTGGTCATAGGTACACTGCTTCCTTTTGGTTTTAGTTCATTAAAAGCTGGCTCTTATTTTTGTAGCTGTGTCCATCATTTCTATCAGTAATAATAACATTAATTATAGCCGAGTGTTTCAGCATCACGCAAAGGTCAGAATCAGACAGAATCAGCCGATCTGGCGTCTTACAACTTAAAAGATAATTTAATTTTCACATCTTATTTTTGTCATTTCTATCAGCAATAATAAAACTGTACTCACCAAAAGAAGCACTAAAAAGAAGTCTGATGGCTCAGAAACACGAGCCGTCAGAACGTCAGACACAAACCTCCGGCTTAGACAAACGAGAAAATAAAACGGCTAAACTTACAGTTGAATTATTACCTAATTATAACTGTCTGTTGTTGGTTTACACAGTTTACAGACCCACTTTCTGCTTTAACTGTGTCCCTCTGTGCTTCCTGTACTTGTTTGCACACAGTTTGTTTTAACCAACTTTTTCACTTTTACCTCCAAATAAAGTGGTTCAGATGAACCGCTTGCGTTTCTTGACCCGTCGGGCGTCACTGTGACCTCAGAGCTCAGCTATTACTTTAGGTGGGTCGATGTCATTATTGCTGATCAGAATGATGGACAAAACTACAAAAACAGGACCCAAACTGTAATAAAACAGATGACAGAAGTCTCAAACTGTCAGTGGACAGATCCGAGTGAAATGCAGCATTACAATAAAAAGACAAATATCAGATTACAGATGTTTTGGTGGAACCTTAAGTGTAATTTCAAATTAATAACAGAATTCTGCTTCTTGAAAGCCAGAAATAGTAAATCCATTAGAGATCAAAGGTCCATTAGGAGCGCTGGAGTGATGTTTGAGCTGCCCTCTCAGCTTCCTCTCACTCTCAGGATTAATGGACCTGCTTCTTCTCTGAGAGGCTTCCATCGGACATCTCAAAAACTGCCTTTGATGAGCGTATTATTATTATTATTCTGCATTACCTGCTGCTGCACTTTTCCTTTATCAGCTCCCTTAATGTGGACATGTTGCATACAAACACTCGACATGGACAGAAACAGGACGAAATGGACAGGTGGATACTTACAGGTACCACGTATGCTTCTGGATCTGCTCTAACTGGAACAGAAATTAGGAGAGAAAAACAACATTAATAACTCTTTTATGTATTTAAGTGAAACAAACAAGATGGTTATGTTTAAAAGTCTCATGGACAGACTTTCCCTAGTGTTGATACATTTCTGCATGAAGCAGGATGTGATGTTTGTTACGGCTTCATCTCAGCACTTATTGTATGTTTGTGTTCAAGGAGCCATCAGGTTGAGTCAGGAGGTTCAGCTTGTTACCTGGTGGGGACCTCGGTCTGGAAAAGTAAATTCAAACTACTTGGGCTGCAACCAGGACACTAGAATATATATATTTTTAATTCATTACAATTGTGACTTTTATTCCTTAAGATTAGCCTGTAAGGCTGCACTTCCTGTCAGGTTGTTTACAGATCCGCCCCTCTTTAAGCAGGACTGGCAGACTCCATCACCAACCAGGACCATCGCACTCCTGTCACATTGTTGGACTCATGATGGACAAAAAAAGGATAAAAATCAATGCAGCAGAACCAGAGAAATCATGTTTTTTATTCCACACATTCTTCTTCCTTGTCAAAACCTGCCGCCTACATTACCCACAATGCAACTCTTCCTCTAACAGCTCGGTTGGAGATTTTCTGCTAGTAGCGGCTAATGTAGCCTGTAGCCTGCAGCAGAGCTGAGCAGCGGCTGCAGAGGTCTGTCAGCTCACTTCTGTCTAACTCCACACCAACAGCCTGTTTTCAGTTTCTAACTTGTAGTCTTCAACCGACGCTGCCTCAAGTGACATCACTCGAGGACATTTATCAGAGTTCACACAGCTCCCTCTGAGACACTGAAGGCTCTATACTACTCCTTTAACACCTGGAAACAGTGAGGCATTAATACTGAGTCCTTCTCCCATCACTGCTTATCAGATGGTGACTTTACAACTGTGGAAAGTTCTCACGGCACTAACAATTTACTCCTGAGGTTAGCAGTAGAATTAGCATGGTGCTACATGGTACACTGCAGTGTATTGTACCTGCTATGTGCACCTGCACGTTTTGGATTAATATGACAGAGTAATGAGCTGTCCAGGGTTCACTCTGCTTCTTGTCTAATGCTGGGACTGACGTCCTCCACCCCCTGCAACCCTGAACAGGTTGGACAGTTTAGAGAAGATGAAGAACAGAACTCTTTAGTTTAGCATCTTATCATCTCCACCTAGCAGCACTATCATACTGAAGCAGCAGTGGGAAAGGTAAGCTACAGCTGCTCATAATTTCCTTTACCCAGCAGCACTTTAACCATTCTCTGAGTCATTTTGTTTCTACAAAACCTTCAATTTGTTTCCTCGGTGGCTGAGAAAATGATTTAGAAGAACGTCTGAATCAACAAGGACCTCAGTACTCAGACTGTGATAAATAACCAGTGATTTAGTGTGGAGTTACTGATGATTGGCCCTTTAAGATTATTTGCTACGATTCTACTCATTGTTAAGTTGTGCAGACATGGCCGCTATTACTAAATAACTGCAGACAAAACCGAAGTGAAAGCACATTATCTAAATACACCCTTTGTTATTTTTGCAGCATTTCTATTCTCAGCCAAAACTAATCCTTGGCCTGAGATGAAAAGATTTTATGCAGCACAGTAGCTCCAGGGCCAGTCGTGGTGCAATTCGTCTAAATTTAGCCTGAGCAGCCCCTAAAGGCAACAGCCCAGACTGCAACAAGGCAAACCGAGCATGAGGCGACTGATGGAAGATTTCAGCCCTCTCCTGCTCTGCAGCCGGGCCGGGCGGTGGGCTGAGGTGAGCTGAGGTGAGCTTACCGTGAACCTCTTGCCAGCGTCCACTTCAATCATGCCCCGCAGAAGGTTCTGGCAATCTGGAGGGATGAAGTGAGGCATGTGGAAAACTCCCAGCTTCACCTTCTCCAAAAGATTCCTCAGGTTGTCATCGTCGAAAGGCAGAGCGCCCTGCAGAAACAGGAGAGGAGGAAACACTGCGGGTCACCGTCTGCCTTCAGATTCATCTCATGTCACCAAAATGTTTACCGGGTCTGTAACAACACTGCCTGTATGTGTCCTGACTATTTCATGTACAGAGTTTTAGATGCAGCAAACTGGAAAATGACACATTTTCGGATTATGATCGCACACTAATATCATATACCTCAAACTCTATTTCTATAACTGTTCAGAGAGTTTTTATCCATTTTTTAAATCATTTTTCATTCATACTTTATGTATCTATGCTTGTAACTTGTTTCAACATTTGTAGCATTTGACAGTAAGAGTTTTTACACTGTAACATAGTAATAGTATATAGTAACATAGAGAAGCCGTTCTGTAGTTTATTCACTGCTTGTTTGTAACGTCATGATTTGTATCCTGCGCTTTCATTCATGTGTTGCACAATAATTTGTATTTCTCACATCCCTTTAATTTTTTTTACTTTTACTTTTATTCCATTTTATTTTAGTCTGTATGTAGATAAAGTATATTTATACTGTATGTATATTTTACTGTGTATCTCATGTTAAAGAGACACTCTCTCTTCTCAAATGACTGAATATGAACTTTTCATCACCTGATGGTTTGATCCAATTTGGCATTTTTTAACTGAGAATTTATTGTATTAAAAACTGTTAAAAAAGAAACAAAATCAGATAAACTTGTTAATAAAACACTACACAACTAACATGATGCGACTCTTATTTTAAATCTACTGGTCTGTACTTAATAGCGTACAGGATATTAGAGTCTATATTTACTTTTTCTGACACAAGTTATTAGTCTGTACTTTCATTTAGCTAACACATTTAAATAGTGAATTACATTACTTTTTTTTTGAATGCCAGATGCAAGTTGTGCAATGCAAGCGCACAGATTTACACACTAACATTTTCTCTCTGCAGGAACATGTGCAGCTGGTTGTAATTCATAAAAAAAATGAAAATTATTATCTGAATGTGCTCAGCGAAATGATATGGCAACCTGCCCAGTGGATTTAGATATTTTTTTATGTAAAGTGTAGACTGATGGTGGTGCTACAGGCGTAGACGGAGGTTCCCAAAACACTTTCATCTTCTTGGAAGCGTGAACATGCAGAGACAATTCAAGAACATCTGGCCAGAGTTTCTGCCTGATGGCGGCTCCAGATGAAAGTCATGATAATCTTTAAGAATAATCCACTGGAGTGTGTGGATATCTACACTATAATCTGTGGTAATCTGTCCAGTAGTTGTTGAGAGATCTCAAACACTTGCAGGTCAAAAATCTAAACTTGGAGATTAGAAGCTGCCCCTTCAACAGACCGTATAACACACTGACATCCTCCTGTTGCCATGTAAACGGCCTATCAGGTGTTCACTGAGCGATAATCTGGATTTTGACGAAGAGGAGGACAGGAAGCAGTCTGTGAGAGATATCAGTCATCAGAGTTGGTGACGATGAAGCAGTTTGCATCGCAGCCAGCCGGCTCTGCCTCTGCTCTCCAGCTGGGGAGCGCGCTCAGTGACGTGATGACTGATGCCGCTGAAAAGGAGCAGGCCGGAGCCAGATGGCCGCTGACACTGCGCTGGTAATCAAAGCAACACGAGTGGAGAGATTTATCTTCACATGATGACTGTGTTGTGTGCTCAGTCTTAATCAAGAGGAGAACACGCATGTGTGCACACAAACAAAGTCATTTAGCTGGTTCTGACTACTCACTTGTCACTGTCACATTATAATGCTGCTGGCGTGAAGAGCCTTTGATATGAGATCCTGCTCAGAGGGCTAAAGTGAACAAGCTAACATGCAGCCCAATGTGACGTCTAAAGGCCTTTACACACCGGGGCGTCAATATAGTTTTTTGATCTGTTGTTTTTGTCATGAGTACCTTCACACAGAATGCAAATATTACGCGCTAAAAAAGCCACATAATATTTTTTCTGAATGAGGTTGAACTCCTCAGGCTGCAGGAAGTACCAAGTTAAGTCCAGTTATCTCATTTGAAAAGCGTTTAAAACAGCTGGACTGTATTTTGAAGTCAGTAAATAGCAAAACTGTCCGTTTCATTACATATTATTATATTATATATATTCATTTATATTCATGTAATAAATATACAAATGTTAGATTGTGATCTGCATGAGAAATAAAGACAAAGAAAATACATTTGGTTATAATAATCATCCGTTATAGTGATCAATTTGACCCGGACAAACGTGATCACTGTAAGAGTTTCCACTGTATAGACTTACAGCTGAGAATGTTTGCCGTTTTTGCTTATAAATAACTATTAATTGATTACTAAAGTTGTTGCCAATTAATTTTCTATCAGTCAACAAATTGATTAATCAGCTCTGATCCATCCAGTAGTTGTGGAGATGTTTCACTCTGAAGCAAAGTGTTGCACCGACAACAACATTACCATCTGTAGCACCTTGGTGCTACTGTGGCTAAAAATGACATATTCTTCATCGTTAATATGTTTATTTGCATATTAGTTAATTTATCTTATTATCTACGTGTCAGTTTCTTCTTCACTGTATGGTTCTGTACATGTCCAGACTTTGATTCCAGTCACCTGTGTAGTGTCGCTGCGTGTCGATTATTTGTTTAGTTGGATCTTTAAATGAAAGATGAACGTTGGTCAGATTCATCTTTGGATGGTTTCAGTATCTCAGGGTAGTTCGGGAGTCCTCCTGTGTCGGGCTCTCCAGTCCTCTTTTCACAGGTTTTGCCTTCTGATGGAGGTTTTCGAGCTCGTCTGGGTGTGAAATTCAGTTCTACAGATTTTATATCGTTTTGGGGAAATGTTTCTGTGTGGCCAGAAAGATGAACACAAGATAAAGCTGGGTTAGTTGGAGGCAGGGCCGTTTCATTTCTGTACTCATTTAATTTATAATGTGGTTTCAATTTTTTATTGGTACACAATGTGTTTCCAGCCCCCCCATCTTTAATTTAATCCCACCTGGTGTAAAGACACAGACTGGGTGTACAGGAACAGGCACGCTGGTCTTCAGGAAGACTTTTCCTGACATTCAGCATCCACTGTTTTTTAAAAAGCTGATGTTAGATTGTCTTTAAGGAGTGACCTCCAGATACCCAAAGCTCCTGTCAAAAAGTGTATTTGGATGTTAACCTTTAATTCCCTGGAAAAGTGCTGTTGTCAGGAAACATTTCAGTGACCTCTGTCTTTACCTTGGATATTCTGCTGGGAACAACTGCTGCACAAATAAAGAGTTCATTCAGCATAAATATTTGCCTCAGGAACAAACTACATCAACTTCTGTTTCCCCTGCAACACTGCATCAAACCAGCAGAGTGAACAGGTTTTCCTGTGACAGCATATTTTGAATTACAAATAGGCTGATACACTTGGAGGGGAAAGGTCTAAAAGAGCAATGAGTCCAGTTATTTGTCCCACAGCTATGTTAAAAGATGCACATCATAAAGATCACTTTTAACTTCAGAGATTTCTTAATGAAAAGGTTAATAGAAACAAATGAATCTGAAGCATCCAGGATACACACCGTAGGTTTTAACCTTCCAAGTAAGCTACATCATTTAGCCTGGGTAGCTAACTTGGAGCTAAACAGTTACCTTTAGCAAAGGTTAAAATAGATTCATGTTGGGGTACAGAGAGGCAGAACGTGATAAATGGATCGAGCCAAATCTGAAAGCCGTCCAGCGTGTTTGCTCAACACGCCACCAGGATGCCCCAGTCAGGCTGCAGGGAATGAAATTAGCACCTGCCACCTGCCAAATACAGGGCTAATGTTGGCTGTGCAGGTAAAAACGTCAGCTCACCTGCCACCATGGCAGAGAGGTTTCTCTTACACTAATGAATATTATTTTAAAAAGGCAATTCTTAAGGATTACAGTTACATGATATTTGCCATATTTCTACTGTCAGGTTCCACCCACTCAGTGTTTAAAGTGTTCTACGTAGATTTCAGAAGCGGAAGACAAATAAACTGAGTGGCAGGTAGAAATGTTCAGTAACATGCCACAGAGACCCAGGTTGTACGTATACTGAGATAGACGTCTGTCAGAAATCCAGCTCCACCTGCTGTTTATCTCCATCTACCAATCAACTCATGTTCACACAGCAGCAGATGATGGAAACGAGCACTAATTCACATTTTCCTGGAAATTCAGTTAAAATTTGTGCTAAATTTGGATGATTAGTGTTTAGCAGGAACACACTACTAAATGACGTGACTTTCTGCATTACAATACAGTTACTAATCCCAGTTAATGCTCCGTTACTTTGGCTCTTTTATTCTACACATTTATAAAACACGTTGAGTCTGCGCTTTAATGATGAGATTTTTGTCTTAGCAAGATTTATAGAAAACGCTTGGCAACTAAGACAGAGAACACTAACTCCAACATAATAAGACATTTCTGTTTTATTTAATTATTATGATTTGTCATGTGGCGTCCTGGCTGTTGTTGCTGTCTGTAAGCTGTAGGCCCATGTGGTGCTGGACACTCAAATCAACAAATCAATAAAAAATAAAAAACATAAAACACCCTGAAGTTGGGGAGTCAGACCACACACAGATGGTGGATAACGTAACTTCTATAGGACACCATGACAGGACTGATGGTGACTTTAAGCCTAACATCTGCTATATCTCTGACCTGTTAGTACCGTACACATACCGGTACATACTCTGAGATCCTCAGGCAGAGGTCTTTGGTCTGTTCCAGAGGCCCGGCTGAAAACTAAAGGGGACAGAGCGTTTGCAGTCGGGGCCCCTGAGGATCTGGATCGATCTGCTCCAGGAAATCAGGTCGGCTGAGTCAGTGATCTCCTTCAAGTCTCTTCTTAAAACATACTTTTATCAGAGAGCCTTCCCTGATTTTACGTGAGTTTAAACTTTCTTTGAACTGTCTTTTATTTCCTTTAAATGTTTTTATCTTGAGGTGGTATCTGTTTTCTTGATTTTATGACTTGAATGTTTTATTTTGCTGTCCTTGTGAAGCACTTTGTAACATGGATTTTGAAAAGTGCTCTATAAATAAAGTTAATATTATTATTATTATTATTATAATTATTATTATTATTATTATTATTATTATTATTTAAATAAAATCAATTTGGATCTAATATCCCAAATTAAAATCTGTGAGTCCACTAATTCAGTAATCCAGCACTGGAAGTGCCACCTGATGATGTAAATGTAAGCACTCTGTTATTCAGCTCACACACACGTTGTAAACACAGACTTCCTGTGGAAATATCATTTCAAAAGCACAAAGTGAAGTCTATTAGTGTATAATTCCTCTTTAAGGAGCAGGGTCATTGTCTGTGCTGCTGTTTTGGTGCAGCGGCCGTCACTCACCACTAAAAGTGCAAACAGGATGACTCCACAGCTCCACGCATCTGCTTTCCTCCCGTCATACTTCTCTCCCTGGTAAAGACAGACAGAGACTCAGTGTAGAAGTGTGTGTGCAACATTTATTCTGAGGCCGTTTCCCAAACTGCTCTGAGCCCTGGCACCTCACCTAATGGAAAAATATACCCATATATAGATATTCCTTCAATGTAACATCAGCAATTTGTGAGGCCGACTGCACTGCAGGAGTTATTTTGGGATGAAGTGTTTGAATTTTCTTTTTCTGGTGAACCAAACCTGCCCGATCTACTGTGTCATTTCAAATAGCAAACGTACTGTAGAGACATGTCACTTTATGTCAAGGTGCTGCTGAATTTTAAGTGCTCATTGTGTTATTGTTATTTTCTTTGAATATTTATTTTGAAAATCTATCATATTCAAATTTTAAATATTAATTTTACTCTCAGATTTATATTGACAAAATAAACAGTAAAACATCTGTTTAAAATCAGATACGAGTCCTGTTTTAAGGAAATGATATAACCTAATACACATCGAATAAACCTGCAGAGTCCAGCTCTTTATGTGTGTGTGTCTGTGTGTGTGTGTGTGTGTGTGTGTGTCTGTGTGTGTGTGTGTGTGTGTGTGTGTGTGTGTGCACATAAAAAGAGGGAAAAGGAATAGAGGGCAAGAACACACATACACAAATGTCCCTAAGTTAAAACCAAACGTACGCTCTTGTTGCAAAACAGAAAGTGAGTAAGGAAGTCTTCATGTAGGTTTGGCCGGATGTATGCGAGGAAATATGGAAACAAAATGGACAAAAAAATGCAAGACTGCATCACAAATGACTAATCTTTTAAGTGAAAGTGTATTTCAACCCAGCGGAGGGGGAAGGGCCCAAGACCGGAAAAGCAAGCGCAGTGATGTAAGAGCCATTGTGGAGCTGCTATTACTGTATGAAAGACAGAAACAGAGAGAGAGAGTGCACTTACCCTGATCACCTCTGGGCAGGCGTAGTGTGGAGATCTGTCAAAGAGGCAAACAGGCCGTCAGTCCACATGCAATATTACACAACAGCACACACTCAGAGGACACACGGCCACTGACCAGGTGACATAATGCTCTCTGAAGAAACATAAACCAAACTCCATCAACATCTTCAACTTTAATTGCCTGATGCGGAGTATATTTTTGGTATTACGTAACGTGAAATGGCCTCAGTCCAAACTCATCCTGTTGAATAACACATGACAGCATCCAACACTGTTTCCACCGTGTGACACGACTCAAATGCAAACAGTGGAAGTAGTGAAATACTTTATATAGAAAGGACCATAACTCATTTGAACTGCCTGACTACAAATCATATGTACATTTTTCCCTGTTGTTCCTGCAGCCATTGATTTCCATTCAGTTCCATTCAAAATAAACGGAATTGATCACAGAAAGTCTTAAAGTTTTGTACTTCAGAACAAGTTTAAGTTTCTATTTTACTGTACTTTATACTTCTACTCCACTACATTTAATTTTATTGTGTAGTTTTTACTACGACATGAACATGCTGCTTACACAGTAATGATAATCCAATAATATATCATTATATAGCAGTAATAGCAGAATGCAGAATCAGTTCTTTTAAATCACTTCTTAAAACCCATTTTTATAGACTTGCTTTTATGTGACGTCGTCTTTTTATTGCTTTTACTGTTTTTAAGTCTTTTTATTTGTATTTATTGATCATTAATTTTTTATCTTGCTTTTGATTTGCTTTATTTTTTATTGCTTTCTGAGTAGTTTTTGCTTTGTCTGTCAAAGCACTCTGTAAACTGTTTTTAAATAGTTATTATTATAGTACACATTTTTCTGTACAATGAGTACTTCTACTATTGGTATTTTAAATACATGTTGCTAATAATACTTAGATAATTTTACTTTTTATACTATTTGCAGTACTTGTACCCATAACTGAGTATTTCTACATTCTAGTATTGCTACTTTTACTTGAAGGATCTAAATGCTCCTTACACCAGCATTCACAGTGAACATCAGCATACATCTGGAAGTGTGGATTCATTTGAAAAGTCTGCACTGCACTAAACTATCACACTAATATAACGTAATATAACACATATCTATGCAGAACTGATGGATTACACAACTCAAGCAAGTTTCAAAAGTCTGCTGATATGTTGTATTTTAGTTCAGAAATAAATGGAAAGCAATGGATGCCTGAAACAAATCAGCATAGATTGCTGTGATGTAGGACTTGTTTGATTTGTAGTAAACAGGTTAGAAGCAAGCAAGAAAACTTTATATTACATACAACACTTTTCACAACAGAAAATACAAAGTGCTTTACAGCAGGAAAACGGGGTGGGGTGGGGGTGGTAAAGGAGACAATTGTACAAACCACAAAATATAAACCACAGACTGTATATAAAGATGGACGACATGACAGCTCCCCAAAAGTGAAGCCAGAACATCTGGATCGCCCCCTGGTGGCTGGCTGCAGTATAGGTCATAAGCCCCGCCCCCTCCATGTCAGTGGATGGGACATGGGCCAAACTGAAAAATCAAAGTTCCCAAAGATGGTTTCTGTCATTTTACGTAGTTCCTATCACGCTGATGTTTGTTTTAATTAGTTATTTGATGCTATAAAAAGGGGGTGTGGCATCATTGATGGTGTCCTCACGATTGGTTCAGGTGGGTGTGTGGGCGGGACCTTGAGCACTACTGTGCTAACTCTGGCTCCTTCACGTGCGCAAGATGGCAGCTCCTGTACCCGGGATATTTTGGCTTCATTTTTGTACAGTGGGAGGAAGAGGAGACGCGTCGGCCATCTTTATATACAGTCTCTGACATAAAGTTACAAAATCAAGATAAAGCCAAAGACAGCAGGTGGCTTTGCTTTTTAAAGATGGGCACTGATTTAGATGAACAGCAGCACAATGATGACAATGATTCAGTTTTCAGCCTTAATCTTGAAGCAGGACTCTTCAACACAGCAGCTCTTTAAAGAGTCTGTATCATACCTTGTATGTCAAAAGTAAAATTTTAAAACCAATCCTGAAAGTGACAAGGAGCCAATGGAGAGAAGCTGAAACTGGAGTAATGTGTGATCTGTGCTCCTTTAAGTAAAAAGTAGCAACACTACAGTGGAGAAATCCTCTGTTTCAAAAGTCTGTATTAGCAAGAAATTATTATTAATTACTGATAGTGGAGAAGAGCCGTTTAGTTTTGCTGTTGGACAGAACTTCAGATCAGTTGAGAAAAAAGGAAATAAAGAGCAGAAGTAATGATGGAGGACTAAATCAGTAACGGGTCCCGACTGGAGCTCCAGTCATAAAGTTAACAAATGCTTCTGATTCCCTCAACGTGTTTTCCTCTGAACATGTTGGGAAGAGCCAGAGATCTCTGGTGTGTGCGCTGAACGTCTCTGAATAATCGAATAATCACAAACGCCGCAGAGATAGCGCTCGTCTGGTCGTCCTCTGTGTGGATTAATCACAACAAATGAAGCAGAGAGCGTCGAGGCTCTGCGCCACACAAGCCCTGCTCCCAGAGTAAACACACACTCCATCATCGCCAACATCTTACTTAATTATGCTAATGTATGTGAAAGCAGTCGATTCCAACTACTCAAACACAGACGTGTCAAAATACACTAACTGTGATCTAATTACACCAGAGCTAATGTTCATCCTTCCTGCTCGAGGCCGCTTGTCCGCAGACGTCGCTGAGTGACATTTAATAAATTCCATTAACGTCACATGAAGCGGAGGAGTCATCCGACTTGTTACTCATGCGAGATATTTACAGGATCCATCAGAGGTTCTTCATGAAAACTGTCTGCATCTCTGAAGTAATCTGACAGACGGACACTGTGGCTCTGTTCTTTGCACTGATCAGCTGTGTTACGTTGCGTCTGCAGGATAATGAAACCCCTCAGCTTTTATTACAGCCAGTGAGCACGGTTTTGGTAATTTGCAGGTTATTTGATTTTGCTAATTTTCAGGTCAAGAGATTTCTGGCATTTAGCTAAAACCGGGCTAAATATGAGCTCAACAAGGGCCGGATGAACCCACTAGAGGCCCCAGGGCAAGAACCAGATGTGGGTTTAAATATTTTTTAAATGCTTTTTACTGTTTTTTTTGTGATGGTGAAGCCGTTTGTAACCCTGGTTTTGAAAAGTTCTATATAAATAAAGATTGAATTCCTTCCTTACTCACTTTTGACCGTATCACATGGTCTTCATCAACACATTAAGTGAGATTAAGCAGATTAAGGTGAAAAAAGAACTGTCAAGATCACTTTTTAAGTCAGCGTGGACGAGAAGTCCTGGAGGTGATCAGAATCATGGGAAGTTAGAGAAGTCTACATTTCCACGACAACAGCTGATGAGGACTGCATGATTCAGTCAAAAGCTCAGGAACAAGGGAGTAAGTGGATCTTGATTTGGGCTAAACTTCAGAGTATATACAGTATAACTAAGTTTCAACAGTATTTCAACTGTTATTTCAACATGTAATTAGGATCTGCCTTAATTAAAATGTTGTCATTTAAAAGCTGTTATAAAAACAGTTACATGTAACTCAGATATCCAGAAAAAAAGGCACTTTTTAAACTAGATGTGTATAATCTTTTGACCTTTAAATCACCAAATTAATTCTAACTGTCAACTTCGCAATTGATATTTTTGCATCTTTAACTCGCCTCTAAAGCCACGATCACACTTCTTGAAATAACACGTTTTAGGTGAGCTTCCCAGCTGGGCCATCAAACTATATATATATAAAATGTATTTTGGTATTTACAAAAACCCTACTGGGTGTTGCATTATTATTTCGAGGGTACCGGTGCCTGTACTGTTTGCATTATAATGAGGACTAATGAGTAACTGTAGGCAGAACATTTTGCCCAGTAACACCATGTTCTTCCCTCTCTCTCTCTCTGGCTTTGTGCAGCATTTCTGAGCCGGAGGAGTCGGGCTGTAGCTGTTCCACATGACCGACTGCATGAAACACTGGTTGGCCTGCGGTTAATTGTGGTGAGCGGGACTCGCTGGATCAGCCCGTATCCTCCAGAGCTTTCTAAAGCCTGCGGAACAAACAACCGGGACCTGACAAACTGAAAGATTTCTACTGTTTCCACAGCATCTTTACACAACAGTCCAAATCAACAAGACACACACACACGTCACAGCTGGGCTCAGGTGTGTTGTTTCAAAGCTATTTTTATATATTAACAATGACTCAAATAACCACTTGTTCTGTGAAAGGGGCACTGATGAGCAGTTAGAGACTAGCTGGTGAAGAAAGTGGAACATCTAGCAGCTAAAAAGCCAGATATTTCCCTCAGGAGACCAAACCAGAACTAAAAGGAGAGTGAATATTGGACTTGTATTCATCAGGCGGACACAAACACGACTTTTAACGAATGATAATGTTGCTCCGTGTCTTGGTACCTTTTTCTTTATTCCCTTAGGAGAATAACAGTTTTACTTAAAAGGGGCCTTTACTTTATTTCCTTTAGGATTCCTCGTCCAGTTATTGCACAGCACACAGAATCAGTAACAACTCTGTTACCATCCAGACTTTGTTCCACAAGGAAGAGACAAGAACAAGAAAGAAAACCCCGTCGTTCCTGTAGTCAACTCAATAAACCACGTTTTCTGTAGCACTGTGGAAATCCTGTTCATGACGTCAAATACTGCCGTGGATCTACTCTAAATAACAACAAGGAAGTGTTGCTGTTTCTGAATAATGTTCGGCAACATGGGAAAGAGCAAAGACTCTGATCCATACCATTTCTACCTTCAGGATTTTTATATCCAGTCACAAATAATTCGAGCAGGTTGTCAGCTGCAGTGTTATGTGTGAAGAAGGGCTATTAACTCAAAGACAGGATGACTACAGGATAAAAAACGTAAAAAGGAAATAAATCAAACAAAGATAAAGGAGGACACAGGATGGACACAGAGCACAGGTTGACAGAAATATTTTTAAAAAACTACAACGTATTGCAAAAGTAATAAAGATAAGTCTTATAAGGCATTCATGATTTACATTAAATGGTATATTGCTAACCATTAGTGTTTAGAAAGGGCACCTCATTTGGTGAAGAATACATTGTGCATTGTTTAGCTTAAGGACCCGGGACTTGAATGTGAAGACTTGAGGTTCACTTGTTGTGACTTGCAGGTCTAAATGTCTTAAAGCACTCACCCACAGCTGGTCTCCAGCAGACTGTCCCCGACCTGCAGAGACGCCATGCCAAAGTCTGCTATCCTGATGTTGTTCTTCTCGTCTAACAACAAGTTCTCAGGCTTCAAATCTCTGTGGCTGCAGGACGACAGGAAACAGAAGAAAGAGACTGAAATGTTGATCTGAACTGAAAACTGATGAAGCAATGACCGTCTTTACACCTGGCACCAGCTGTCAGATCAAGGTCTTCACGGGTCCAGTCGGAACCTAGTACCCTGGGGATAATTATTAAGGCTGAAAATAACAATTAATCTTCCGAGTATCTTCTCATTAACTGATTAGTTGTTGGTCTATAAAACCTCAGAAAAAAGTGAAAAAGATGTTCAGGTTACAGTGATATAAAACATTGAACAGCAGCAAATCCTCACATTTGAGAAGCTGGAACCAAAAGAATTTTGGCACTTTTGAATGAAAAAGAATCCAAACCATGAATCTATGATCAAAATAGTTGCTGATTAATTTTCAATTTATCAATCAATTTATCATTTGAGCTCCAGTATGAAATAGCACCCATCATAATATAAATCGTTTCAGCTCTAGTATTATGCTGGGCTCAGTTTCAGACAGGGTCTCCTTCGCTGTCTGCCTGATGCTGGTTGGTTTGGCCTCCTGGTTCAGAGCAGGACACGAGGAACCAGCCTACTCCCGAGCAGCTTGGCCCATCTCTAACCTCTGGCTCTCTCCTCTCCTTCCAGGCCTCCACCAGCTTGTTATTATTTTATTTTTGCTTAAGCTAAAACAATTAATTTATGCACGTGAGGTTCAGGAGAGTTTTCCACGCGTCCGTTTTGGGTCAGACTAAAATCTTCTGACCCTCGAAGACCTCTACCATAAATGCAAAGTCTCACTTGTCCGTGAAGATTCTCAGACATCTAGTTCATGGGATGGATCTAGAAACGCTAAGTCAGAGGCAAGTGGACTTGCTGTAGATTTCTTGAAGACGTTTCCTTGCCTCTCATCCCAAAAGCTTCTTCACTTCTGGAACAGTTCTGGAGGTGAAGAAGTGTTTCAAATGACAAGCACCCTATTCCCTTTGACTTAAAACTTCATGATAACAAGTCTCATCTGTTTCCCATCCACTGGCATCCTGGCAATCCATTTCTGTACATTAGTTTTCTCCGCAAACCTGATGACCGTTTTACTTTTGCTCCTTTGTTGGGAGTTTCATGTAAAATAATATTTGAATCGAGTAGCTCTTGACAATTTGGAGGCTGGAGGGAGTGTGGGCGAAATGGGAAACAATTAGTCCTGAAAGCATTCACCCCTACAGTACTTCTTTATGCGGTAAAGGCTACTTTATTACAGTCCAATTATCAAGAACTGATCCAAGTCAGAATCTACCTTTTTACTCAAAATGAGTGAGGGGAATTAAACCAGTAGATAATAGCTTGACTCTAGCTGTGTATCTCCCAGGTTCATCCAGGAAACACACAGTACAGAATAAATCTGGTTCTTCAAAGCTAAACACTTGACGTCTAATGCCGAGAGTCAGAGGCAGAACTACTTTGATGTGCAATTGCTCTTAGATACACAGTGTTGCAGCCATGTGTTGAGGAACTAAAGGTGCTCTGAGAGATGAAAAGAGATCAAGAGGAGCTGGACCCTCTAAAGTCACCCCCAGCTACAGCTGATGAGGAAAGAGGCTGAAGAGGAGGCACACAGGAGGGAACCTGTTGTTCCATCATCAGAACTCAGCAAACACTCCAGTGCTTCTAGGAATATGACTTCATAAAGGATTCTTAGAAAATAGACTCTGTGCTGCCTTGAAGCGGGGAATGTTTGATTGTTTTATCTCTATTGTGAATTTATTTTGTTCTGTTTCTTACAATTTTTCCCCATTAAAGAGTTTTTCCTCATAAGAATGGAGGGTCTAAGGACGAAGGGTGTGGTATGCTGTTCATATTGTGAAGCCCCCTGGAGGCAAATTTGTGATATTGGGCTGTATAAATAAAACTGACTTCCGTTGACTATTTTACACTACTAGTGCAGTGACCGTTCGGAGCGGGCTGATTGCTTGGCCACTGGATGTGCTGCTTGCAGCGTTCGAGAACCGTTAATCGGATCGACTGCACACTCGACACTGCCTTGGGTCCTCAGAAATACACCCGCCAAGTGTGAAGTCGATCGGATGAACGGTTGTCGAGAAAATCAAAGGACAGACAGACAGAGACTCCTTCCTTTATAATTAGATGAAGGATATTTACTAAACCTGCTGCAAATTACTGTCAAGGGTGCAAAATTTTGTGTCAGCGCAATTTTTCAATTTAGTGGAAATTTACTAAGACTACAGCTGTAAATGGGCTGTAGTTCATCCTGGTTTGGTTTTGAAGTGTGGTGCGCATGTCTGGAAAACAATGGATCACAAAAGAAATCCTTCCCGCCGCGGAAGTTGGAATATTGGTTGTAAGCGTGCGTTCACCCTTCAAGAGGAAGACGACCTGTGAATTAAACGATTAGTCTAATGTCGACAGCTCTACAACAAGATCAGTGAGTGAATCAGTCATCAAAAATCATTGTAGGAGATTTTTGGTAAAACTTTCAAACTCCTTTGACAAGATTATTGTTGTAATACTTTGTAAGTATTACTGTCCGTCCCTCTCACACTGTTTCGACTTGGCTTCAGTCTCTCGCTTTGTGTCTGATTCAAAAGTGCTGCTGATTTTACACCTGCTTTTCCCAGTCATTAGATTTCAGATGCAGTTTTCTCTGTTGTGGAAATTGTTCCTATTTGTGTGAAAACTGGTATATAAGATCTCTGTCCCCTCATTTTTCTGAGTGTAAAGGTAACAAACCATATGGAGTGGCTGTGGCAGAAGTCCAGGGCTGAGATGATCTGTCTGAAGAATTTTCTGGCCTCTTTAGGCGTTAACCGGCCCTTTTTCACCAGGTAGTCGAACAGCTCTCCCCCGGACACATGCTCTAGCACCAGGTACCTGCACAGGAAGAGAGCGGAAACAGGTCAGTGATGGAAGAAGCACTCAAGTACTTTATTTCACATTATTATACATCATTAATAAAGTGAGTACAAAGGAGCCAATGTGCATGGTTTTCTTTGTTTCTTTTGACAGTTCCTGATACAGGATTCGTACCTGACAACAGCAGTATGTTATGATCTTGTCTCACGTTGAACGCAAAATCAGACAAACACATAACTGCTGCCGTCAGATAACTATTGCAGAATAAAAAGTACTACTTCGCCTTTGAGTCCACAAAGAAAGCAAACATTCTCAAACTCTCCATTTCATTTTTGCTCAAAATGAAAGAGGCATTAATGATGATAATAACTGAGTCATAAAATACAGAGTATTTGGCTTCGACATGTTGAAGTACATTGATGCAGAGTGTAAATCCTTGAGAAAATCCCCGACCGGGTTTGGTTTGTGTGCCTGTGGTTTTAAATGTTTTATATATCTCCTCCATTCATTTGTCTCGGAGACATCGCTGATCCTCGGCCCGCCTGGAGAGCCGGCTCCTCCTGCAGCCCGTCTTCCCCGCGGACTGATTTATTAGCAGATTAAGGGATCTGCTCGAGCGTTTACCCGTCAGAGCTATTTAAATTAGAAACGTGCTCGCTTGTGATTTGTGAGTGTGAAATTTCCTACTGCAAACTGTTTGCATCTACGATGACCAACCGTCCCTGTCCTCGCGACATTAAGAAAACAAATTCCTGCTCCATTTGACAGCGGTGCCTTTATCAATTATTGAACAGCACATTAAGCCGGGCCACTGGAGCACAGCCGCCACGTGCAGCAGATTAATGTGTACAACAAAACACGGATATACATTAAAGCTCCACAGTCGCAGGGGGCAGGTTAAAGTGAGGGGGACCAATAAAACATTTCATGCTTTAATAAAATCCTGCCGTATGAAGGCAAGGTGCTCAAGTACGTTAAATTGTTCCGCAGTGCTGTCGACAGCAGAGGATAATGTAGACATGGGTTTTGGTTTTTATTTTCATATTTTATCTTGTGTTGTGTGTCGACCCGAAGTTTGAATTCTCCTCACTATTTCTGCGAAGAAATATAAACTATAATCGTGCACATTTTCTATTTTTTAAAAGACAGTAAAACAGTTTTTGGACATATTTGTGGAAACAGCATCTCAGCCTCCACCTTCTGTGGGTGTTTCCTGTGACACTGCTAGGAAACAACTACTGTGACTACTGACTGGAGCATGTCATTCTGTATAAGACTATAAACGTTGATATAAAGTCCACAGAGCGTTACCTGTCAACCATTAGCCATTTTACAACATTTCTCTTCAGTCAGCTTAAAACAATGTATGTTTATCTTCAGTAGCAAAGTCTTTGACGCCGGCTTGTTAATGTCAGGTCGAAGTCAGACATTTCAAATATTTTACATAAATTTAGTTTTCATTTCAGCATTTTTGTGATTCTTTTTTGTATGTGAGACTAAAATCACGTTCCTTTAATCCTGGCAATTCACCAGATCTCAGCAATAAAATATTACCACAACGGATTGGAATGAAAAGAAATAAATAAATAAAAACCTAGGCATATTTTACTTCAACTGCACAGCCCCAAAGACTATATATCCAACTACTCAGATACCTCTTTAGGCCAAAGGCAAAAATTAAAGTTGCATCTTGAATCTTTGTGTGACTCGGCCGAACACCTGGA
This sequence comes from Macquaria australasica, assembly GCA_005408345.1. NCBI lineage: Eukaryota > Metazoa > Chordata > Actinopteri > Centrarchiformes > Percichthyidae > Macquaria > Macquaria australasica. The sequence continues at coordinate 342,252 of SEMN01000449.1, forward strand.
CAAATACACTTACAGGTATTTCTTATTTTCGTAGACGTCGTGCAGCTTTAAAACGTGGGGATGCTCTATGAGTTTCAGAATGGCTATCTCCCGCTCCACCTGGAGAGAAACACAGGAAAAAGAAAACTGGTTACAGCAAGACGTTAACGAGATCGTCCTCATTTACAGCAACCATGGAAACACACAGTCTTAATGTCGTCCACCACAGGCCTGTTTCACTGGGCTCAAGCCAGAACCTGCAGCCAGGACAACTAATGGAAAGAGACATGACACACACACACACACACACAGTGTATTTGTTATGTCATATTAATCACACTAAGTGGCCCTGAGGTGTTTTCACACCCATGTTGTTCGGCGCATGCTGCAACAGAAACTCAAACCTCTGGACTGGTTCACTTGTAAAGCTTGATGGTCTGTTTTTCTAACCGCTCGTGTTCGATGCCTCACTTGTATTTTCACACTCGTGCTGCAAAGTGAATATGAAAAAAATAATAATCTGGCCCTTGCAGCGACAGCAAAGTGAACGCTGTTTCTGTTTTCACATCAGCCAGTTGAGAGTCTGCAGCTACGATACCATCACAGTGAGTCTGCACTTAAGAACATGCTCACATGCTGATGTTTTGCAGTTATACATTTTACCATCTTAGTTTAGTGTGTTAGCATGCTAACTTCTGCAATTAGCGATAAACAGCTGAGGCTGATGGCAAAGTTATTAGTTCTGCAGGTATTTGTCCATAAAACCAAAGTGTTGGACACATTAACATGTTGACCTGCTGGTGGCGCTAGATGAAAAGTCAGAGGATCACAAAAGTCATTAGGACATCCTCTGGGAACCATGAATGGCTGTACAACATTTTATTATTAATAGTTGTTTTGACATTTCAGTCTGGACCAAAGTGGTCCACCAAATGACGGAGATTTCCATTCCCAGAGCCAAACACCAAATGAAAGAGGTTAATTAAACAAACTCTACATACACATACATAACTGTATGTCACGTGTTCACATGTAGGACTACGAGCAGATTATGTTTTTGTTCATGTATGTGTGGACTATACCATTATCTATAAGAGATAATCCTCAATGCGGTAATCAAAAAATAACAGGATTACGCTGCTTCTACCAGTGATGCAAATATACGTAGTGTAGTTGATTCATGTTTAGTAGAAAGACGCTCTTTAAACTGAAGCGCTGTGTTGGCTCCGTCTTCGTCAACCGCAGACACAAATGTGTTAAGATAACTTCTTTTCCACATATTTTGTCATTGAGCTTCACCTTCTAAGATAAATACAGTAATTATTTTGTCATTTAACAGCACCATGGGAGTCATACCTGCAGAAGCACTCTCAAAGCATCATGGGAGCTGTAGTTGTTTAATACTAACAAAATATTTTTTATCTTTGTTAAAATTATGTTTTTTCCAATTTTCACTGTCCTGTATGGCAGCATACTGTATATTAATTAATCTTAATATGAACAGAAAACATGTTTTAGCTTTGCAGAGAGATCAGAGACATTGCACTGAACACTTCATTAATTGATTGATTCATTCATCAACAGATCTGCACACTGCACTGGTGATTAAGCCCACAGTAATAAAGCTGTGATGACAGACTTTACCAACATCAGTCTCCCTCCACAGTTTGAGTGCAGCAGTCAACACACACTTACGACTGCACTGTGTCAATAAGCGGGCTCAGTGTCATCCCCCAACATCATCATCATCATCATCATCATCACTCAGACACCTGGCTGTTCCTCATCCTCCTGTCCTCATGACGCGTTTTACAGTCGAAGCATGACTCTGAAATAAAAATTTTGTTTTTTTCCTACGTAATTATTGTACTTTAGGGTGTTAATGTCCAAGAAACTTGTCAAAAGATTCTTGAGGTTATCCATCAAAAACATCCGTCATCATGTTAAAAAATTCATGAGCACCAGTGAGAAAAGTAAATCTGTCTATCTGCTAACAAGGTTTGTGTGTTTATCACAGCCTGATGTCTCTTCTTCCTCTGAGCCATAAAAACTATTAAAAACACATCAGTGAGCCTCACTGTTGTTCCTTCATCACCATGAACACACACACACACACTGTAGTGTTACATCGTCCTGCTGCCCCAAATACTCACTAAAGCACCAAATCTGGATTCATCCGCCCATGGAAAATAGTCTCCAACAAAGTCACTATTTCCTCCTGTTTGTTTGATAAAAACTACTGTTTTAGGAAATTACTGCGCCTATTTTTTTTATCAAATAAAACCATATATTTGCGAGCTGTTGGTGAAGATTTACGTCTTCAGTAGGATCCACTGGGCTCGGAGCTGAGAGCCACAGATAGGAAGTCAGAGAGTACTGAGAGACGGCCTAACATCTTGTTGGTTTTGACCTTTTCATGGGAATTGCTGACAATAAGAAAAATATGAAATATCACCAAACCATGATTTCCTGTCATATAACAGAATTACATCACTTCTGCCAGAAGACTCAGTCCAGCAGCTGCAGGTGAGTGTCAGGAAATGGTGCAGAGTCTGATGAAGAGTAAAATGTCTGGATGTACGGATGCTGCCTGTAGCTGTTTCAGTGCTAACCTGCCGGCTGTGCTCTGGATTTACTGGCAGTTGGCACCTCAGCAGGCCGCAGGGTAAACTGAGTTTAGACCTCTGTGCTGCAGAGAAAAACAGCAGCAGCAGCTTCTGCACAGACACCATCAGGCTACATCTCTGAGCTCATTTTGTTTGGTGTGTGTTTGTAATTCCTGTCGATAAAGAGCCAAATAATAGTTAAATCAGGATACTTTAAGCACAAACAATAGAGTTTGATGGCAGAAAATGTTCCAGGCTCTGAATCAAAGAAGGTGTCTTTCCAGAGCTGCATCAATGCTCAACAATCACACAGGAAGAAAGCCATCAGAGGAAGAGGTACAACGCTAATTTGAAGCAAGAGATGGGAAGGGTTTTAAAATAGATCCAAACCCACCATCGATGGTGCAGTTCTGCGGGTGCACCGGAGTCCCAGTTATTGTTCCAGAAAAATGGCGACAAACGTGGACGAGATCAACGCAGCTGCACAGGTTGTTGTAAGTCGACTTACAGAATTAACAGATCTTAAATCTACATTTTTCTTCGACTGACATGACAGAAGTTAACTACAGCTTCTGTGTTGACTGACAGTGATGTTGGCTGGAATGGACTGTTCACTCCCTGCTAACTGGTTAGGGCAAAACAACAACAAAACACCACAAAAATCTGCTAATGTGTGTGTGTTATCTCACTGAATTAATGAAGTGAAACTAAATGGCAGTTCAGTCTGACTCAAGCAAATTAGTAGAATATAAAAGCATTATGTAGGAGACCACCAGCACTCAGGTATTGTTGGCACCCCAGAGGCCGTACAGCTACTGATGTTTCTGCCACAGAAGCCACTTTATCGATATTATCGATATAACGTCAGATCAGTTTTACACGTTTCTGTTGAGAGAATCAATGAGGGGAACTCTGTGTTGGAGTCAGTGGGGATCTATACCACAGGTAATCAAACTGATCATTTGCAGATGCATCCTATTGATTTCAGATTCTCATCACTGCTGGGCTTTAAGCTGTGGAACACACAAACGATATCTGTCATCAGTCCTCACTCTCCGATCGCTCATTTTGTCCTCATGACTCTTTTCCTGACCCTTTGTCGTCAAACCGGCCCGACAGTCTCAGCTGTTCTCCGGTGTCCCTGCTCAGGGGCCATGTGACAGGTCTGAGAGGCCAGACACAGGACAGAGGACACCAGAAAATTAAATTTCACTTCCATCAAAGCCTCCAGTCTTCAAAGGTCTGTCATGGCGCATGATGGTGGCTGGCAGCAAATAAATAATAAAAAGATTTTCTTTAATCTTTGGCCCGGCAGTTTCCCAGACCAGACTGTCACACCAACTTCTCCTTCCACCTCTCTCATCTTGCAACGCTTCTCCCAAAGCTGAAGAGGAAGCAGAGCCAGGAGAGAAATCCTGATATCAAACGCTTACTAAAGATCTTTCAAGGCCCTCTGGATAAACTAAAAGAGTGAATTTCATTGAACTAGTACTGACACAATAACATCAATATGAGCCTAGAAACTAAGGTGATATTGTTTTCACAGTCAATACAAAGCTGGAAACGTGATAATATTGTTAAAGAGTAACTTATCACCCTAAATCCTCGTCTTTCCTGACCTCCAGTGGTTTAACTTCTCATCTTGCTGCAGTGATGTGGGTGTGATTACAGGTGCAACAGAGCACATTTCTGACTACACCCAACCTGCACCCAGCAGTGCTGCTGGGAGTGAGAGGACAGATAAAAACACAGATTTTCAGCCTGGTGTTAAGATACTCTAATATTCTGTTAATTTATCTACAATGAGTTTTTGTGATCATACACACTTTATGCTCTGCGGACCCCCGTCAAAGCACCACAATACCCACTAAATGTAATAAAACCATAAAAAACATTTAGCAGTTTGGTGTGCATCAGATGATCATGACACATGTAAGTCAGATTTTCATACACTGAAGAAAGTGTAGAAGTTAATGAGAGAATACGACTGTTTAGAAATTCTTGGAAAACTCTTTTGAACCAGACGTACAACTAATCAATCCTTCCTTGGCCCATGGCCTAACTTACCACAGATTTACACAGGTTTTTGAAATATTCTAATAACAAGCTGACAAACAAGGAACCAAAACTGATATGGACTACCAGCATTTAGAGATTCTTCCCTCCATAACCTGATGAAACATCTTCATTAACATCAGCTGCCCGTTAAGTTCAGGTACTTGCTGCTGAGACGACAGGTGTCCTGCACGGACACAGTTTTGCAAACTAATAATTATCCACAATTCTCTCTAAATCAATTCCAGATCCGACCCGACCTGTTAATGTAAGACCTGTGACCCGTACCTGTAATAAAACTCTCCAAACCCCATTTAGAGATGTTAAGTGGCTAAACAGCTGCTTTTCTAACTGACTGTTGGGATTGATGCTGGTAAAAAAGAACATAAAGTGACTTCAACACTGGACATTATTTTCATTTTTTCCCTGTTTTTATTTTTCCTTTTTCCTGTTTTTTCACCCATGGCCTTGTATTACTTATCCAATTATTTTTTATCTTTATTAATTTATTCTAACCTGCAGCAGGAAGCAGCCAAATCCACATCCCAACTCTACTGATGCCCATATTAGCTAACCGTTTGTCCTTTAGCTTTGATTTTGTGACAAAGCAGCCCTTTAACACGACCGTATTAAGCTGTAGACTTTGGATTCCCAGGTGTCACACTTTCCCACCGGCAGGTGAACACAGTGACTCGTGTCTGGGATGGATGCAGGTGCAGCGCTGCAGCCCATCCTCCTGCTATCAGATCTAATTACCCTCGTTCATCTCCTCACATCAGTGAGACGCAATCGTGCACACACAGTGTAGCATGGCAGAGGCTAATTAAACACATGTACCAGGTAAACAGACATTCAGCCCCCTGCCCTTCATGCATGAGCAGTGACGATGACATTTATTAAGCTTGATTATGACCCATATGGTTTTTTAATGTGCAGTAATAAAGTGTGTGTGTGTGGAGAGAAGGCTGGGGGTGGGATGGGAGGAACAGGAGCTGTAACATAGGCACTGGGTCCTCAGCTGGAGGACTCCACTTCAGACGGTCACCTCAGGTCTGACCCTCCTCCAGGTAACTGAATCCACACTGCCAGCACCGGCCGGCTCTGTTGTCTGGGTTACTGTGATCTCTTCTGAATCCTGTCTAGTCCTGCACCACCGTTCCCCCGCTCACCTCAATTATCTCAGGCTCATCCTCTCTGTTGAGCCGAATTAGCAGAAATGTTTCCAGCGGTGTTCACTGTCATTAAAAAGGCATTAACATATAAGCTGTTATAAGTCAAGTCATGCATAATGGAGACTATAACGGGTAAAGAAGAGCGCGCTTTAACATAGGCGTACTCGATACATTAATATCAGGCAATTATTGCTTAAGAATATGTCAGTGTGTTGGCCCAACATATCTGTGTGACTTATCTGAGGAAAACGATTAATGTCGAGCGCCAACGCAGAAAGCATGTGTGTCCTTTATGAAGTGAGTTCATAAAGTACCTTTATTCAAATCTCGAGGAATCATTTTCAACAATGACGAGTAAAATTAAAACAGAATAAAAAAAAATATTAATGACAAAACAAACCGTTAAAAACAGTTAGTGGAATAGTTTGTAATCATGGTTTTAAATTGATCTATAGGTACAATGTGTGCAGTACAAAAACGAAAAGCAGTTTCCCCAAATGTAGTGTTTGCACCCCTTTAATCTCTAATCTTCTTTGAATCTATAAACTTTTGTGACGACTGAAGGAGACACATTTTACTCTTTTGTTATTTGCAAAAAAATATTTAAGCTTGAGGCAACATGTTTTTTTTTAATATATTCTAAATTTGAACTTTGGTTTGCATTAGTCTGCCAATGTTTCACTGTTCATCTTTCTCCTGTGTCATTAAGTTTTATTAGTTTGACAGTCACCTGTACGCACTCAGTGTGTGACATGTTTTCAGTATTTGGCGCTACAGACACAGTTCAGTGGATACTCAGAGTACTGAGCTTCAGCACTAACCAGCTCTAACTGACTCATGTGGTGGAGCTGAAGGTGGAGCTCCTGTGGTGAGTTAATCAGAGGGGTAAATTAGTTGACTAAGCCTCTGCTCGCCTTCTCCTCTCTGCCTCTCTTCATCTGAGCTCCAACAGGAAGTCCTTTATCACCCATTATACCACCACATCCCTGCTCCACCTGCCAGGTCAATAGACCACACACACACACAGACACACACACACAGACAGACACAAAACATCTTCATCAGCTGGTTCCTGAGTCACCACAAGAGAGAGTTTGTGTCTGTTAGTGTCCCTCCATACTGACTGCTGAATACACCTCCACCTGAGGTTACTGTCGATCCATATATCCAACACAGCAGCCCAGATGTTCCTCTGTCACGTCCTCTCAGACTAAACAGGATATATAACCCCCCCAGTGTGCTCTGGGTCTGCCCAGGGGTCTCCTTCCAGGTGGACGTATCCAAAATATCTCCACAGGGACGCACGCGTCATGATCAGACGCAGCGGTTCTACTCTGAACTCCTCTGTCTGGATGTCTGAGCTCCTCAACCTGCCTGGAAACACCAGGAAGTATTCATGGACTGAAAACCACACCACATGTCTTTCATAGAGCAGTTTACTGGATATAGCTTCATCCATTTTGGACTTTCAAGTTCTCTCCATTCCCTCAAAGTGTTTTTACCTGACAATTATTTTATTTCGTCTTATTTTGACTTTTTAATTTATCCAATTTTATAGTATTTATCAGTTTTATTGTTTTGCTTGGCTGTTATGTAAAGCGCTTTGTGTTGCATGAATTGTGCTCTAGAAATAAAGTTTATTATTATTATTAATGAAGGTCAGCACTGTCAACAGTGCAAAATCATGTGTTCAAGTTCAAGAACAACTCAGACACAATCAAGTTCACTAGGGTTCAATTCTACCCCAAAGTACAGTATGAATTGACTTTCTGATTGCTGCAATTCATTTAAATAAACTAATTTCTTGGCTGACTGGGGCTCCACCTTCCAAAAAAACTAGTTCCAGCTGCTTGTTTCCCATGAATCTCTCTTTCAGATATTATCCAAATCTCATGACCACAGGTGAGGGTTGGAAGAAGTAGATCAACTGGTACATCGAGAGCTTCACCTTCAGACTCAGCTTCATCTCGACCATGAGGTACAACAACTGCATCACTAATCCGCCTCTGGATGATTACTGTATGCTCAATTATAATAATCGTTTTGGAGCCTGGAGGGGCTGCACAAGAGAAAGCAGTTGAGAATGTACAGGTGGTGCCATCATCTGTCATTACTTTGTGCACTTGAATTTGACACCAAGTTATTGCTCTCTCCAGCCGTGACAGATATTTTAAATGATGCTGAAAGTACAGCGTAGATGACAGAGTAAGACCTTCTTTTTGATGAATCATCCGGAGTAAAAGTTGAGAAATGTGATACTAATATACTGGACTGCTCCTGCAACTTAGGAACACAAACCCACAGTGCAAATAAATTCTCGTGTTACATTTTTAGCTTGTCGAACTTCGTAGGTAGTTTGTAATCAGTCAGATGAAGTGGTGAGCCTGGTCAGGTGTGATTCGTCCAGATCTTTTTTTCCCTTCACTTATGATTTTCTGACACGTAAGCAGTGATGATTCGAAGCCAAGTGTGAAGTCAGACAGCTGGGGAAGATTGATGTCGACCTCTCTGAGAAGATCTGCCATACGGACAGTGACTCAGGCCTCGCAGCACTAAATGGCTTCGTTCAGAGTGAGTCAATTTTGCGACACACCTTCTAAACACGCTGACTCATTCACTGGAGAGCAACGGATAAATGGTGCTGATCAAAAACACACTCCTCCAATGCTGTAAGTATGGCCTCTGAGTCCACAGCCCGGCACGCACACGCACACGCACACGCACACACACACAGTATCTAGCCACTAAATGAAACACACCGGCCATGTTGCAGAGCGTCGCATCATTTGACACATGCAGCATATCCTGACAAGTGGAAGTCAGGATACACTAACAGCTATTGTCAGCAGTTACAATGAGATCCAAAGTTACAACCAAACCAAACAAAATACTCCTGTTAAAGACACACTCTAGCTTGATCAGTTACTTTTTTTATCACTCGCAACCAGCATGAACAAATTGTGAGCAACCAATGTAAAAGGCTAACTGTGCTAGCAACAAACGCTGTGTATTTAACCATACTTTGGTGATAAATATTAGTGTTTGGAACGTACTGAGCATATGAATGAACAGCAGAAAAGTAGATTAATCCGCAGGAGTATTTTTTATAAAATATGCCAAAATATATCTAACACAGCTTCTAAGACTTGATTCAGTTAGCTGTTAATGTCAGCCACTCACAACGTAAGGAAGCCTTACTGATTTTTCCACTAAAGCCTAAATTTACCAGCATTTGGCATCTGGCGGGCGTGTGTTGCGTTCACACCCTGCTGATGCCTGGTTTCCCCAGCCCATCAAGGGGCTCAGAGATCCTGACTCATGCCAACAACCTCCTCCAGTCAACGCCTCCATGCGTGATAGCTCCTCTTAATGAATTATGAGGATTGACTCGGGTTACAGCGCGCTGCTTCCAAATCCCTATTTAATTGAAACATGATGCAGAGCTGAGGGGCACGAGGGGTGATAAATTGGAGCATCCGCTCGGTAATCAAACCGCCATCTGTTGCTATGACGTCTGGGCGATCCTGGAAGAGAGGAGAGCTGAGGAGGAAAGCCCGGCCCGCTCAGGTGTCCAATCACGGTCAGACAGCGCCGGTGCAATCAGACAGCTGCTGTCGACCGCTTCATGCGATTTGGCAGACGAGACAGAACATCCAGGCATTTTATAGAGCAACACAAATCCATTCAGAGGAACGACAGGAAGACCAGGTCTGCTCTGTGACAGAGGAAGGAAACAACTGAGCCTTCAGCTATCAAGCTCCTCTCCTGTGAAACCAGATCCACAGGGACTTCCCATGATGCACTGAGCTCCTCTCTCCTCCTCTTCCTCTCCATCTGTACGCACTCATATCCCATCAATGCTTGTTACTACTAACGTAGTTGTGCTCTCGCTCTCTCTCTCTCTCTCTCCCCTTCTGTTGCTTTCTGCAGGTATTTCTGCCTCCGAAGCTGTGGAGTCTGGGTCTGTGGTTGCACCTGCTGCCCCCATGTTCCTGCTCTGCACCCGCTGCTGCTATTGCTGTTGTTGCTCTTGTTATTAGTATTGCTATTATAATATTGCTCTTAGTGTTGTTTCTGTTGGTGTTAACATCAATACCATCACCACAACTATTGCTTTACATCCCTATGTGGAACTGTATTGTGCTGCTGTATGTTCTCTTTCCTCCTGCCCCCCCCCTTCAACCCAACCGGTCGAGGCAGATGACCGCCCACCCAGAGCCTGGTTCAAGTGCCCTGAGATAACTTTGTTATGATATGATGCTATATAAATAAAGCTGAATTGAACTGAATTGAACTGAGCAGAGGAGAGGGGGAAAGAAAGGAAAAAGGGGACAGGAGAGAGAATGAAGGGAGAGGAGAGGAGGAAAGAAAAGTAAAGAGAGGTGTAAGAGAAGAGAGGAAAGGAGAAATAAAAAGAGAGGAGAGGAGAGGGGAGGAGAGGAAAGAGGGCTTAAAGAAAAAGGAAAAATGAAAGAAAAGGAAAGGAATATAATGGATAGAAAGGGAAAAGAAGGGAGAGGAGAAGAGAGGAGAGGAGAGAGAAATGACAAAGAGGAGAGAAAGAAACAAAGGAAAGAAAGGGGAGGGGAGGAGAGAAAGCAAGGAAAAGAATGAAGGAAAAGAGATGTGAAAGAAATGGAAAAGAAAGAAGAGGCAAGGAAAGAAAATTAGGGAAAAGCAAGGAAAGAAAAGAAATGATAGTAACGGAAAAAGGAGAAGAAAAGAGAGGGAAAGCAAAAAGCAAGGAGAGGAGATGAAAATAAAGGAAACAAGGTGGCAGGATTGAAGAGAAAATGAATCAAAAGGCAGACAACAGGACAGGAGAGGAAAGCAGGGAAACACGATGCAGAGTCTCCTCAGCTCGTCCAGCGGCGGCTGCTGGGGCTGCTGGGTAAACACCAGGCGGCGTGCCCAGTTTTTTCCATTCAAAGTCTGGTGACGAGTGAGATGGAGCCAGCAGCCTTCACAGCCTCCTCACTGTGGGACTGCATCAGACAGTCACACAGTGACACGGGGGTCTGGTGTGACGATGAGCAGATTAAGGTCAGCGGTGAATCATGGGAAAAAAAGGGCAGATGCTCTCTTCTGAGGTGGATCGCAATCAGGATCCTTTCAGTCATCTGTCACCCGCTCCGTCGTCTGCTCCATCACCTCCCTGTCGCTCAAAACGGCATCGAGAGGTTCGAAACGACGAGGAGTCGAAGGTCCAGCAGATACAAAGCTTAATTTCCACTGGGGGGGGGGCTCCAAGTTGATAAAAAATGTTGATGCACTCGTCTACTGTCTACGCTAACTGTTGTGCTGCTCACACTGTGTGCCATGCTGCACTGAAAACAAATTCCTCTGAGTCTGGTTGCGTGGTCATTAAGGTGAAGTTAGCTGCTGAGATCTTGCCAAAAAGACGCTTGACAGGGCAACAAGACGAGCAGTCACACAATCAGGCTGTAAACAAACCTCCAGGTTATTTGGAAGAGAAAATGAAGGTGAAGTTAAAATTATTACCCAAACATCCCTCACAGTTTATAGACCGACGTCCTGTCCCACTGTATTTACTCTATTCGTGTGCACACAGTTTTTCTGTGCAGTTTGACCTCAAAATAAATTGGTTTATATAAACTGGATACTGCTCATGTTTGTTTCCCTTTTTTGTAGCGATGAAGCCACTTTCTGATATCTCAGCAGAGTACAATGTTACTGTCACTGACAGAACTGATGGCCTGAGCTTTAAAAGCAAAATCATTTCCATCAATTATTATAATGCACCCACAAAATTAAGTATCATGAGCAACGACGAGGGCTTTAGGACTATGTTTTACCCCGATGACATCCAACCCTCAGAGAGGCAACGGGAGCTCTGATTTGCCAGCTGTTACGTTTGAAATCTGGCCAATCAGAGTTCCTGTTGCCTCTCTGAGGGTTGGACCTGATTTCAGATTCATCATCACAAAATGCAAACTGTAAATGTTAAAGTGGAGACTCTATAATTATGGCACACTGCAGGCTCCATATTCACATACTATATACACAATCCCAGAGCCAATCCCAGCTGACATTGGGCGAGAGGCGGGGTACACCCAGGACTGGTCACCAGTCAATCACAGGGCTGACACATAGAGACAGACAAACATTCACACCCACAGTCACACCTACGGGCAATTTAGAATCACCAATTAACCTAACTTGCATGTCTTTGGATGGTGGGAGGAAGCCGGAGTGTCCGGAGAGAACCCACGTGGACACGGGGAGAACATGCAAACTCCACACAGAAAGAAAATCATTTAATAAATATTTAGATTTTCAGGTGACAAAGTGAAGTTATGATAATCTCCTAAAAAGAGGCGAGAGCTGTGAAGGACAGCTGCTCTCGATACCAGCATTGATTTTTCTATTGTCAAGTATCAGGTGTGAAACCAAACACGCTGTTATCATCGACGCTAATCAACACACACACACACACACACACACACACGCACACAGAGGGCCAGTTCCTCCAGCACACACGCGCACACACACACACACACACACACACACACACACACACACACACACACAGAAGCACTGGGCAGAATCAACACAGTTAAGTCAGTATTGACACCATTAACACAACCAGCCAGTCGCTGAGGAGATGAAATGAGTCCGGTCAGGCATGAGAGGGCCGGGTTCGACCTCTGAACAACTCAGACACACAATCGGCTGCACTTCAACTGGAAAAAGAGATTTAATCACACACACACACACACACGAGAGGCATGCACACACAGACACACACCCTCCCCTCCCACATGCTGTTCCTGTACTTCCCTCAGCACCAGACTGAAGACGCACACAAAGCTGACCCTGACAGAGTTCCATCACTGTTTAAACAGCTTCAGCTGAGATGAATTGGAAAGTACGAGTGAAGTTCAGTTTACATTAAAACAACAGATTTCTTTTCTTTTATTGCTACTTGATGTTACAGTGAAATTGGTGACTGTTTTTCCGTCTCCAATAATCAATACTTTTTATATTAATGCTGAATTAAATCTCTATCTGCAAAGTGAACTCTACTCTGTTTTAATGTCATTATTTAGCCTGTTTGTAACCTTTTACATTAATAAATGTCTTTTCTTTTTTTTATTTAAAGCTATCTGATTTGCATTTTATGTATGAAAGTTAATACAGGATTTAGGTTTATTGTTATTATTTCAGTCCATGTATTGGAACATGGCTGACACTGGAAGACAACCGAGTCAGATTCTGTGATACAAATGAACTGAAAATATATTTAAATTCATATCTGTTCACAAACACGGCTCAAAACACCACTCCTCAAATAAAACAGCATGTATGTGAGTGTGTGTGTGTGAGTGTGTGTGTGTGTGTGTGTGTGTGTGTCAGCCTACAGTATATGAACTGTACTTCCTCCACTCCTGATAATGACTCCTTGACTAAGCTGTAGCTCTCTTCTCCTCTGCTAGCCGCTCAGGATCCGCCACCTGTGGTCCCTCTAATGAGACTCTCCATTAGCAGCAGTGAGCCTGTGTAAGGTGCTGATCTCTGAAGTAGCGTTGGAAATGTCAGGTTGTTTATCTCACCAGGAATCTCTCTCTCTCTCTCACACACACACACACACACACACACACACACGGTAGATATACTGTCGGAAGCTTGTACAAGGCCGGTCGCACAATCGTATGTTCACATAATAATGTGCAGAGGGACGTGTGCAGTGGAGACGGGGATAATTTAATGATGTTAACATGGACGGCTGCAGGATTTATTTTCGCTCCATCTTCACATCGTCTGTCAGACAGTTTGCACATGAGTGTGACGTCGTCCTTTGGATTTTCTATTGATGACGTTTGAGTTTCTGCATAACCCTACTACACTAACCCATATAAAGCTTTTCTGATGTGATGCCAATCGACAGGACGACATCATTTGTCTTTGCCTTCCAAAACTATTACAAATCATGGCTGGAGAAATAAATCAGTTGCAAGATGTGACACTGCTATGGTTAAGATTTGGTTAGGTTCAACTACAACTTGGCTAAGATTGTGGTTTGTCACTTGAATATGAACACATGTCGTTTTGGGGCTTTTACTGAAACAACTCATGTTGTCGTCATTGTTGGGAGGACAGTTAGTTACCATGCGCAGATATTAGTATCAATATAAAAAATGTTGGCATTGGATGTAAAAAATGATGTTACTGCATGCAGGGTTTTGCAGAATTGTCCAATGTTGACATTCTTATTTGGCAGTAAAGTTGCCTTTGCACCATGCATCATGCATCCATGCACTCTGACCTCATCTTTATGAGTTTTTTGTGGTGCTATAACAACATCACGCTATTTCTACCTTTGCTTCAGACAGGAGTCATAATTGACATGGCCACTAGAGGTAAACATAAGTTGTATCAGGCATGTGAACAAACAACAAATGCTGTCATTATTCTGGTGAGGACGGCCTCCTTTTCCTTCAAAGCCAACCAGAAACATAAAACACATCATCTTCTAGCGTTACTACACAATGAGAGTTTAGTGCAGCCAAGCTGAAAAGCTTCAAGAATTGTATTTAAACTGTACCACTCAGGGATAAAGAAATGTATTTATATGGAAATGCTTTGGGTTATTCCTTTAAAAAGGTTCCATGTGTAACAATGAACAAGGGAAATGTAAATGTGTCTTGTATTGTGAACGGAGGATACATTCATATGCAAAACCTCAAAAGAATACATCCAACACTACACAAAGTTCAGGATAAAAGCAGCAAAAAAAAAGAAAAGAAAGAAGCAGAAAAAAGTAAACCTGCAGCACTCTGAAAATGTCAAACAAAATGGGACAAAATGGGGTCTCTTCAAAATGCCAACTGAGGCAGGGGGAGCAGAGTAGGGGTGAACGTCATGTTTTAAACATGCAACTCCACCAAATCCCCTGTGTTTTTTTATTTATTTTTTTATTTATACATATATTTAGGTGGCTGGTTAGACTTCATTGTGCGAGAACAACACAGCCATAACTCAAGCCAATCGCTGCCTGTTGCCATGACAACACGGCCTTGGCATCTTCTAAACTAAGGCAGAGGCGGGAAAAGATGAGAGGAAGCTGCTGGGGCAAACCCCCCACCCCCCCACCAGACAGACAGAGGAGGGAACGGCTGGCTTCGAACAAAACAACGTCAGCAGACGGAGGGAAACCGAGCTCCGGTAGGAAGAAAGCGAAAATCATTTCAGCTGAGAGGCAAACAGAAACACCTGCTGCCTTCATCTCCTCCATTCAGATCTAACTTCAACATGAGGTATGTGCATGAATCAAAACATCTAACATGTCAGTAAGATTTCAGTTAAGGCTAATTGTTAGCTTGCCGAATAGTTCACCTTCTGACTAATGTTAACCCACAACGGAAAAGTTCAATGTAATTTAAATAGACTGGGTGGGTCACCAAGCAGCATATGGTAACTATAATGTACTGCAGAAACAAGCCATGAGTATGCCTTCTCTCAGTTTTCATGAAAGATATTTTATTTCAAGAAAATAGCTTAGATAATGTAAACACCAGCTAATGCCATACCTGCTCGAAAAACATACAACTTTTGAAATCATAGCCTATAAATGTGTAAAATATAAATGGAGTGTAAGCAAAGACCTGGGTGCATAGCTGTTAGTCACAGGTTGACAAAATAAGTGTCTCCAGGTCCTTGTTTTTTAGATTACCAAAGGAACGCTGCCCTTCTTCTACCACTCTTAATGAGAGAGAAGATGAACTTCCTGTACTGTGTAAATGAGGTATTCTATCTTAACCTCTTTAATTGGAGGTCAAACTGACATGTTGGTACAGTAATAATACCTCATTGTGCAGAAAAACTGTGTGCGCCGACCTACAGTCAGTGCTTCTGTTTCTTGACCCATTAAACTTATTTTTAGTGATTTCGGTGTTGGTGAGTACAATGCTTAGTAGGTGTTTTCAGACCAAACAGTTCTGGAGACTCCCTGAGAGGAACTGCCCACGGTGGAACCCCCTCCGGGAACTACAGACCTGAGGCAGGGAAGTGCTGCTCCTCAACTTTCCCCAATCAGATTTATCGTGCTGTTATCGGGAATCAATCAAGCAACCAATCAGCATCAAGCTCGCCTCTCTGACCTTTAGGTGCCACTGTTATCTTTCACAGCTTTGAAACTGACTTTTAAGTTGTCTTGACACCAATCATGAGATGTTACTGCACTAGACAATACATATCACCCTTCTGCACTCAGTTACACCCGCAGTGACATCAGTGTTAACAACCAATTAGCCGCCAGTATTAAGGCAGGAGGGACGGGGTGTTCCTCACTCACTTTGCTCATTAGGATGAAAGGACAGTTATCAGCACAAAGCAAAGACTGCAGCAGCAAACAGCCTGGTCACATGACCCCACCAACACACACACACACACACACACACACACACGTAATTGCCAAGGGCTTAAGATGTGGACAAAGAACCAAAGAGGTGTGACGCACAGACTTCCTCATTGGAAAATTAGCTGCTGCTGATCATTACAGCAGCTCCAATCTACATGAAACTCTTATACACACACACACAGAGTTTGTCCTTTGTGTGTGTGTGTGTGTGTGTGTGTGTGTGTGTGTTCAATAAACCAGTTGTGAAGAGCCTGTCTTGTCAAAAATGTCTTTACACAACAGTAATCCAGTCCAAAACACTGCTAATTATACACACTCTACAAACTGTGTGTGTGTGTGTGTGTGTGTGTGTGTGTGTGTGTGTGTGTGTGTGTGTGTGTGTTGCAGAGAGAGAATATAATAAAGCAGAAAATTGTAATGGAGACTGTCAAATCAGCACTTAGAGACTCAGCCTTTTGACATGTTATGAAAGAGCAAAATACAATCTAGGAAATGAGGTTTCTATCACTTCGATCAGACAACTCTGAAAATGACTTTGTAAGGTTTTGTAAGCTTTCTGCTGCAGCTCAGAGCTTCTGTAGGCATTAAGAGGAGTAAAACATGAGGACAATGACAGTGTTACAATTACTGAGCCTTTTTGTGTGGATATTTAAAGCTGCACAAATTTTATATCTTCATATTAACAGTGCATTAAATGATGTGAAAGGGGTAGATAATCCACAAAGAATTATCACCAATTCTGCAGTTCCCCTCAGCTCTACTGTTTTGGTTGAATTTCACCGCTCTCATCAACCCTGTTTCAAGCTAGCACTCAAAACCACCTAAACATACCATAACAAAATCATCGGGTACATAAACCGTCAGATCATCACACGGTAGTTTAGGCTAACTAATAAATGTTCATGGGAGCGTTGTCTAGTGTGCAGACTATTTTTTCCATTTTTCACCAGCTAATCTCTAACTGTGTCTGTCTGCTGTTTGGTGCTGGTAAATAAGCATCTGTTTGCGTTAGCCATATCAACTTTATACTGTGACAATATGTCAGTGTTGTGTTCACAGATCGTTGCACTGCCCCCATGTGGCCATAAAAATCAATTAATCCCTTTAAAGATTATATTTGGGTTTGCAGCGAGGAATATTTCCTCAGCCACGCAGATAGTTTTGGTTTTATTTGCGCAGGTTTTCACATATCTGTCTCTGAGATTTCTGCCTCCTTCTCGCAGCACTGAAAACTCACATTTGAAACATTCAACAGCAACATGCCTTTTCCAGGAACAGTGTCCCTGCTGCCCTTCCTGCTGCCTGTATATCTACCTTCCTGAGAGGGGAGGAGACCCACAATTTTGTCCAATGAGGTTATAGTTCTTCATGCTTTAATATCTTCAAGATCAAAGCTAGAAATGACCTCTGCTGACCAAAAGGAAGGAGAAGTATTCCACACACTCCACTCCACACTTCCAGCATGACATACACTGACTGCCGAACGTGAGTCAGCCTCACTGGAAGCTGACACACTGTACGTGTGACTCATCCTGCCTGATTTAGCTGCATCCAGCTGTTTGTTCGAGGTGTAGGAGGAAAGAGAAGCGGTGACAGTAATCATGAAAGAGCAGGAGCCTGTCCAAACACCTGCTCTGCACCGAGCTGCTTTCAGCTGTGTTCAGCGTGTGGGTGAAATGTAGACAGTGAGGTTGAAACTTAAAACTGTACCTGCATTGCATTCTGGTCTATTTCCTGCTCCTGTGGGTGTGGAAAATGAATGTGGGTGCAAATGGCAGCTCTAGAAAAAGAGGTTCTGTGATTCTGAAGGATGGAACCCAAAATCAATTTAAGTTTTTCTTCTATCAAACATTCTAACAATATATCAAATTACAAAGAGCCAGAAATGGAAAATAAATGACTGGTCACTGTTTTTATTTTAGATTTATGCTCTACACACTTTAATTAAAAGACAATGTTGTAGTCAATAAATCCCATGAAAAGATCAAAACCAACAGTGAATGTATCTACTATTGGAGCTTTCTAGCAGAGTTTCAGGAGCAGGACCACACCTCAACTGAGCCACTTTCGGCATTCCTATAAATACCCACCTAACCCTCTCCTCCTCTTTCGCTCTCGCATACGGCGCCCCACCCCCCATCCCATTTTCTCTTCCTGTTTCTTCCTCTCCTTCCTCCTTTCCATAGGGTCCTGAGGGGGTCCGTCATGCCCGGGTGCTACAGCGGATTCCCTACTGAAGCTTCCCCACAACGCAGACCACAAGCTGATGAACTACAAGCAAGTTCAAGCCCGCACAGCAATCATTTTCATTAATAAATAATTTAAATGCATGTCGTTGATGGTGTGGTCCTTGCTAGTGAAACAAGTATTGTGTGTGTATCAAAACCTGATATATCTTATATTGAACTACATATTTAAACTATTAAAAACACATCAATGAGCCACACTGCACTGGTATTCTTTAATTACCATGAACACACACACTGTAGTTTATTTCCCCAAATACTCACTAGAGTAATCCACTACTTCTTCCTGTCTGTTTGATAAAAACTACAGTGAGCAGCTGTTTGAGTAAATTACTAAGCCTTTTTAAAAAATCAAAAAAAAAATCAAACTATATATCTGTGAGGTGTTTTTAAAGATTTACATCTTCAGTAGGAACCAATGGGCTTGGAGCTGAGAGCCACAGACAGGAAGTGAGACAGGACTGAGAGAACACATTGTTGGTTTTGGTCTTTTCATGGGATTTGTTGACAATAAGAAAAATAAAGAATATTGGCAGCCTTATCCTATGAAAACTTTGTTATTGAAAAACTACCATCAAAATGAGATGATTCATCTCAAGGTCTTTATTCATGAATTAAAAACAAACCAAACCTGCCGAGGATCAGAAGACAGTCGATGCTTTTTAGACTTCTAAAGGTTCAAAAGCCTTTTGTGCAAGGACAGGAATGTATTCATCCCAGACCACAAGGAGCTCACACACACACTGATTACACAAAACTGTCTTACCTTCATGAGGACAGACTCGCTGAGCTTTTCTCTGTTGACAATCTTTACGGCGACTTTCTGACATGTGACACAGTGGATGCCCAGCTTCACAAGACCTGAAACACAAAGACGAAATAAAATTCACATCGAGTCATTTCTTCAAAGTCCGTCTGATTCACGCTGCGGGAACAAGGGACATTTAAAATGTTCTGATGTGGACAAAAACACTGGACACTTTGACAGAGGGTATCATGGCAGGAGGGAGGAATCAAAAGAAGAGCTATGGATCTGAATTAATCGCATCACATTCAAGGTTTTCTGTCTTCCTCCGGGACAGAAGTCACTGCTGGAATCCAAAAATGATTCGGCTAACTTAAATATGCTCCACAGACTACATCGAGCCCGACTACTGTAGATAAAACAAATCCACACTTTTTAAGGTGAAACAGACAACATGAATGAAGTCAAGCGGCGTAGCTTCATACGTAAAGGACTTTTTAAAGTTCAACACTTTAGACTTTAATGGAACCCTTCTGAGTTTTTGACCACTAATGGAGAAATGCTTTAAAGGAATAGTTCAACATTGTGGGAAACATGCTTGCTCGCTTTCTTGCCAAGAGTGGAAACTGTTGGGTCTCTGTAAATATAAAGAGTCGGTCTAGACCTGCTCTATTCGAAAAAGTGCCCTGAGATAACTTTGTTATGATATGGTGCTATATAAATAAAACTGAATTGAATTGAATTGAATTGAAGAGTTAGATGAGAAGATCAATACCACTCTCAGGCTGTACGCTAAATATGAAGCTACAGCCAGGAGACAGTTAGCTTAGCTTAGCATAAAGACTGGAAGCGGGGGGAAAGGGCTAGCCTGGCTCTGTCCAAGCACCAAACAGAAACAAACAGAGAGTTATGTGCTGTGGCTATTTTATGGCTGGTCCACTGACTTCCTGGAGTCTTGTTGTCACCGTGAGGTTGCCAGGCAACCAGCGGAGACTTTAGGAAGTCACTGGCCAGGCCAAGAAATGGCCGCAACGATCTTTCTCATCTAACTTTCAGCAAGAAAGCAAATAAGTGTATTTCTCTAAATGTCTAACTATTCCTTTAATGAGCGGGTAAAGGTTTTCTGTACTATCGCCAATGAGATAGCACATATAACAGATATAGAAGGATGAGATGCTGTCTTATTTTATTATTGTAGGTTGGAGCAATATTTAACACAATATATAGACACGAAAATGTACAAAAATCACAAATGAAAATACTTCAAAATACTAAGATAAGACATTTCTCTGCAGCTCTAATCATGTTAAAGGGAGCTGAAACACAGCGTGATTAGTGGTGCTTGTTTGCACATACGCAGCTGCTCTCCCTGCCTGTACCTCTCCCAGCTGTGTGCCGTTTGTCAGTTTACTGAACACAAAGCAGGCGGATAAAAATGCAATCGAATGCATTCTGCAACTCCGGAGTCTCTTTTTCATTATGCACTTCTGAGAACTCGCCTGACGTGACTCATGGCGCCTTAACAGAAATGTCAACACGCAATACCTTTATCTTATTACAGCCACAATGGCTCCATCCATCTCTATCAAAGCTCTGACACCAGGGAGTACATTTTACTTTGTACTGAAGGTCTGCAGACGGCAGTGGAAATGCCACTGCGCATATGCACCTCTTCATTACCTCGCGCTGCATATATATATTTCACAGGAGATGAGTGTCGCACTATTTGAAAGGCGATTTCCCTGCAGGGTCTCACAAGGAAACAAGCAGACCCGTAAGCAGCGGGGGTGTTTGGGCCTATATGGCAGCCTGGGGGCTCTTTTATGTCTCCAGTTAGAAGCGAAATGGCATCCTGGGCGACATTCACGGGGTCTCATTGATCTTGTTGTCAGATCAGCTCAAAGATGGCTACAACTGCGTACCACAACACAGGACTCAGAAAGCCCTGTAAAGACTGCTCTGTGTGTGTGTGTTTGTGAAAGTGTGTTCATTCACCCCTACAAGAGGCGATGCAGAGGCATGCTGAAGGAACGGGAGGGAAGAGTGGATGGAGTGAAGCAACATCATGCTCCGAGAAAACCCACAGAGCAGAAACAGACGGAGAAAGTTGAGAGCGAGACGATGGCTGAGCAGGAAGTTATAGAAGATTATGTCTATTTTTAGACTCTGAGCTATCATTTGCCTTCTCTAAATGAGCTGTTGAATATTCACCCCAAGGCGAAAGCAGCTGTTGATATTTGTGCTGCAGGTGAAATGGGTCCCTCCTACAGAGAATCATCACCGACTCTGCAGCTCCACAGAGCTTTTTAGGCTTTTTTAGCTCATAGTTTTGCTTTAGCGGCACATTTACTGTCTGGTTATAAAAATCTGGTAATAATCAAGTTAAAGTGACTTTAACAATGCAAGTGTTAATCTACTGATAATATAATACAGAGATGTTACTGGGGATGATACAAGATATCCATTATTCAATGGATAACAGAAAAATTCTACTGATAACAAAATAGATTTTAATAATAGGGATAATACAGATAGCCATTAGTCTGTAAATAACAACATAAAAAAACAACTCCAAGGTAGCAACTACTCTTCCTGGGGTCCACACATGTAAACATTACAATATAATTGAAAACAATTATAAATTTAAAAATCCAAGGTTAAAAAAAAAAAACAGTGTGGTTTTACTCTTCAACTCATTAATCTAAAAAAACAAATCTTCTTTTTTATTACTTCTGCACCAGTTGGTCCAGTAATACTGAAATGTGCCAAACGTTGGGTGAGCATTCCTATGGATGCCAAGTATTCTTCAGTATTGAGTATTGATTCAGGCTTATTTTTATAATCTTTTAGACTAAATTTGACTGTTTTAGACAAAAACACGAAATAAATTAAATGCAAATAAAACAAATTTAGCATACTCCACCAGAATAAATATAATTCAACAGTTAAATGAATAAATAAAATGTGAAAGTACTCTGCTGAAGGACTTTGGACCTGACTATGACCCCGCTAGATGAATTGCGAGTCCAGAGTCAGAGGAGTGCTGTGGTCACGCTGGAGTGTGTGTCTGTGTTTCCCGAAAAGATAAAGAACAGATTTGTTCATGAGCAAAATGAAAACGACTACCATGTCGGGAATCAACTCCAGAATGTGACTGTAGACAAAAACACTTTGGACTCATCAAACAAAGAAAAGAAGAGACCAACTGCAATCTGAGTGATGTTATGATACATTCATGTTCCCACACGGTTCCTCTGAGGCGCAGAAGGTATTTAAAGTGCATGTTAGAGCCACACGGGCCCAGTGAGGGCTATAAGAATGACTTATCTCCACTAAAATCACATTTGTGCTCCCATAATCTTCGGTGTAGTTTTTATTTTCTCATAATTACTCCTCTGACGCTTCAACAGGAGAGCCTCTGTCTGAACAGACAGCTATATGTTTTTGATCCAATCCAGTGCGAAAATCATAAAAGCACTTTATGTTTGACATTTTTCATTGTGCTTCTCGGTTATTGGAATCTTTATGTAGCTCAAAACTAGGCCCTAAAGTAATAATCTCTGACATTTTCACATCAAAGACCATCTCTCACCGTCTTATTTTCTTTTACATCTGCCGTTCGAAACACCTTTCTCAGTGTGCATCACTGTTCGTTGTTGGTTGGTGTTTTTTACATCCAACAGAAAAAGAACAAAGATGAAGAGAAGATGCATACAGATCCTGCAGGTTGTAGCCTACATGGGTATTTATACCATTAGTAATGATTTCATGAAATTGTTGCATACGTTTTAAGCAAATTTCAGAAATTTTGGTAAAAAATTAAAATTGAATCAGACGGTGTTTCCAACAACGACCTTTATGCAAATGTATTCAAGAGCAGCAGGACATTAATGATTTGTCTTCAGTAGAAGAAGAAGAAGACGACAACATTTGGCCTATTATTTTTATATTTGCTGATGTTGATGTTTTGTATTTATTTTAAATGTACTTCATGTATTTATGTACTTCATGTATTGTGTTGCAAGGTGAGTTTCCTCTGAAGGAACAATAAAGTGAAGTGAAGCATCAGATGTTAAGTTTACTGTTGGGAACAAATGGGAGGCTCCAAGATAAACCACAATAACATTATATTATACTTGAGGGTTAGACGTGTTGCTGATGACTCACACTGCTCCCTGTTTGTACAGTGGAGTTGACAGGTATGTTTAATTAGATGCTAACATTTAGCGGTTGTCAGGGTAATGCAACATCCCTTCATGCAAATGTCCAGCTACACAACAGGCAGAAACAGTGATGGAAAGATTTGTCATAAGTAGAGCTGCAACAATTATTTATCATCTATTCATCTGTTGATTAGGTTTTGTATCACTCAGCAAATGTTTTAATAAAATCTTATCTTCTAGAAAATGTCAGAAAACAGTGCAGAATCCAAAGATATTCAATTTACAATAACATTAAAAGAGAAAAGCTGCCAGTCATCACATTTGCACCCGCTGATGCTATTGCTGTTGTTGCTGTTATTAGTATTGCTATTATAATGTTGCTCTTAGTGTTGTTTCCGTTGGTGTTAACATCAATGCCATTACCATATCTATGCTGTATTGAGCTGCTGTATGTTCTCTTTCCTCCTGCTCTCTCTCTCCTGCTCCCCCCTTCCCCCTTCAACCCAACCGGTCGAGGCAGATGACCGCCCACCTTGAGCCTGGTTCTGCTCGAGGTTTCTACCTGTTAAAAGGGAGTTTTTCCTTGCCACTGTCGCATAGTGCTTGCTCATGGTGGGAACTGTTGGGTCTCTGTAAATATAAAGAGTCGGTCTAGACCTGCTCTATTCGAAAAAGTGCCCTGAGATAACTTTGTTATGATATGGCGCTATATAAATAAAACTGAATTGAATTGAATTGAATTTGAGTAGTTGGAACCAACTCCTTGTAACAGCTTTATAATGTATGTAAGTCAACTGCAAATCCCAGAGTGCACTTGTGTAAGAAACTTCCAATCAGAGAGCAGCAAATTCCTTTGCTTTATTGCTTTATAGGACCCGTGGGATGAATCTAAATCACTGACTTTTGGAGAAATGAAGCAGCTCTGGTACACTAGTTTTTGTTTCTGATTGAGATGTTGAGGTGCTCTGAATATTCAAGAACTCTGGTTTCATGGCTCTGGATGGAGTCATCTCCATAGCTACACCCAATGAGGCTCATGTGTAATGTGGTATTAAGTGGCTTTCGACGTACCAAACTGAAAGATTGTGATTGTAAAGGGTGAAATATTTACAAACAGTAGCGGTGAAATAACCTTCTGGTATGAATAAATCCTCCAGGAAGCTCCCACCTTTCTGTGTTGAGTGTCATTAACCAAAGTCTATTAAAACAAAGGTCTAATAAAGAGATTTGCCTGCCTCATTTCAGTCTTTTGGACCTTAAGCAGAGTATTTTTTGTTCTCTTGTAGTCTTGACTAATTGGAACCAACACACCAGCTGATAATTATGTTGAAGGACTGACCACAGGCACAACAGTTCCCTGAGCAGGTTGAATGAGTTAACATAGACAGCTGGAAGGCACAAATAAGATAGCATTAATGGCAAAATAAACACAGTGAGTGAATGCAACCACTCAACAAGAATTTGCTCTTTTCAAATTAAATACGTGCCGCAGACAAAGCTGGAATGACTGAGATCTAACTGTAATAAACTTTTCAGTCATTTTGTAGCTGAATGGCAGAACTATTGGTCATCTATGCATCCATCTTCTCAACTGCTTATCCAGGATTTACCCTGAAAACGATTTCTGTTTTCTGACGCTTATGATTAGTTGTTGTGTATGTGGTTTGTGTCTGTAGGATGGCTGTGTGGTTGTCTTTTGGAGGGTGGGTTGTTCTTGTAATTTATTTCTTCTTGTGTCACTTGTTGCTGTATGTACTTCAATGTAAAGCACATTGAGTTTATTACATTTAATGAAATGAGCTTTTAAATAAAATTGCCTTGAATCGCTTTGCCCCAGTTTGTGCCACCTGCAGTGCAGACAAAGAGTCACTAACGTTAATATAGATGCATGTGCCTGACACAAATACATTTACATTTTCTTGAGGTGTTGTAGCAATTCAGCAAGGACAGCAAGGACCATCTTTGTTTGGATTAGTTGCAATTTGAAGAACAAGTCATAAATGTTTTTTAGGTGGAATAGTTTTTAAGAATTCTGAAAATACCATCAAAAGCGTTGTTCAACACTCTTCTGGATGTTTGGAAGGTCGTCAGAGATTTATTTAAACAGATGAACAGACTTGACTGTAATGATCATGAGAGGCAAAAACTGGGGACAAGTTTAACCTGGACAGTTTTATCCATTTTCCACTGCAGGAACTTAACGAATTGTTCTACCTTTCTTTCCACTGTTCACCGCCCGCTTCGGGGAAGAAATCCTGGAACTAAATTTGGGCGCTGCTCAGGAGGGGACACCAAATGCAAGTTCCAGGTGCTTTCAGAAGCAGTGCCGTCGATCGTGATCAGTGCAGCATATGTGCTGTCACACTGCAACAAGGACAACTACAACAAACACAACAGCTGCTGTCTGGCAGAAATGGGGATACAAACCTTTTAAAAGATGAAACAAGATTACAGGAACTGGACGCTGTTTTGGGCCACCGACCAGCTTGTTCCAGCCCCAGCAGGAACCTGGAAACTCTAAACTTCCATCTCATGTTCACATAAACTTAATCAATAACATTATCAGCAACACTTCTTCAATTGTTCTCAGATCCATGACCACTTCCCACATTCACCTACTAAACAGCATGTACAAACGATGAGGTCAGTCCTGTTGTCACCTTTGTAAAGAAGTATATCTCAGACATCCCAGTGTGTAAAATACAGTGGAAACATAAAAAAGAATCTCGAACCAAGTCTCATAAGGTTCCTAAAAGTTCAGGTAATAGTAAACCTCGTGTTACAGGTTGTTGCACTCCTGGAGTTGAAAAGCACTCTTGCTTCTTTATCACAGGGATAACACAAGTAGATAAACACAATCATACGTAAGGTTATTTAGAGTTTCAATTTCACCTAACCTGCAGGGAAACCAAACTAAGGGAAGAGGAAGATGCTTATTCCACACAGAAAAGCTGTTTAAAAAGGAAGCAACCAAATTGGATTGGCTGTCAAAGGCTGATTTCCATAAAAAAGGTTAAACAGTGGCAAACTTTACTCGACTGACAGGCTTGTTGGGTTCACAGAGACCGGCTGAGCTCCCCTGGTCGCACAGCTCCGCAGGATGTGACGTCCAGCGTCTGTTGAACGTTTTGTTTGCTTCATGAACACATTTTGAGAATGTTTTTGGGAGTTAAAACTGTACCTTGACATTTGGGATTCTGTTATTTAGGAGGAGACAGCTGCTACTTTACTTTTTGTCCTTCAGCTTCCTAAAAGTGACATGTTAGCACTGTTTACTTTCGGCACAGATACTGAAGGGAACAGCAGGCTGGAAGTTTCCAGCAAACTCCTTGAAAATGCAGAAACTTTCTCCTGTGATGTGACAAGTGTCTGGAGAAATACGATAAACGTGTCAGAAATCCTGAAAGCTCTGATTGTCAGTGTTTGGAAGCGTTTCCTTCCGGTGCAGGAGAGCTGGCTGCCCACCGCGCTCAGTGTGAACGCAGGAACACCACTGTCACAAGTCGACTTAAAAAAATAACTGAACAGATCCTGCAGAGCCATGCACAGTCTATAAGCAGTCAGTGGTAATCAATGTTGACAGGTTAGCTGTTGTTTGGTGACCTTTAGCCGTCACACACTTGCACCCCCACCCCCAAATGTGACAAACAGCGTTCTCAATGTCAGGTTTGCTTCCAATCACTCGCCACGTTCGAAGTATTTTTCCAAATCATTCATTTTGCACGGGTATCCCTGGTCTAATGAGGTGAAATGTTTATTTCATATGAATCATTTATTTTTCATTTTTTAAAACAGGTTACCCTGAATGTTTTGTGTCACTCAGCACAAATGGTTCCTTATGTATATAAAGAAAGATGACCTGTTCATGTGTGGTGCAAACCTACATGTTTAACATTTTATTTTTATTTATATGTGTAGAACTGTGTGAGAAACAGTATATAACCAAAACTCCAGAATTTATATGTGCACAGTTTAGTTACTACCATTACCCACAGAAACAGGTAGGGTCAATGGTATCCTGAAGAGAAAAGGCTTTGTTTGTAATGTGATTTAGGTGAGACTGAATAAAAAGTCAGTTGAATGTTTTATCGCTCTGTATTATTATCAGTATCTGGATATGCATTGGCCAAACTGCAGTACAGGAATGCCCAAGATACTGCATGCTTGAGGTAATTTCTTCCATCACACAGTTTGTCCACCAGAGATCACTGACAAGTTCATTTTTCTGCTTTAAAGTGTCGAGGCTCAGTTCATATGTTGGTCACCATTCTTTAATAACAAACAAATATCCACTGATTTACTGTTATCAGATTGTTATCGCCTAAACATTGGGCTCTACTCTTTACATAATGAGTTAAAGGCTACACAGAGTAAAATGTCCTTTACTCTGTTCTCTTCTTCTGGTTGGATGACTATCAAAGACTTGAGTTGTGTTTTGTGAATAGATCCTTTTTTCTGGCAGATTTTGTTTGCACAGTTTGGGAAAGGAGCCAATTTAATGGTTTATGTAATAAGTTATGGTCTTAGTAAGAATAAGTAAGTGTTATTTTGGTGAGCAGAAAGTCCACTCTTGACCTTTGGAACACTGTTTGACAAAAGGAGAGCTTTCAACCACATCTCACTGTCTTCCAAAGTGGATGGAGTTTGCCCAGTTGTCATGGAGATAACTCAGCTGTCATCGGTGACCACATGATAAGAGATAACATCAAGTGAGGAAGACTATGAGATGTGGATGAAAGCCCTGGAAAAACCTAGTAAGTTGACTTTGAGTCAACATTTTTTTGTTACAGTATATTTGGGTGCCTTTTAAGACCATGTCGGTTTGGAACAATCCTGAACATCCTAACATTTTTCTTTCAGTTATAGACTAAAACCAGTGAAGGATCAGGCATTATGTGCAGTGAAAGGTGATGTTACAGGAATGAAGACGTTCTATCACACAAAAGAAAATAAAGTCCTTAAAATCCAAACTAATAGCTGAAAGTCCAGCTGAGCACATCTACTGCAGGAGTAAAGTCAGCTCAGGAGGCAGCACATGCTGGGTGATGTCTTCTTTTCTTTGTGGGTTCACTGTTTTGGCACAGACAAATCTTTTCAATCATGCAGTGCTCAGGACTCCTGGACCTGCAGGCCACAGTCAGCCACCCACACACACACTCACACACTGTGGCGAAAACTACCAAGTGAAGCCAGGAGTCAAGAGGCTGGCCTCTGCAGCACTTCAGGCAGAGATTTCTGACAGCAGCCGAGCCGGCCGAGTGAATGCAATCGAAGGATGTTCCTCATCTTATTTTTTCTTTAGGAGACCTTCAGTATGGCTGATAATAAGCAGGTTGCAACTTGCTTTGTGTGAATGACTTGAGGGTAAAAGAAAAGAGAGCAGGAAGGAGACAGAAAAGTGAAAGGAAAATGGGTTTTAGACAGGAGGCAGAACGGATAACTTCCAGCTAATTGAACTATACATAGATCCACAGTCGAGCACTTCCGGTAAAACATTTTTAGGTACTCGTATCTTCTCACTTTACACCAGTGGGGATTGGATGAAGTTTGAACAGGCGACTGTGACTGTGAACAACGACAACAACAACTACAGCTTTGTTGATCAAGCCATGAAGGAAATCAGAGGATTTTTAAGTCATCTGATCCACTACAACAGCTCAGGAATCCTCTGACAAGCTGAACAGGCCTGCAAATCTTACTGTTCAAGGAGCTAACCACCACGTTAGCACAGACCAAGACAATGGGAAGGATACAGAAAAGGAAACTCCAACAAGGCAACACAAACAAGTGTGATACTTTGCACCAAACAAAGTGAGTGTGTAGTTCAGCCGGGGAACCTTTGCTCTAAGTCTGAACCCAACAGTTCATGTTTACTGCAGACATGACATGACATTTCTTTCTACACTTAAGTCTTCACGTAAAGGGCAACAAAGTAAAAGTCTGTCTCATTTTCTCATAGTAAGTGTTAGGTGACAATTGGAGCACTTTAAGGATTAGATGGACATGAAACTTTCCTGACAGAATCATCAGTACAAAAGATGAACACCTTTGTAAGAAAATATTTGGTTCTTTGATTAAAAAAAAAGAAGTCAAAAGGTACAAGGCTGTGGACAAGGAGAGAAGTCAATTACAACTCCCAAGGTGCATTTCAGTAAGAAACATCGAATCACAGAGCTTAAAACTTTGTTACACGCTCCACTAACGGTGAGTTGAAAGCAGTAAGCAGTTTAAATCAGATCAGTTTCAGATTCTGGGTCACGTTTGGATGAATTCAGCAACTACATCACCGCGTGTTTTGAAAGTGTTTTGAAATTGCCTCTGGACTCTTCTCCTCATTTTGTCAAATTCTTAAAATAACGTACTTTTACATTTTCTATCGAGACAACCTCTGGTGGCCATGCAAGTAAAGACTGTCCTCTCTCAGGAGCAAAGGCGGAAGTAGCGTGACGTTATAGTGTACCAGGTGTCTGACTGTGACGCTGTCTCCTACTAACAGTCAAAGTGACCATGACCAGGATCTTTGCCTAACCTTAGCCAAGTAGTTTTAGTTGCCTAAACTTAACCAAACCTTAACCACAGAGGAAGCTGATCAGGAGACGTTTATGTGAATTGTCTTTGTAGTATTCAGCACTGACAAAGAATCTATTCTGTCATTTAGGTATGACGACTTGCAATACTGACTGGGTCCATCCGTTCAATCCACACCGACTGACTTCTGTTACGGTGTCTTTGTCCTCAGAATCAGCTGCTCTAACAGCAGCACAGCTCTTAAGGAGCTAAGAGGACACAAGGTGGACAAACCGTCAACACCAGGGTGAGTAACATCCGAAATCTACTGGATGAAAATAGTTCTACAGTGTGCTTCATGAGGAGTAAGCTTTGTTTTTACATATTGATTCAATTATTTTGCTGCTAGTGAAACCCAAAAAGTACATAGTAAAACCAGCGGGGCCTTGATTGGTGAATGGTAAATTATTCACATTTTCCCATTCCCTTTAACAGACAGTGAGCTGCCATGCAAGGTACTGGCATAATCATCGGGAGAGATTGGGGTTCAGTGTCTTTCTCAACGACACTTCGACATGTAGACAAGAGGAGCCTGTGATCGAACCACCAACCCTGTGATCAGTGGACGATAGATATAGTTGATAAGTTTACAACATACAGACAGCAGGAGATTTGCTTCACCAAGACATTCGCAAACCAACTGAAAAATCATGACTTCTCAGAAAAAAAGGTGAAATAATTAAAACTGATGGCTATAAGATAAACCTGTAGTATCGTATCAATCTAACGTATCCAGAAAACTCCTGTGTTGCTATGGTGAGAAACACTGAGGAGATCATTAAAAGAAAACTCTTAAATGGAAATTTACAGTAAGGTGGGAAAATATTTCAGAGCTTTACTCAACAAAGAGCAATGGGGCAACGAGGCAGCCTGGAGAAGAAGCTTGTCACCCAGCAGCAGACCTGTGTGGAGCTCAGCGGGGCTCTGATGGAGTTTCCTGGCTGTCAGAGATCCATCTGTAGCTGTCCGACAAGATTGATGAGCCCACTGCCTCTCACATCTGAATCAGACCTGCCAGACGCCAAAACTGAGCTCTGGCCTATTTACATCTTATTACAGAGACGGGGAAACATCCTTTTCACTCACACTGTACACCCAAACAGAAAGCAAAGAAGAGACGACACTCAAAACTGATGCTGGTACTCACACATACAGTCAATACATATTCATTTTCCTACCCTCATATCAACCAAAAAGATATTGATTGATCCTCACTTTGGCCTTGTAATTGCCCACCTTGCTGTCAGTCATTTGATGCCATCCTCCTTTGTTCTAACCAATCATCTGAGTCAGGAGCTCCCCGCTGCTCTGTAACATTGATTAACTGCTGCTGTTGGTTTACCAATGAGGCCGAGAGGCGCTCTCACTTTCGTGGGCTGCCCACTGAGGACATCAATTTCATACCATGAATTAAGCATCGTAGTCTGTTAAGCTGTCAGAAATATTGGATTTGAAATGATCAAGATTTGGTTTGGCGGCTGCAGTTTTTAATAAACATTTTCAAGGCATTTCTTTGTATTGATATTTGCAGTATATGAGCAGGGAGGTACAGTGTTCAGGAGTGGACATAATTAAAAGAAATGAAAGTGTGTTTGTGGCCAGAGGCACTTCAGTCAAGGCCTTTTCTACAGTACATACAGTCCGTAACTCCATATCAGGTATGTAATGTCAAACACTAAACTAAACATGAGACTAGATGTAAATAAAAAGAGGTCTGGGAGCTCACAAGCAGTGGCCCAAATATAGGCCAGGAGAGGGGGGGGTGGTTGTTACTTCTTCAGTCCAGTTGAAAAAGAAAAGATTAGTAAAATTGATCCGAAATAAACCAGTGCAAAACCTACCTGTACCAGATGTGCATGAATTATTTTTTTAAAAGACAGTCCGGGTGATGTGAGGACAGTCATATATGTCTAAGGATAATAACACCTAATACGCACTTATATTAAAACTCCAAAAAGAGTTACATTTTAGAAGAGACCAGGATCATGACTGTAATCAAACAAGGGTCAAAATCAGTCACCATTTTATTTTGCGTATGTTGTATTTCAGCCTTGTGCACAAAAACAGGTTGCTCAACCTCCACTACCATCCAGACTTTCACTAATCCTGACCTGAGAGAAAAAGACCTAAATAATAATTAATGCTAATAAAGCTGCATATAGAAAGAAAAACAGACACAGATGACATGAGATGTGCTTACCTGTTTTCAAATCCACGTGTTGAGAGCAGGAAGCAGCCGTCCAATCAGCGGAGAGCATGAGGAGAGAGCAGAGGAGAGGAGACCAATGGTTAGCTCTCAGCACAGAAATCTACCAGGCAACAGATGATGGAGACACTCAGCTCTGGCATCCAATCAGCTCGTGACTGCTTGTGTTTTAACTACTGTAAATTCAGCCTATTTCTTCTCTGAACACGCACTGTACGTCCATTGAAATGGAGGATATCTGTGTCAAGGTTAGCCTCCCCTCCTCCATCATTTCACTCCCCCCTCCTCACCCCCTTCTGCTCCCCTGACGATATGAATCCCATTGAATATATTGAATATGATTTCCCCCTCCCTCCCTTCTTCTCCACATCCTGACAAAACCAGCTCCCCTCTCTCCATTAATGAGGTAATCAGCTCCTCCTTTTCTTTCCTCTTTTCCCCCCGTCAGCGTGGAGAGAGGGGGAGGAGAGGAAGAAGAGGGAGGCCAAGAAAGCGGGTCAAGCCTCGAGAGGGAGAGGAAGATAAGAGAGTAAAAAGGCTCCACGCGGTGTTCAGGTCATATCAGAGGAGGCAGTAATGCTGGATGCCATCACTAATCAACAGAACACAAACTGCAGCATATATCGCGAAAATACCAGTGATTTCATTTTCATTTTCTTCAGCTGACTTGCAGCCGTTTCTCTGCCTCAGCTGACACACTTCATCAATTTGTAGCATCAGAGCCGACAAACATCCCAAGTGTCCTACTTACTGTACAGCAACCACCAAGCAGCGCTGGAAGAACCACAGTACAAGTCAAAGTATCTGCACGAGAAAATACTCCAATAAAAGTCCCACTGTCAAATATACACATGGAGATCAGTTTACTAGTCCTGGATAGTGGTACAACAAACAACGAACTGAAAGAGTTGCATTATGGGAAATGTAGGATCCATACTAGAGACTAAAAGTCAGGATATCTTGGCCTCTGATGCACTGATGTCTTTTTTAAATTGTTTAAATCGTTAAGTCCCCTAACTCTATGTCAGTGCAATACTAAATCACTCAAGTATTTCTTTAAGTATAAGTCAAAAAGTACAAGCAGTGAAATGTACTTAAGATGTCAAAGTAAAAGGACAGATTGAAGAACAGTGGAGTTTAGTTTGGCTGTCGTATGAAAATACAGTTTACCTTTATCAGCGAATAGAGTTTGTCAAGCTGTCATCATTTCACAAAAGTATGGAAGTTTGTTGGTCTGATGAAGACCATGAGATGTGGTCAAAAAGCTACGGAGAAACTTTCACGTTCAACTCAGTAGCTGTCAGATTTTTGTTTTCCCAGTGTTGTATTTCCCATCATGCTTCAGAGTGAGTAACTGCAGTGATATGTACAACAATGGATGTGACAGACATGGCTGATGAATGACTGAGAGTTGGGGAAAGATTCATTCATAATACAGGCTTAGATTTCAAATCAATCATTATAAACGCTGCAGAGTAGACTGGACAAACAGACACACAATGTAGTACCCCCCCCAAAACACACACACTCCTTTGTTTTTGTTGCTAAGTAGCCATTGCTTGTCTCTTACAGTGTCATATCTTCCCTTTTCATTAAACCCCTTCAAAAACGTTCCCGCTCTGCCTGTGTCTGTTAGTCTTTACTCCTGCAGCCAGCATTATTAAACCATGACAGGTGTATACAGCGGGAGGGCTGACTGACGTGGTGTTCGAGACCACGTGCGCTCCGTGCACCACTCTGCATGTTACATCTACAAACCTACAGCACACCACTGGATAACAAAGCCTTTAAATACAACTCACACCAACATGATGTCCTGAAAAGCCACAGTGGAGCTGCAGGTGAGCTGCTTCACGCTGTGCAGGACGTTAAACAGTCAGAGTGAAGCCTCTTATTACCACAGACTCTGCTTTAAGAGTAGCTGCTGACTGCCAGAAAGATTCAGATCCTTCACTTACATACAACTATTTAACATACTCAATTACAAGTAACAGACTCAGTCAAAATCCTACTGAGGTAAAAGAAGTATTATCAGAAAAAACTACTTAAAGTATCAGAGTACAAGTATCTGATCTGCAGAGAAAGAACCACTGTGAATAATGTCTTTTTATATTACATTTATGGATAGTTACTGCTGATGCATCACTGTATAAGCAGCATTCTGCTATTCGAGTCAGAGCTCATTTTAACTACTGGCAGGTTAATTTATAACAATGCAATCAATAACTACAGCTGTCAATGGTGGAGTAATAAGTACAATATTTTAGAGTAATAGAGTAAACATATATACATATTATATATATACATACATATTATATAATATGAATTTGCGACCCCTCAGCACAGCATATTAATATATTATCAATTTGTGTAATTTTAATAATTTCTAAGGCTCAGAAGAAGTCAAACTCTTCAGTGTTTAACAAGGAAAAATCAAAGGTTGGTGAAAAGTCCAACATGTTAACAGACTTATGCATTTTCTTATTGCCAATCCTGCTGATTATTGAGACCCTCAGATTTACGTTAAACCCTTTAGGAGGACCCCGACCCTGAGAATGAGCATTACTTCTGCCTCATCAGCCTTAATTGCTGATACACATGAAGGCTCTTATTTTGTCATTTAAACTGTGAGAAAGTGCATCAGGCAAACACTCACTCTATATATCTTGCTAATAGCCTATGAATTCGTCCTATTGCCCATCCCAGTGCACACCACACAAGACTTTAGCAGCGGGCGCTGCGGTGACATCGAGCTCTATAAAGTCTTTCTGACAGCTCTCAGGCCAGTTTAATGGCCACGAGTCTGCCTCGCTGCCAACGTGCCATCAGAGGGAAATCTTGTCATGACAAGAGAATGGCAAAACTTCCAACTCTTCACTTTAATGAGTTCGGTTTTATGTAACTCACAGGATTGAGGGGGAAGCAGCAACACACAGTAATTAACCCACTGGAGAGAGAGAGAGAGAGAGAGAGAGGAGGAGGAAGATCCAAATCTGAGGAGGATAAGAAGAAAAAAAGGAGGAAAAGGGAGCTTCACGTCCTCGTTCAGCCACATGATGAAAGGAGAAGAAAGGAGAGGAGGAGGAGGAGGAGGAGGAGACACTTCTGACAATACAGAAAAGTGGTGTTGATGCCAAGAGGTACAGCCAAACTCCCAATCCTATGACGCAACCCCCCTCCAAACTTATTACAGTCGAACCTACTCGTCTTCTGTGCTTTTACTCTGAGAACGAGTCGACTTCTATCTTACAGAGATCCGCTGAAGAGTGTGGCTGTAAAATCTGTGAAACACTTTCATCTGCTGAAAGTTTAAATGGAAGGAGGAAGAGAATCAAAGAGGTCGAGTGCCTTGCTCAAAGTCCAGCAGACAAAGTGTGTTGAGATCAACTTCTTGAAATTCCCAGGTGGTCTGAAACCAGCAGTCAGCTTTCCTTTACAAGCCAGTGTTTTGCTGATGTCCATCAGTATTGAAAATCTAGACAGTAAATTAATTATATGCAGTCTGTTAACAACATCTGGTTTCAGAAGATGCTGCAACGGTTAATGGGCTTTTTCCAAGTCTCTCAGGAAGCTCATTTCACTGCACTATAAAACTCAACCTCAACACGTTTGCTGCATATTGAAACAAATGGAAACCAACTTGCTGCCTGGAAGACAGAAACAATATATTTCAAATGAAAAATCCTGCAGATTTTTGACATTTAAACACATGTATTTAGTAACTGTGTTTGTTTTTCTTACCTCTCCTCTAGTCTCTGGTCCAGGCTCTGGTTTAGACCCAGGAACTGCCAAACCTGTCTCAGCCCATTTGGACTCCTTTTATGGACGTTTTCCAGGAGGAATGTACCAGGTGTGGTACAGGTGGAGGGGGGTTTGGGGAGTATTTTGGGAAAATGCTGGGGATTTGTTTTGCACAATTTTGCTATGGTAAATAATCTTTTGAACACAGAGAGATTTGTTCACTATATTGAAAAGATAAATAAATGTTGTGAGTTAATTGATTTGTAATACTATTCTCTGGAGAAGCTAATACTCCACTGCTGAAAAAATACCAACACTTGAGCTTCACGTCACAGGCCTCTTTCAAAATGTTGAAGTATTGATGCGTTAAAATGTAAGATTTATTTAATGTCCAGGTTCTGTTACATTTCCTTACATGTTGAGTATTTGAAAATAAAGCAAAGCGTCATATCTCCTATTTTAAATGTAAATGCAGAGTAGAAAAGAAAAGAACTCCAGTCACATCGAAGGGAAATATAGATTAAAGTATCACTACCTTCAAATTGTAGTAAAGCACTTAAGTAAACGTCCACTTACCTTCCAGCTCTGGTTTATTTTCCAGAATTTCTAACAGTGTTGCACATGAATGAGATGCTATTAAGAAGCAGATTTGAAGTTATGTCCTTCCAACCTTTAAGAGTTGGAAACTCAACAATGATCAAAATGGACAAAACTAACTCTTTCATGAGGCAGCATCTCTCAGCCTGATTAACCACAGCAGCTGGCTGAAGGCACCATGTGGTGAAGTACACAGTGTAAGTCTTCAGCTAACTCATGGCTTTTTAATGAAAAAGAAAAAGAAGAGAAACTGGCATGGCTGCCTGATCCCAAGTGGAAACAAACAGAAAGGTAGACACGTTTAATTCTTCTGCTCAGCATGACGCCACTTTGAATTCCACAACACTAATGAGTCGGTGATTTTCAGTTTAAATCTTTCATACCTCCCTCAGCCGCATTCATCTGCTGATGTGGAGCCGGCTGTTTTTCCATACGTTTGAATTCTCATTCTCATTAATTTCATTTGAATAATTCTACATCCAGTTCAGGCCCGCTGGTAATTATTTCCAGCGCGGCCTCTTCCAGCTCCGCCACACTGACAGACAATTACATTTCAGTTCCCCTTGATGTTAATCCCTTACTGCAATAACACTGACAATGAAATTCATTGTTGGCTCTTTTTCTGTCCCAATCCTTTGAGGCTGCTTCCATCATGTATGACCAATATCTATATATCAAGATGATGTCAAAATATAAAAATGAAATCTCATAATTACTCATAAACAGAGTAGACTGTAAATAAACATTGGCAATCCACTGGCAGTGTTTAAAAAAGTGTATATACAAATGAAAAGAGCAGGAAATTAGAGTCATCTGCATGAAATTCTATCTAGCCCTCTCTGAACACATCGTTTTACAGCACCAATAATAGGAACGCATCTTGAAGAACCTAATCAAGAACCAAATGTTACATTTTACCTGTTGTAATTAAATTGAGATGCAGCATTTGGAAAAGGGGTCAGCAGCTGTAGCTTTTGCAGATATCCTGCTCGGGAACATCATGGAAACGTGATTGTGTTTGAATAAAAGTTTTAGTCTCATTAAGGACCCTTTTTCTGAGGCACCGTGAGAGTGATGTTTGATTTATTACTGCTGCAGAAATTGTTGGTTGTTGCAGAGACGTTTCTGTAGAGACGTGTTCTTCTCTGCATCTTACACAAGGTCAGTCACAAAAAAGTATTCCGTTTTTGTCTTAAGTTTCAAAAAGCTCACTATCAAGGGTCTCCCTCAGAATGTGTCTGCCACGATCAGCATCTCCTGGTGACTCCTAACAGGTTAACCACTGGTGCTAATTATCAGAGACAGCAGTCACTTCCAAGTTAAGGAAGGTGATAAAATGCTTTTACTCGTAGGACTAGCAGTAGGACCTACATGATATAGTCTGAATACAGGCCGAGCCATTTCTTTAGATGTTGTGAGACCAAAAAATGAAGTAGGCATTGAAACAAGAATTATGTCCCCGTAGTATGAATTAAAATAACAAACCTTAGTGATAGAAACTGAGCTGTTATGTGCCAATATTGAAAGTATTCCGTCAAAAACCACAAATCTCTGCAACACAAGGCTCCTGTCACTTCAATTTCAAGTTAAATTGAGTTCTCGACCCTGCAAACATCGCCCTGGGATTTAGCATCAAGTTTCTGCTCCTATTAGTGTCACAAGTCTATCTAACGGCAGAAAATATCGGATATGTATCACCACCAAAATCGAACCCTGCCGGCAACCTGTCCACCAAATAATCTACTGACAGACAGAGAACACAGGCAAATCTGAACAAGAGAACGTCCCTGAAATCAGATCAAAGTTCATTTCATAATAATTCTAAACCAGTAATAACTGTACATTTGAACTTATTAAACATAAATCCATACACTCAGTTCACATGTAACCCTGGGTTTTGGTGAAATATGCAGCCCTGCAGCAAAACTTTCAGTGCTTCAAGTCGGAGCTTCATAATTAGTCTCTGCTTTGTCACCTTCTCCAGAGAGCCCCGTTCACTCCTCAGCTCTGGGTTTCCTCTCTCTCTCTCTCTCCCCCCTCTCTATCTCTATCTCTCTCTATCACAAACCGATAACTCAACATTTCCTGTGCAAATTAATTTCCACCATGACTCCGACCTGACTCGACTCGCCTGTCAGACCGCGGCTGTTAATGAGCCCTGATGTCTTTCTCACAAAAGCACGGCAATTACTAATATAGCTACGGCACACGAGTGACCTCCACCTCCCCGAACACACAGACACACACACACACACAGATGATGACGCTGAACACTGCGGCTCCTGAGGGTCCATGGAAGTTAATGGGAGCTTTGCTTCAGGCCCTGCTGGAGGCTGCAGGAGACATCCTGCATCTCATCAGTGTACATCCGAGTACAACGTGTAATCTGCAGGAAATCTCTTTCATCATCACTTTCATCGCAGAAATCAAATAATATTACAAGGCCCTGGGTTCTGATCAATCTGAATAGTTCAAGTACTTCATGAGAAAATCATATTCTACAAGTCATGTCTGAGCTTCATTGAGCAACATGTTTTATAAGTAAAATGTGTGTCAACGTTTCCAGACTGTACTGATTATCATATAAATGAAGCCTGATTCTTTGAAAAGTAGTTGCACTGTTTGAACTGATTTCCAACCAGATGTGTTGTTCCTCTGTATCAGAAGTCATTACAGTTTCCTGTTACCGGGATCCTCTGGTGACGAGGTCGGCTCAGAATAAACTTCCACAGACAGAAGGAACGAAAATATTAAAGAGTTGCTGATTATTGTCCTCCAGATGAGCTCAAGCTCTTTGAAACCAGATTGTTGCTTTACATCTGTTTTACGCCAAGTTTTAAAATCCACCACAGCTAAGATGTTTCACACACTGGCAGACTGAGCAAGAGTGCAAAATGTAATGTTGTACCGCCCTCACTGCAGTCTATTTCCTCTGGTTGTGGGTGTAGAAATTTGTGTTGATGTTTCCACTTCTCTGATGGTTTCTTTGGGGCAACATGGCTGCTCTAGAAAGAAGATCTTGACACCAAAACCTGGTGCTAAGGTCCTGACACTGTGGACTAACTCCACACTGTTGGAAAGGTCGTAGCCATTAAAGGAAATGGTTTAACTTTGCTTTTTAAGTTAAATATTATCATTATATCTTTTGGTATTCAAATTAAGTTTGATTGAATTTGTTTATTATAACTTTGGGTTGCATTTGTTTCTTATGTTATAGACTTGGTGCGCATGTCATGTACAGCCTTTAGCTTGATGCAGATAATGTGGCTGGTTTCAGTAAAAATGGTTGAGATAATAGTCTTTCGACTGCTATTTGACCACTTTTTATGACATGAATGGATTTTTCATTGAGTTTCTTTATGAAGTTAATTTAAAACAATGTTTGGGACACATGATTTCATTTTAGAAGTGACGAGAAGCTCTTGGAAGTGAGTTGGAACCAACCACTTATTCAGTGCCTGACACAGGAAGTATTTACACCTGATGTCACATCACATACTACTACTGTAAACTGATGTACAGTATATCAAATTGCAGAAGTAGCACACTCTTTCTTTAAGGTACAACTCCATTCATCTCCTTTCTGTATCCAAACCAACCGTATGTCACAGTTGCAGTGAACTTCCAGTATCTGGACGTGTTTGGCTCAGTGAGCAGTTTTGTGCCAGCATCTCCACAAGCAGCTCTGTGGCTCCGTTAGCTGAGCTGGCATCCTGCTGTTGTGACCCAAATACAAGCCTGCTGCCTGTCTGCCAGCCGCTGCGCTCTGATTGGCTGCAAGACAACATGGGAGAGAAGGGGGTGGATAGAAGGATATGTACTTCCATCCTAAATAATTTGGAAAGTCTCACTATGTGCGTCTGAAACTGTCTAAATGTTAAACATATCTGAAAGAAGATGACTTCATGTATATGTGTCTATTAATAGATCTGAACAAATGCACTACTGTAACATCATGACTTTACTCCCCATAATCCCTCATTCCTCCAGCACAGAAAGCCTCCTGTTATGTTGCAGACGTGGAGCTGCAGACAGTAAGAAGACAGAGATTCACAGCGGGGGTCCAGGCTTTTGAATTCTGCTGGACTGTATTAACAAAATATGTTTGAAATGAGAAGTCTGCCTGAACCTAAATCCACACCAGATGAGAAATTCAACCTGAAAAGCCAGCTACACCAAGCCACGCCTCTTCAGCCTGAGGATTTCCAACAAGAAAAGCTTTGGAAATCTGTCTGCAACAGTCCTGAAGCAATCACAGTTTGCTGTTTCCCCCAAAAGTATCAGCTCCTGGCAGGCTGCATCAAGCTCCTTCTGAAATTCTGAGATGATTTTACAGAAGCCATTGAAACTGGTGCTGGAACATTACAGGCATTGACGACTGGAAATCAGTTTATTTTGCGATGGTTTCGCCAAGGATCACTGACACGAGCCTGTAGACGTCAAGTCAAAAGAAACGATGAAGCCAGAATTTCAAATTTTAGGCTGGACACTGAATAACCATCATTCTTTACACACATCTTGCACACACACAGAGTCATGCATTTTATTGATCAAACTGGTTCACCAACCTGCAGGAGTGAGCAGACAGTGCACATCACTCGAGTGGGAATCACACACAAAAAAGACAGATTTTAAGTGTGATGGTGCCATGGCAATGGAAAAAAAATACTTCCTGACCAGCCGGCTGGTGTCTTTTTAATAAAATAATATAATATA
The DNA here is from genome assembly GCA_005408345.1 of Macquaria australasica. Classification (NCBI taxonomy): domain Eukaryota; kingdom Metazoa; phylum Chordata; class Actinopteri; order Centrarchiformes; family Percichthyidae; genus Macquaria; species Macquaria australasica. Next base: position 383,426 of record SEMN01000449.1, read on the forward strand.
TCATATAAGCCTCAAACAGTTCATCCCACCATAACTACACTTGGCTGCCAGTTTATTGTTTATGTTGCAATAAATCATACATTTTATAATGTTCAGTTTTTGTTGAAACTGATTTAGAGAGGTGGTGATTCAGCCTTGAGGTCGCTCTGGAGGTTGTAGTTTGTGGTGCTGTTGAAGTTACACTGAGAAGTGTTTCTGATGTTTTCTCCACCCAGTTCATAGCAGCGAGGGAACACAGACTGTGATCGGCTGTCGGATGTTTAGCTGCTTCAGTCTACGTCACTACAGGGAGGACCGTCGAGCCTTCAGCAAGCTGACTGCTCAGCACGGCAACACAAACACACACCCACACACACACCTCACAGGCTGATGATACACACTGTGTGTTGACACTCTGCAGCTCCCCAAGGCCACAGACCTGCTTAGTCCAACAGCTGCTCAGTCTAGTATTCAGCCACTGTGTGTGTGTGTGTGTGTGTGTGTGTGTGTGTGTGTGTGTGTGTGTGTGTGTGTGTTTGAGTGAGTGTCACTGCACCCAACATGGTGTCAATGACAATGAACTGACTATCAACACCAGCACCGCCCTCTCACACACACACAGTGTGACAGCATGTTCACTTGAAACCCAGAAATCTCACAGAGCTTACAAAGGAGTGTCAATCGATATGACACAGAACTCACTTAAGCATGCATGTACACACACACACACACACACACACACACACAAGCCAGGATCAGTAACGGAGCTCCCAGGGACTCTGGCCCAGCGCCGGCAGAGAGGATCAGTCTGGCTCTGAGGGAGGATGAAAGTCCAGGAGAGAGACGGAGCATCTCCTGTGAGAATATTCATATAGTTATATTTATGATATTAACGAAGAATCAAAAGACTCTGTTTGATGTGAAGGAGTCGCTACTACTGACATTCCCACTGAGAACAGACAGCCCCATTCTATCCAGCTGACCAATATTCACTCTCCTTTTAGTTCTGGTTTGGTCTCTAATATATATTTTAATGGATCTGTATCAGCTAAAATAAAGCCAATAAAAATCTGACCCTTTCTTCACTCTGAGTTCTGTCCACCTCAGCCTGCTAGCGTTGCAGCTGCACACTCGTTGATGGAAATAATACGCAGATTTGGTAACGAAGCTGTTATCTCTTTTATCTCTTATTACAGGGTTCGTGCAGCTTTTTAAGAGTAAGAGTAAGAGAACTTTCAAGGTACCTAAGCCAAAAATGTCCAGACTCTTGAAGCCTTTAATTATCACTATAAACAGCAGGAGACAACCAACAAATATGACGACGGGATCGTTTCATTTCAAATATAAAACATTTTTCTGGTTTACATGAGTGATTGTGTCGATGATGAAAGATTATGTTGAAAAATCAAGTATTTTTCAAGGAGTTTAAATTCAATCATATTCCTAACCTTGAAAACATAATGGTTAAAACTAAGCATTTTCCAAACTTTCAAGACTTCATACGAACTCTGTTAGCGAACAGTGTCCACAACACTCGGCTAGCAGCTTCTCATTTTTAGCCAGTGCCTTCACGAGTTAAAATGACAAACATCGGCGGCGGTAGGTCATATAAGTAAATACAAGTAAAGTAAATAAAAGGGGTTTGGGAATCAGAGTGCATTCTTGGGTGGTGGTGTGCCTGAACAGTCCCAACTCAGGGTTACCGGCTTTTTCCGGAACTTTCACAGAGTAAGTGGACCCTGAGTCAGGCCACAAGTTTCTGGAGTCAAAAGTAACCTTTGATTGGGTTTTGAGTAAACACGGACAAGAGGTCCTCGAGGTGCTGTGGATGAAATCGTAACAGCAACTGAGCTCTCGCGTCTTCCGGTCTGATCGCCGGCTTGATTGGCCACCACAGCGTGACGTCGGGTTGCGTCTCTCCAAAAGTTGATTCTGTTTTAACTTTTCGCCGCTGGGCCGCTACGTTTCTTTTCGACATCCCCTGCATCTCTGCAACGCCTGATTTGGTGTGAATTCAGCCTTATACAGTTGAAAGCTAGAAACTACTTTTTCTCCAGTGAAAGGAGCAGCCCAGCAGCAAGAACAGAGAATTTTAAAAGGCATTTAAAAAAGTAAAATAAAATTCTGGCTTTCTGTTATGAACTGGAATTGCAAACTGTCTCTACCTCGCAGCCTCTCTACCACTCAACCTGCCTTCCTTTTTAATGTACTTTAGATTTCTGAGTGCATTAAGGAATTCACAAAGGAAATAAAAAAGCAGCATGCCAACATTCGCAGGCACATTAACTGCATGTAAATGCACACAATACTCGTGCTTTGGAGGCAGAGCACTTCCCATTCAGCAGTGCACACACATGCTTCCTGTTTCTCTGTCAGTCTTTCTGCCGGAGGCTGCGGAGGTGATTCCTCTGCTCCCTCCATGATGTCTTCAGAGACACTCAACTATTTTTAGCTCCCTCTTTCATACACACTCGCCCTTCTCTTGACGGATCACCCTTTCAAGCGCCCAGCCAATGCTCAGGCTGAGTCTTTTATACATATCCTCTCCATCATCACATTTTTATCTCCACCTCTTTTGTTTTTTGTTTTCTCTCCTTTACAAAAGCTAAACCTTCCCCTTTTATTCCCCAGCAGCCTTGATGATTTCTTTCGTTGTTTGTTCAACAAGACAGAGGCATTTTGTGGGAGACTTAACAGAGCAAATCTGTCAAGGTCAACAAGAACGATTCACCTAATAGTGTAGCTTGTGCACACTGTGAGGTAACTCCGGCACAAAATGTTGGGGTTTAATACCAATACAAAAGTGGTAATGCACAATGTTTCCACGTTTTGTAGCAGCTTCTCTGCAGGTGTTTTCATGTGGGTTTGTTATAGAAGTCTCTGGAACCAATCTGGGGCGGTTCGGTGTTTTAAGGTCATGACTGTCAGGACCCAGGATCCTGCATCCATGTTGTTGCAAGACATATTAAAAAAGCTCTTGATTTATGATGCAGCTGTAACTGTTAAAGATGTTGTGTTTTAGTAAAAACATTAGCTGTTCTTACCCTTAATGTCCACTGCGGCTGCATCGCTTTTTTGCTCTGTTGCAGCTACCGAAAACGATCCACTGCCATTCCAGCTGATGTGTAAATGTCCATTGTAATGTTTGACGTAAAGATGTGTTTCATTAGTTGTTGAGTTTGTCTTTATGTAAATATTGCACAACTAGTTTTTCATGTGTGTTTATGCCACTTGACTCTCATAAAAAAAACACATTAGAATTGGTCCTTTCAGAAAGCAGCCCAATACGACATCTGTTCACGCTCAAAGCCCTCTAGTGGCCGTAGTAATTATGACGCGAGCAAAGGACCAAGTCAGCGGACAGTAATATAGAACGACAAAGTCTGTGTAGGGAGGAGGCTGGTGGATGGATGTGTCAACAAAACATCAGACTTTAACACAAGAGACCACTGCTTGTTTCCCATTTCCAACTGACAATAAATGGTTTCTTTTAACCACGGTTGTTCCCTAACCTATAGTAATCATGATGACGTAGATCCCCTATCCTTCTCTAAACAGCTATTTTAACTCAAACCATGTTGTCTCCCTAACCTTAACTAAGTTGTTTTTGTGCCTTAATCTAATAAAACCTTAACCACAGCGTGGTCATATTATAAAACAGTTTTGTATTTGCAGCGGTTATTTGTAATGGTTTTGGAAGGCACACACAAATGATGTTGTTCTGCCGAGAGGGGCGTCCAATCAGAAAACACTTCTTTGTGTTGTTGTAAAGGACAGTTACAAACAACATATTTTGTCTTGATGACCACTTCCCATGTGAACTCTGTGAGGCAAGAGACGTGATGTTATCTGTTACCACACTGATCATAAATGAGCTGCAAACATGCTTTCAATGTTCTTGTAAAACACAAAAATATTGGAAATGTGTTTGCTGAAGAACAGACTGCTTGAAGATGCTCTGAAACACTTCTAGTGGACATTTAAACCACAACTGAAATATGACTTTCTGCCAAAACACATCCTGAATGCCAATATAAGTAAATCATGTCAAGGATTAAGCTGTGGACATTAAGTGTGTTTGGGGATTTTTTCACATCAGAGGTCAGTTTACAGGACAGGGATCCCCCACTGCTGGTCGGGATCTTGTCTGAGGAAACTTCAGCAGGACGCATTCTCGCTAACGAGAGGAGCTTAGACCGGAGTGACTGGCCTGACGGAGGATCCACTCTGCCGCCAAGGTCAGCAGATTTCAATTTGTGAGAGAAAAAAAAACAGAAACTGAGAAAAGAAGAGAAGAGAGTGTTGTTAGTGTCTAGCTGTTGTCTCCATGGTTTCTGTCTGGTGTTGTGAGGAATGTGCAGTTTGAGTTAGTGTGTAGGCGTCACCACCACCACCACCACCACCCCCCGACATACTGCAGCTCACAATGACACCGCTGTCAGCAGGACATAAACAACCCAGCACAGCAGAAACACCATCATTTCTTTTCCATGACACTGAACAGTAAATGGTGGTGCTGAGCATGTTTTAGGCAGACTAGAGCACCATATCATTTGAGGGAGGCTCCAAAATTGAGGTCCACAGTTATTGGTGAGCAGGCCAATTGAAAGGAGAGGCAAAAAGCTTTAAATTGGACTTAAATCAGGGATATTATGTCTAATATGTCAGCCACTGGTTTCTTAGGGAGCTTTTGAAGCTTGGAATTAATGTTGAACATTCACTTCAAAATTAGGCATTAAGCAAGAGCCTGGGAAGAGCAACAATACCTGTTGTTCTCCCTAATGTACCACTCCCAAAGCCTTATATTTACAGTACTAAACCCACTATCCACATATGTTTGTGTACTTTTGGTCTTGGCTAGGCCCCTTTGGACAATAGTGTGCTTCCAACGTTGTGTTTAGCCCTTTCTTGTTTCAACATGGATTTCCCAGTTTGCTGTGGAACTGGCCTGCACAGACCTCAATCCCATCCAACAGCTTGCCCTTTTCCACCAACATGGAATGGGTTCTGTTCCGGGTTTTTGAACCATTCAGAGCATTTTAGAACCTAAACAGCAGGTTTTCCTCGACCTGAAGTGGGACCCTTGACATCATCAGTGGGCGTGTCCTATTTTCCAGGTTGGAAAGAGAGCAACACTGGTCTCTGGTCACTATGGTAACAGTCTTCTATGTCTTCTTATCATTAATAGTTGGTCAAAAAACAAATATCTGTAATAACAGAACAAAAGCTCAATAATCAGTGTGATCCACCATCTTGCTCCTACTGTTTACTTCTGTTGTGCAACGCCCTCCGTTGATGACGCGTCCTTGATTACAATGGTCCCACTCAGAACTGGTGGAAATGCAGGCTGGTTCTCTAGATAGCACCAAGGTTCCAAGAATCCTGAACGGAACCGGTTTAAGAACCAGAGCTGATCTTGTGGAAAGAGGACTTGAACTGGATTTGGAACTAAACTGGAGCCAGGTCTTATCACCCAACATCAGTGCTGGACCTCACTGATGCTCTTCATAGATCTCCTTCCTAAAGTCTATCAACCAGAAACAAAACTACAGATAGATTATATGAGCAAACAGATTTTAACTATATATGATATTGGAAAGTTCAGCTATCACATACTGTATGGCTGCAATGTTCATCTGTCCACATACTTTACATGTAATGTAAGAAGAGAGAGTCAGAAAAGGTGTTTTTGTCATTGAGGAATTCCCTCACCCCGTCCTTGTTAAGAAATGTGCGATGAACGCAGAACGTCTAAAAATACACCCACACCATCTCTCAGGAACGAACCAGCAGATTTATCCCCGTACCATGTGACTAGGCAACAGCCATCCCCGTCTGCAGAACATGCACATACTGTAATACTGAGTGGAGTGGATGTCTGTTAATTATGACTCTGCGGTCTCTGCAGCTCTGTGTCCAGAGGCCAGGAAGCCATGTTCTTAATTGGTCAGCTTTACGTAACAGAGCGGGCGAGCTAAACCGACTCGGGCAGACCAGTGATGAACCAGGAAATTACTGGTATGATATAACTTCCACTTTGCGAGCATCAGAAGGTCTGGGAGTAAAGGAAGAAGAAATCAAGCAGAATAAATGTGTAGAATAAAGGAAGAGGACAGTCGAGACGAGGACCTTTCTTCACTCGCTAATCTCTGGGAATGTCCGATCAATGGTAATCTGATTGGTGGAGCACTTCCCACAGCAGAGAATGAGGAGAGGAGAGAAGCACTGTCACTTTAACTGAATAACCCGACATAACAGAGACAGATAGACAAACAGAGAGACAGAAGGGGAGGAGGGGGAGTGAAGGGACCGAAGCTATGATGATTTGTTTTTTTTACCTGATTGGAGAAGTCGTAAAACAGGAGGTTACAGAGGGGGAGGAGCTACAGAGCTATGACTCATGCTGGGCTACTTTTTCTCTGCTAGACTGAAAGAACGAGACCAAAGAACAGAGGGGAGGGGAAGAGAGGAGAGGGGAGGAGAGGAGGAGAGAGGAGAGGAAAGGAGGGGAGAGGAGAGAGGAG
>SEMN01000449.1:391108-430988 GCA_005408345.1 Macquaria australasica
GAGGAGAGGAGAGGAGGAGAGGAGAGGATATTGCATTTTTTATCCAACATAATGTGTCACATTACATAGTCAGATTGAACATGTTCATAGTTTGGGATAAATTACCAACACAGTCAACTGCCTCGAGCCTCCACAATAAATGACAATAAAATGTCAGGATGAGGGCCTGAAGGTGGGCCCTGCTTTATTACCTGATCTTCAGTCTTTAAGTATCTCTCTCACTGTCTGTCATTTTAAGCCCTCCAGTATTTCAGTTTTATACTTGCTTATTCCTAAATTATTGCGTTAAATAATCACAAAGAAAATGCAAAGGCAAATAGGTAGTATTCTACTCTAGGTCAGAGGAGCCCATCACCCTGAATTATATGACAAATGACACAAACATTATAAAGACAGTGAACTCAATGACAGCCTGTGGGGCAGCACCGCTGCAGGATAGTGAGGAAATGATGTAGTTACCTTGTGGATGTAGGAGAGTTAATATTCGCGGGCGAGTCTTTTGCATTTTTGTGTCGTTTATTCGTTACGTCTCCGGTGTGTAAAGGCCTTTAGCACTGTCAGAAAATGTACAGGAAAAAACTAATATTCATGGATTTTGTCTCGCTTTTCTTTTCTAATTTTTTATGTAAACAGGAAGTGCAATCTTAAAAAGGAGTCAGTGAGTTAGCTGTTGGCTAAACCTGAGTCCTGCTTTTTAAGCCATAATGCTGCATTGGTTTCTGCACTGGAACCATGAACGTACAGAAAACAATCAACTGGATTACTTTTGATCCTGAAGAAAACATGTAAATCTGGTGATTATGAGGTGGAAGGTAACATATAATGTGCCTCTTTTGTGTGACTTCTAAACAGATTTATGGACGTCTAACCACAATGGAAATAAAAGGGAGAAATTAGAAAGAGAAATGTGACTGGGAAGAGTAAGTTCTGCTGATTAGGTTTGACTGAATTATGAGTCTGACAAGAAGATGATTTTTTGTCAAATAATGCATCTTTTTTTTTTTTTTGGTAAAGACGAGAAGCTATTTTGTTGTTGCTAAAGAAAAGAAAAGCCATTTAGTTTTATGATTCAGTGACAGAATGTGAGAAGAGGAGTTTACAAGATCTATTCAAACATTTGTGATCTGACAGAGTGAGAGGAGTCCACCATGTGCCTCTTCTGAACATAACAACACGGAGCGAAAGAATATAAAAGCGTGAAAAAGAAAAGCAGCTTCCCTGCTATCATCAACCTCACACACACACACACACACACACACACACACAGATACACACCTCCTTCTTCCTCTCTCACCACTGAATGCAGCTTAATTACATCAGCCCTCTCTCATTTCCTCTCATGCTCCCAGAGGAGGAGAGGAGAATAAGATAGAGAGCGATAGACAGAAAAGGATAAAGACTGAGAGGAAGAGATACAAAGAGCAGAGAGGAGGGCAAGACACGACGAGAGCTGACAATGCTGAGACGACGAGGAGGAGGAGGATAGTCCTCTTCTTTATTTAATCCCATACAAGTGTTCACAATAATAAAAGCCTGATGAGTAACAGGGATCATCCTGTCTGAACTGAACAGATACTAAGACAAAAAGAGGAATGTGACAAAAAGGGGGAAAAGGAAGTGGAGAAGAGGGACTCCTCTCCTCCTGGAGGAAAAGCGAGACCACGACTTGGTGCAGGGAAGTTAAATAAAGAGAGAATGAAGGGTTGGATGATGAAGAGGGGGGTCACACTCACAGCAGCTTGTTCCTCTGCATCTATATTTGACATCCTCTGAAGCCACAGCTTTCAATCACAGCTTACTCTCACCAGTTTTATAAATGACTCATTGCTTCTGACATGTTGAAGTGAACTCAACCTGTCACACGCTTTTATATTTATGTCTTTACACCAAGCATAAACATGGCTAGTATCTTTATTTTTAATGTGTGTCACAATCTGAGGTGTCACTTAAAGACAATAACACTTTATTTTCACTTCAGATATATTTTCATTCTTGTTTAACAAAGAGAATTGGAACAAAACTGACAAAAAAAGCAGAATGCAAAACTAAAACAAATATACCAAGGTTTAGTGATAAAAGGTGGCTGTAAATAAAGGCCAAACACAGACAGTATTCAGAGATGGACTCACATGTTGTTGGATTTGATCTTTTCAGTGGATTTGTTGACAATAGCAAAGACATAAAATATCACCAAATGTATCCCTTAATGCTCAAGCATGCTAACATGCCAACTTCAAGGCAAACATCCGGTCTTTATTTTGGTTTTCTGGCATGTGATGAACATTACAGCCTCATGGGGGCCGGTAACACACCTGGAGGCTTCTAGCAGGAGCTTAGGTTTGATACCTTAAAGTCCTGGTTAAATAAAATGATAAAAACTGGGTATAAACGCACAAAAAGATGTAATGGAGATGTAAACTCCAAGCAGACAGAAGTATTTTGTCTGTAGCTCTAAATGTCAGTATTTCTCTTTAAAGTGACAATTCTGCCACCAGCAGAGAAACAAAGCATCCTGCCTGACGTCTGCAGCAGCTATGAGATCATCCCCCCCTCCTCCTCCCTCCACCTTTATTATCTAGTCCTAAAAAAAGAAATCCCACTCCCCCTCCTCCTCCTCCTCCCCCTCTTCCTCCTCCCTACAAATATGCCCATTAACAGTGCTCAGGACACTGTGCGCTGCCATTCAGCCCGACAGGAGGCTCACCGCTTTGAAGAGGAACAAATGAGCACATTTTGGTCTGGCTGCTGGAGTTTATTGTCTGCTGCTGCAACCGTGTCAGACCGTGTTTGTTAGAGAAAATTAGAAGAGACACATCTACAGCGTGACAACTAGTCATGTTAAAACAACACAGGATCGGGCTGATGCTTTATTTTGGAAAGCATAAAATAACCTCAATTATATGCCAGCTGTCCGGCTGTGGGCAATCTAATGATCGCTGTTTTCAGAAGACTCGGCAGATGATGAAATTTAATTCTACATCAACATTTAATGACTGAAATCTTTATTTTTTATCATAATATCAATGTATGTATTTTGTTTTTGCTTAGAAATATATTCTCTAAGACTGTGCTAATCAATAGTTTTACATTAACAATGAAAGAAAAATTACTATGTGTAAAGTGAAAGGGGTCTTAGCAACGCTACAGAGAATTGACACCAACTCTGCAGCTCCATGGAGCTTTGTAGCCTCTTAACTCCTAGTTTTTGGTTTTATGGCACAGTTACTGTCAAACAAGCTCTGATAAACCCACTGTACAACTGTACTGTACTGTACACGACCTGCCCAGCAGCAAACAGCAGACAACACAGTTAGAGACTAGCTGGTGAACAAAGTGGAGCATTTAGCAGCTAAAGAGACAGATATTTTTCTCAGGAGCTGGTGGAGACCAAAAACAGAGCTAACAGAGAGGGAATGTTCAGGTGACACAAACACCAAACCAATGGGATGATCCTGCTGGATTTGTAAATAGGCAACTGTTTGCTAACAAGTTCACCAAATCAACTCGGTAAGATGTACAGATGTTTTGTTCTAAACACAATGAGTTTATCATGTATGAAACACATTTTACATATTTAATGTGAGATTATATATCTTATAAATGTATATTTGTGTGTATACGTGAGAATTTAACATATATAAGCACATATGGTTTCAGATTTCACATGTAAAATACAAAATGTTCACATGCAACGTAACGTGATGAATTCTTATATAGACATGTGGTTTTCAGATAATTCACACATGAAATATCACCTTTTTTTTTTTAAAAGGCTCTGGAAGGGTTTAACTCTTTAACACCCGTCCCTGTTTTAGGGTTGGTCTGCCTGACACACACCTTGTTTTTAAGGTTTCCATCATATACTCTGCCATGCATTGAACCAGGATTATTTTCATGACCACAGTAATCAAAAAGACGAGTCTATTCTATCAATACATATGTAAGTGTTCATATAAAAGTTCACATCGATGTAACTCGTCATGGTACAAGCAGCGTGAGAAAGTTCTACATAATACTAGCATCCTGCAGGCAGAACAGTGGGTGGTAAGAGGTTAAATATTCCTGCAGTTTTGCTTTTTTTATTCCTTTAAATACTCTGTTTATAATGACATTTAACAAGCTAAAGTCCGAACCTGTTTAGGAAGCCACTTCCTGGCATTCTTGGCCCACATCAGTTTCAGAAAACATGCTGCAGGAGTAAGTGCAAGAAACAGACGCATGCTGATGACTGTGTGATGCTTAATAATGATAACTGGTGTCTTATCTCAGACACCAATCAGACGCGGGAAGAGGGAGGCATGCACGAGCAACCTCCCAGTTTACCGATGAAATTACATTTAGATAAAGGATATTAAGAGACAGACATCGCTACATATTAGATTATGTGTTCGTGTATACTTCAATGTGTGTGTTTGTCTATTAAAAACACTTTCATAAGGTCAGAAAGCTATTTTTCCTTTCTGCTAAATGTCTTAATCAAATTTAATCTCAAGATGGCACAGAGAGCCTGACCTTTAAGGCTTGTGTAGAACCAGAAACAACTTAAACGATGTGGCTCTCCTGTGTGTGTGTTGGGCCAGTTTATTAGACACAGTGGAGGCTAATAAATGAAGGGGCAAGGCAGCAACATGAGGAAAACCATTTACAATGCAACCATGGATGTGAATATTGGCTTATAAAGAGGCATGTAGATGGGGGGATTCTGGGAGGTGACGTTTCAGGTTGCTTTGCAGCTCACTGCAAATCTGGCCTTATCACAGTTTAGACTGGGAGAACACAGTATGAAGGCCAGATGGGATACTGGCAGTGTAAAACCCCATGCCCCCCAATAAACACCAGTACACACAGCTCCACATGTATGCACACAGCACTCAGTATCCCTGCACTGACTGACTTCAAGAAAGTCTCTATTCAACTCAGAGGCAGCTAATGGTGCTTGTATTGTGATGCAGCTCCACAACATTCATCTTAACCTACTTTCCAGCAATAATCTACATAAATACTCCCCAATCTCCAAGGAGAGGGATGGCAGAAGACAAATTACAGCCCCAAGGCTAAAATGAAGTCTGTGTATGTGCATGCGTGTTTGTGTGTTGCTGATTTGGAGCTGTATGCTCCTGAGGCCCGCGGTAGATCAAAGAAACCCCGGCTCCGTGTGGTTCTTAAATGTAGATGATTCTCCGGGTCGTCATTTAGACACAAATCACTCCGGCCATTTCAAATTAGCAGCCGCTCCCCGAGGCGCCTTTGTCTTCTAAAAGCTGAAGGTTAGATAAGGAGTGAATGTGCTCCCAATGCAGCAGAGGCTCACTGCAGTCTGTGCTGGTTCAGCACCACGGACAGCTCCTCCTCCACTGCAGGCCAACCTGCAGGTACAGCAGCACTGTAGTGTTACTGGAACTAATGATACATGATGACGACTGCTGCTACTAACAGTAATAATACAAACAGAAGTACTTTTACTAATGAAACATGATACTAATACTATACTATGACTACTACAAATAAAATATACAGTACTACTGTTACTAATGAAACATGATACTAATACTATACTATGACTACTACAAATAAAATATACAGTACTACCGTTACTAATGAAACATGATACTTCTATACTACGACGACTGCTACTACTGCTGCTACTAATAACAGTAATATTACAGAAGTACTTTTACTAATGATACATTATACTAATACTATATCACTACTGCTCAAACTACATGCAACTGAAAGAACTACTAATACTACATACAGTACACTACTACTGTCACTACTGCTACATAATACTGCTACTGTACAGCTGCTACTGCACCGGACACTAGTAAGTGTAAGTGCCCCAGTACTATTACAACTACTAACACTACGCTAGTAACACTACTAGTGTCACTACTCCCAACAACTGATACTGCAAATACATAGTGGCACCATTCATTGTACGTACTACTACAGCAACTACTACTGCTACTACTATTACTACTACAAACACTACTGCTACTAGTGGCTATACTTGTTCAGTTACCATTACTACAACTTTTACATTTGCTACTATGCAAACTGTTGTTGTAACTAAAAATACTACTACTGCAGTATTCAACGTACTGATACTGATGCAACAGCTTGTTGTAGAAATAATTCAGCTACAATTACAGCTACTACTGCTGATGAAACCATGATACCACTTGTATGAATACTACTACTATTACAGATCCTACTACTGGTGATGCTACGTTGTGTAACTAATACTAATGCTGAAAATATTACTATTAACTGCTACTACCACCACTAACGTAAAAACTGCTACAACTACCACTTCTGCTACAGTTACTACTGATACTACTGCTACATCTTGTACTACCACTACTGCTATTACAGCTGTTAGCATAACTTCCACCACCACAGTGAATGGCACTACAACTACTAGTACTACTGCTACTGCTGTTGCTACTACTACATTTACAGGTACTGAAAGCGCCACTGCACCCCCAGCAGGTTACAGTCCTACACACATACATACCTTCCACATCTTCCAACCATTCTTATACACCTGACCACTTAGGTGGAACACACTGAATTACTCACTTATAATGTAAAACACAACTCTATTAGCACAGTTTTTCTTCCTCTTTCCCTCTCGTCTTCTCATGCTGCCCCTGCCCCTGATGTTACCGTCACCTTGCAGCACAAGTCCAGAAACTACTGATTTGATTTGGAGTCAGAGCAACATGCTGGTTTGCCCACACTGTCAGACAGACAGTGAGAGAAGCCTCTTATTAGATATCAAATATCAGCCAGTCTGTGGTCTGATATAAAGGAGGTCGGTTCGTCTCTCAGCTACATGTATTCGTATTTATTCATTTATCAACGTGAAGGGTCCGGAAGTTCTCCCCCTCAGTCTGGGTTTCAGCTTTAATGTCCGATGATGAAGAAAATCTGGATTTCCCAACCTTTTCTCACCCACTCTTTAGACCTCTTTACCTCTCCACTTAAGTTTTCATATTTCCATCCATACTGTATTCTAAGACCAAACAATCTGTCTAAGTGGATTACAAAGAAATTATAATATATTTAGAATATCTTTAATTCAATTTTAAATAAATATATCAATATACCTGTCTTAGAAATCTCCACAGACCTCACCTCATGCAGGTGTCACGTGACACAATGCGAGGCCTCAATCCCAAGGTCTTTTAGAAGCTAACTCTTGAGCAATACATGTAATTTGTTGAGATGAAAAGAAAGGATATTGGAAGAAAAAATACCTTGAATCAGCATTAACCTGCAAAAACCTCATTTGTCAGACCCATGAAAAGTACAGCCAGACTGACCATACGGAGGGTAACATGCAGCCATGTTAGCCGGTCTGTGAGGCTGTACTTAGTCACCACGGTGCTTTGAGATAAATGTGTCGGCATGCTAACATGCTCATAATAACAATGTGAGGTAACATGCTGAGGGTTAGTGGGTAATGTGTACCATTGCTGCCATCTCAGTTTAGTGTGTCAGATATTTGCCAATCACTAAACACAAAGCTGGGGCTGATGGGAATGTCATTAGTTTTATCATAAACCAAAGTATTGGACACATTAACATGTTGACCTGATGATGGCGCCAGATGAAAAGTCAGAGGATCACCAAAGCTGTTACAGTTCATCCTGAGTGGAACATGAATGTCTGAACCACCTAAATGTTGAGACATTTCAGTCAGAACCACAAATGTCAACCTCATGGTGGCGCTAGAGGAAAAGTCAGGGAATCAGCAGAGTCAGTAGGATTCATCCTCTGGGGACCACGAATGTCTGCAATTTTGTGCCAATCTATACAGTAGAAGATGAGATATTTCAGTCTGGATCAACTAACTGACATACTGGCTAAAAACAACCAGGTCTCACAGCAGGAAACCAGCAGAAATAAATAAAGATTAGATAAATAAATCATATTGAACTTCAGCCTGGTCTTCTTGCACTCTTTCTCCTTTTCTTATCTGCCTATAAGCTACATAAAGCGAGGTTTATCCAGCGTACCTATCTGTGTGTCTCAGTGTGTAATATGTGATGCTGCTGAGCGAGCTGAAGGGCTGAGCTGTGAGTCTCTGTGGGTTGAGGCCAGACCTCTGCACGGCTCCGAGCTGCAATCAAAGGCCTCCGCACGCCGCCGCTCGCAGGCCGCCTGACTGATGGCGAGGAGCCCGCTGACTGCAGCTCTCAGCCAGACAGACTGCTGCCATCCAGTCTGACTAGACACAACACACACACACACACACCAGCAAAACACACTACACAGCAGACACCGCCATGACTACAGCTGAGCGTCACTTAAGGTATTTCATCAGGCAGCAGCACCGATCATCAGTCCTTCCATTGACACAACTAGGCTTCTACTGACAAATACGATGTTCAGCTGTACAAAACTGGGACACAGCCCCATCCACTGCTAATCCCCATTTAGGTTTTATGCTAAAAGTGGTGCCTTTCATTATCATCAATATGGTTTATAAAAAAACAAAAAAAACAAAGCCGGAGCCTTTCCCTTTGTCTTTGGGGAATGAAATTGCCCGTGAGCCTCCAAAATACTTGACACTTTTATGTCTTTGTCTCTTCATCAAATTTGTCATGTCCCTTTCCTCTTCTCTCCATGTTTCAATATACTGCACTTTTACAACAGACACAAAGGGATTCCCCAAAGTCTGTCGCAAATTGATGGAAAAGTGGAGCACGAGTTCATCCGCAGAGTGATGAGGGGGCTTATGAGAATGGGGGTTTAGGGGGTTTTGGAGCTGCTGCAGACGTGCGGCATCTGTGTGTGGTGGTGGGGGAGATGGGGGTTAAGCTGCTATTGCTCTATATCCCACCACAACTGGAACGACGGGTGGAAGGAAAAGGGATATGGGGGGAGAAAAGTTGAGAGCGGACTTGATCCCACTCCAATCCCTTCTGCACACACGTGGAAACCAAAGTAAATCCCCAAACAAACAAAAGATCCTCCACCCTGGCCTCCATATATGCTCCCCCAGACCCCCCGCCACATACTGTACACGGCTGCAGTCACCAAATACGTCTCCCCAAGGTGGGATCCTGCACTCACTAATCCCAGGAAAGCCGGCTGTGGGGCAGAACGGCAGGAGAAACCTGGGATTGATCCGTCTGTATGAGACTGCTCGTATCTTTAGGTATCAGAGCCCGAAGATACTGTGATGAAGAGAGGTTCTTCTACAAACCCTGTTTTTCATTTTACATGACGAAAATGTCTAAAAACAAGCTGCTGTACAAGAACTTGTCAAACTGTCAAAATTAGGATTTAAACTGGGAACCATCTGATCAAAGATTGAGTAAAGATGGGTATGGAGCTGCTCAAGCATCCATTCACAGCTTTCGATAATTGATAGTTTTAGATGTTATGCTATATGTACATTCTAGTCGATACCATAAAAGTACTGAGGTTCGATACCAAATCCTGCTTGGGGTTTATTTTAAAACTGTCTTCTAGGTACAAGCAATGACCTCCACAGTCTTAATTTCATGACTGAAATATGTTTGTAACCAAGACTCTGTGGCCAAAACTACAAATCCGAGCCTCAAGATGTATCAAAGAGTTGAATTTTCATTTAAGAACACCGAGGAGCTGATTCACTGGCTCCTTCAGGTTGTTTGGTGACTGCAGTGACAGTCATAGAAACCCCAGACGCCAGGACTCGTAGAGGAGGATTAATAAGTCCGTACGCAGTCTGTTTATCTGACGTGAACTGACAGCTCATCTCACCACGTCTCAGAACGCAGCAAATTTACCGCTGACGTTAAAACATTACATCAGCGCCCCGTCTCAAAAAAATATTTAAAAATTTAGATTAAAGTGCAGTTGGAGGTTGAAAAATACAGCAGTGCCGGTGTTCCTGTTTTGATCTCTTTTATCTCTCCGGGGGGGATGATCAAGGGGTGAGCGCTAGCCAGGAGCTACATGGCCTCGTCCACACACCCACCAGCAGACTGGTGCAGTCCCCCCCTGCTGCTGGAGCCAACAGCCTGCAACCACATTCGCGCCGGCACACACCCGCAGCAGAGAAGCACAGGGAGGTACGCAGCTGAGGTTGTACGAGTCAAACTGTTTCACTCAATGAACTAACAATCTATCTTCTTGTTTCCAAACCACACTGTAGCAGTTTGCATGAGACTTGTGCAGAAACTGTGGAAGTTCATGAGTCATTGACTTTTCATTCAAAGCACACAGGAAGCATCCTGTATTTGTTGGCTTCATGGCCGCAGTCCTTCCTGTAATGCCACCTTGTCTCCAGCTAAAGGGGAGGTTAATTAGTGATAGCATGTTTATTTAGACTATAATGTAAATTAAACTGCCATAAAATGAAAGGTCTGTTGTTCTTCTGAAGGTAAAACAATATTACATGCATGCGTGTGCTTCAGTTAGCTGCAGACTGACTGTGTATTGATGTCTTCCTGTTGGACTATACAGACCAGGCAGCCATACAACACCAAGTGTTGATGCAACACTATCCAGTTATGAGCAGTTGCTGTTTTTTTTTTGTTTTTTTACAGTCAGAAGCTGCACTAGAAAACACTGCAAAATGCATTAAGAAACACAACGAAACAAAATGTTCCTTCCAGGTAAATGACACTGCAGAAATGAGCACTACACAACCACCACATCCAATGGAAGCGCTCCACCACTGCCGAGATGCACACTGGACTGCGCTGGACAGTTACGTAACTGTAAGACCAGGTCACACTGCACTGACTGAGCAACTACATGGATCATTATCATTACTAATGGTCAAAATTAAAACATACAGGCACTTAACAATGACACAACAGACATAAATGATCTCATACTGTGCTGTAGATTTGGGTCAAACAGCTAGCTAACATCTAGCTAACAGCTAACAGTCACTTAATAATCCATTTTACAATCCTTAAGATTTCTTAAGATTTCTTAGGGGGAGCTTTGCCTGTTCTGGGGTTAGCTCAACAGCCTCCCCGCCTCTCTCAACTGGAAACAGACGTCATGCTCTGGAAAGGAAGACTCACTCATCCATATATTTTCAAATCATTAAAATAACATTCAAATCCCTCTTTGGTAACTACACTTGCAGTCCAATCTAGCCATAATGAAAGGGTCATTTATTGTTCTAATTTAAAACCGAGCTATAATATCATTTTATAGAACATCTCAGGCGGAAAATCTCTTTTATTGCTGCCTAAAGCACTCGCGTCTCGCCGAGCCCCAATATCAGCGAGCGAAACCACGGGCGAGCGGGGCGTGACAAATACCTTTCTGCTGATATCTGGGCCAGTCTGAATACTGCGTGTACAGTGATTAAAGATTAAAGCAACAATAGACAGGACAGTGATTTAAACTAGCTTTACATCAGCATCTGGGCTTTAAATCAGGAGCACATGGAGGATGCAGCAGCAGCAGCTCCAGGGAAGGGCTCTCTCAGAAAATATGATATCATTTATTCATTACAGATGTGTGACTGCAGGACGGCTGCTTGGCCCAGAGGGCGGCTATGATAATGACGAGGTCTGGAACCCCACAATAAGATAACACAAGACAAAGGAAAAGCAGTACTCCAACATTTTTCTAAATAAATATGTTTGTTTAGTGGCTCAACAAGAATTAGATAAGAAGGTCAATTCATTTACAATATATGGCCAAAAGTATGTGGACACCCAAACATTAGTCCCATAAATGATAGCTGAACATGTCATGCTGCTGCAATCTGCTGCTCTAACAGCCTCCACTCTGCTGGTTTCAGTCTTTCCACCAGATGTTGAACCAGCTGCAGGGATTTTCTCCCATTCAGACACAAGAGCATTAATGAGGTCCAACCCTGATGTTTGGTGATCAGGTCTGGCTCGCAGACGGAGTTCCAGTTCATCCCAAAGAGGTCCTGGATGGGGGTGAGGTCAGGGCTCTGTGCAGGCCAGTCCAGTTCCTCCACAAACAAACTGGGAAAAGTATTTCTTTATGGAGCTGCTTTGTGCACGGAGACATCGTCATGATGAAACAGGAAAGAGACAAAGGCAAGAACATTATTGTCTAAAATACCACTGTATGCTGCGGCATTAAGATTTCCCTTCACTGGAACTAAGAGACCAAACGAGGAAGAACAGCCCCAGACCAAAAGTACATTAAAGTATGTGGACAGGGGTGTCCATATACTTTTGGCAATATTGTGTAGCTCTGTGATGTGTCTAACCTAAAACGCAAAGACTGGAATACCATTAAATCCATAAATTTGTGTTTTAAAATTACAAACTTATAACGAATCCTTTACATTTCTCATAATTGGCACAACATAATTTGTCCAACGTCGTCCTCCAGTCAGCTGATCCCTGTATGGAGCTGGATGGGCCACAGCATCATGGTCAGCATCTGTACATGCATGAAGTGTGTGTGTAGAAACACTGTCAGCCTTACAGTATGTATTGACATATTTGCTATAAGAGCATCCAGCTGTGAGGAGATGAAGAAACTCACCAGGGAGGTAAACTCGTCTCACCAGCAGCCTGCAGGCAGCTAACTGCCAATTAGGTTCTTCCTACTTCCTCCCGCTCCGTCAGCAGTTTCCTGTCGGCTGCTGACCTTCCACACAGACACATTCACTGTCATCAGTCCTCCGACTGTACTGTTTAACATCACTCACTGTGCAGTCCAAAGATACAAAAACAATGTGTTCTGTGACGTGAGTGAGGATGTTTACATGCACACTGTGAATGCTGATATTAACTCCAGACAGTATTACTATTACCATTCTGCTTTGGAGAATTGCAGTAGTGGAGTAAACAGAGAAGTAACGGTTTACCTGATTTGGATGAATGCACATTTTGGAGCTGGGTATTGATATAGATTAGATTCTGACTCTGCTTATTGATTCTGGTTCTGCTTATATCCTTTCATATTTAGGTTAGACAGAAACCATTATATTTTGAAAGCAACAACCACCCGATATTTTCCACAGATTTAGATTCGTCATTTGTAGGAAATGCTTCGTCATGTAAGACAAACTTCCTCCCTGCATGCAGTCAGTTAAACAGCTGCTCTGATCCGGCTCAATGACCCGGTTTAGAAGAGTTACACCTAATAACTGGTGCACTCACCGCTCACTGCTGTACAGTAATGTGTGCTCTGTATATAAAACATTCTGTTCAGGAAAAGAACTAAAATTAAAGTAAAAGTCCAGCATTGTTACTCTGACTTTCCTTCAATTACCATGATCACATAAAGGTGTTCACATGGCAGTTTCAATACTCACAGCACGGCCTTCAGTTAGGACTGAAATCTAAAGAGTGTGTGTCAACACACATGAACTCACCATCTCACTGTTTACGATCTTGTGTGACCTGCTCTTTAACCCCCTGAACCTTTTTTGTGGGAAACCCTGTAGGAAACAGCTTCCTAGACATCCTTTTGTTCTCTTCCATGCTCGCTGACGCTATAAAGAAGGGTGATAGTTTAATATTCAGGCTTTCGCAGGTGTTTCCAGTGTGGCAGCATGCTGACCTGGCCTCTCCGCCCGCCGACAGAGGGCTCTGATCGATGCCTTAATGAAACTTTTATCACTCCAGTCCATCCGATGGATTAACGTCGCTTTGCCCCTAATGGCTGCTCCTAAATCACTGCCATCAGAGAGGGCCGAGCCACAGGGGAACACCAAGTGCGCACACACACACACACACACCACATGAAGAACACGTGCTGACTCTGCCACATAGAAAGAAGAAGGTTCTCAGAGTCTCTTCAACAGAAACACAGTCTCATTAGTCAGATTTTGAATTAAAACAGTTATTAAGCCTGCAAAACATCCAAGAATCCATTTCCTCAAGTTTCATACTAAAATATTTAAAGTTGTCTAATGCCATGTTACACTTCATGTAACTGTGTGACTTACACTGGATGCAGTTAACTAAGTTGTAACTTTGGTGCATTAAATGAAACATGTTTTTACTCATTGCAGATAGGTTTTTCAGTTGGCTATTATAAACAACTACAGCGTCAATAATTGCTCAATCAGCACCAACAGGTAGCTCATTATATGAGCCCAGAATGAAGAAATCACCACCAGTGAGTATCTGCAAGATTGTGTGTATTCCAAATAGGGTAAAACATTTCTGTATGTAAAGTTACTTCACAACAAATCAACATCAAATCACAAACAAGTCATTTAAGGGTAAGAATGACTAAACTGGGAGAAAGAACTGTATCAAATGTCATTGAATCTTTGCTTTTAATTTCCAAATCTCATTGAAATCCTTAAATACACTTTTGGGGAGAGATTTAGCAGCCATACAATGACGTGTTTATACAGTACAAACACAATGCTGCAGAAGCTTTGAAAAAGCACTGACCAGTCAGATACACAGCAGAGGAGACAGGCCTCACCTGGAAACTGAGATACTGTTTAGTTAGTGCTGTTAGTTCAAAATGTTTAAAATGACCAGTGTTTCCTTTTTTCTGACACCTGTCCTGCAGGTGTCATCAAATAAAAACCTAGAGTGTGATTTCATTCAGCAGCAAAGCAGAACGTAGAGTGATGTTCTTGTACTGTCGGGAGAAGTCTTCGGGTGGATGGGCGAGCGTAGTCAACCATGCCCTGTACCTCTGACACTGTTTTTTTTCAACCACGAGCTAAATCCTTACCAAACCTTAACCAGGTAGTTTAAGTTGCCTTAGCTTAACCACAGAAGAAGCCTAAACGGTGTCGTTTCAGTACGAGGACTTGATACGAACTGTTGCTGCTCTTTATGTCACCCATCAATCAGCTGAACACCAATAAATCTCCCAGGATCCGGCTGAAGTGACAGCTGAGGCAGTACGGGATTATGAATCTGTTACACTAAAAATAAATGGCTCAAAAATGTGTAACTGTAAACAACAAGACACATTTCCATCTACTCAGCCTGGCTGCCAAACACATATCCGCTTACTCCGAGTGCTGCTGAATGACACGCAGAAATCCTATTGTGTGTGTGTGTGTGTGTGTGTGTGTGTGTGTGTGTGTGTGTGTGAGAGAGCTGCTGTCAGATGACCCACTGCAACTCCCCTCTGTTAGCAGGGAGAACATCGCTAAGCCATGCACGATCACATACACTCACATACTTCAGTGTGTTGACTGTATTGACTCCCGCATGGTGCTCCATCCTTTACCACCTCAGACTGAACTACAACTACAACAACACCAGAGTTTGAGAGGAAAGGTAACAGATCTAGAATAAATAAATAAAAGCTGCTCCTCCTCTCTCTTTTGGACGTGTCTGACTCATCCTAAAGCATCCCTAAACTGAGACAAACTATGTATCTCAAGATCCACAGCGTTCAAGTAACAGAACATACCATATACAGAACATCAAGTTCTTTTACTTGTTTACGAGGCTCTTAATGGTTTGGGAGCGGCCTACATTACTGCCTCTTTGTCGTTTTATAATCCTTCATGGCCTCTTAGATCCTCTGCTGCCGGTTTTTTAAACACAAACTCTCACATGAATAAGAAAATCGGCAGCTCAGCCTTTTTTAACTATGGAAGTCCCGACCCGAGGCTATAAGAGATGCAGACTCTGTTAACATTTTTAAACGACAATTGAAAACGTATTTATTCAGCATTGCTTTTAACTAACTGTCACTCTTCCCTTGTTTTGTTTTATCTTTGACATATTTTATTGCTCATATGCCTTTCTTTATTTTAGTGCTATCTTTTAAATAGTACACTGTCCTTGGCGTACCTGTTCTTGATATTTGCTGCTTCTCTTCTTTGTAACTCATTTGTTTGCACTATTTTATTTTGCATGTTTTAGTATTATTATTATTATTATTATTATTATTATTATTACATCATTAGGGCGGGGCGATATGGCAAAAAATATGATCAAAATAATTTTTTCCATATTGATCAATATCCATATTTATTACTACATATATTTGATAACGTTGCCAGTTTGAAGAGGATCCTGATAATGAAGCTTGAAGAAACCAGAGGGTTCATTAGTTCAACTCTGAATATAGTTTATTAACATGAAAACAGAATAACAACGTTAACATGTAACTGTGCAGACATGGCTTGGTTCAGAATATATTTTGTGATAAAAGAATATATTGTATAAATATTTAACTGTGCAAACCTGCTTTATCTGCCTTAACAAAACAATATAAGTTAGCTTGCCTGCGCTGGGATGGCACCTCTTCAGGTGATGGGAAAGATTAGTTGTGTTTCCTGTCATGGCATCTTTTGCAGACCATCTTAATCTGCGCTTCACCGCTTTTTGAGATATCCGAACCACTTCCATATAACTGACATCCTGTTACCTTTTCAGTCAACAGTTTCCTTATCTGTGGAGGATAACACGAGTTCACTTTCACGGTTGCTTTCGTGACCCTCGGTTCCACTCATTTTTCTCTCTTTTCCAGAGGACATCCACTCTCACATCCTTTTCATTCTGGTTTTCATGGCTAGGCCCCGTAGTTCCAATGAAGTGAAATCTTGCTGCAGACCATAATGTGCTTCCAACTTTGTGTCAACAGTCTGTGTTTGTCCCTGTTTCTACATGACAATGCCCCCGTGCACAAAGCAAAAATGCTTTTCCCAGTTTGGTGTGGAAGAACCACATTCTTCACACTGTCTCAGTATGTCCACATACTTTTAGCAAATGTCCCTCCTCTATTTGTATGTCATTATTGAAACTGACAGGTTCATTTGTTTCTCTGTAACTTAGTTTCAATCATTTTTCACACTGAACATTGCTGCAAGTCCAACTCAGAGTCAGACCACGCCGTTTGTCATCAGAGGGATTAAACTACGTGGAAGAAACAGCTAAATCTTTGCGCTCACACGAGTCATGATGCCTGCAAGCCTCCCATTTTCTGAAATATTTCAGAAGGAGAAGGAGAAGACGAGGTCGGCCTGAGACCTGCAACAAATGATCCTACCAGTGAAAACAAGTCCAACGCGCAGCCACCCCAATCTAATCCTATTTCAAAGGGCTTCAGGCCACTCTGAGCAGAGGAAGTGTAGGTTAGTTACTTCCCAAATGGCCCTCTGTACTTAATATTTCCAACATGGTGACAAATCTATAGGTTGTGACAGTCTCTCTATTTGTGGGAAGTCTGCTGGAGGCTGAGCTCCACTGAATCTTTCATCAGGCCTGACACTGAGGACTGAGGCAGAGCGATGACGAAGCCAGCAGCTCTCATCCCTCAGACACACTCGGTGTTTCATCCTCGCATCCATCGCCCTCCTGTCCCGACCTTACCCTGACAAATATATGAGTCCCGAGAAATTCCTCCATCTTTAACCCGCCGTCTCTCTCCATCAATCCACAATCCTCACCGTCTGCAGTTCCCTCATGTCCATCCATCTCTCTCTCCTGCTGCATCTTCCTTCAGCTCAGAGCCACACAGTGTTAAACAGAAGAGACGTACTGGAGTGTCCACAAGAGAGCTAAAATGGCAGAGACACGAGCCTCTGTGGCGACTGGGAGAGGGGAAGCTACAGGACAGTATGCTTTCTGGATATTTCATTCTGAACAACCTGAAGGAAAAGCCATTTTTCTATTATTGTCTTACTGTCAACAAATAAAAGACTCAAACCAACAGCGTGTTAGTCCGTCTCTCAATACTGTCTGACGTCCTGTCTGTGGCTCTCAGCTCCAAGCCCATTAGTTCCTACTGAAGACATAAATCTTTAAAAACACCTCACAGATATATATATAGTATGTATATATAGTATACAGTAATTTCCAGCAGCAGCTGCTCACTGTAGTTTTCAGCAAATGTTACTTAAACAGGAGGGAATTGTGCCTTTGTTGGGGACTATTTTCAGAGGCGGATTAATCCACATTTGGTGCTCTGGTGAGTATTTCCAACAGGTTCAGTTTTGATACCAAAATTATACCTTGTTTTTTATACAACCTCCATTTATTCCCGTAACACAATGTACAAACTTGAACTTTAGCTCTGAGTACATGATTTTATATTCACTCTGACTTGTTTCAATGGTTTCAAATACTTTTTGTGATAATCTAAGATTTGTAATTTTCCTCTCCTTTATTTCTTCATTACCAATGACTATTAATTTCAAAGTTTTATTAAAACAACAACAACAACAAAAAAACTCTTAAAGTGTCTTTGGATGACTGGAGACTTTGAACAAGTTTTTTTAAATATCTTTTGGCCTTTTGATATTTTACTTTTGCTTGTTTTATTTATCTTGATATTACAGTGACCCATATTCCAAGAGGCTGTAGCTGTGTATAACTTTACTGTACATTTTTTATAATTTACACGTCACTGACATTGATCTCCATGTATAAATTTGTGTGCATTTGCATCCCTACATTTGACTAAATATACTATGAAATAAAGATAACAAAAATCCTCAAAGTTAGATTAGATTTAAGATTTGGGTTTGAATTTAAGTATGCGGTTAATACTGACGTCAATATAAGGTCCTCAAAAGTACAGTAGTACCAGGTTGTGTGTGTGTGTGTCTGTGTGTGTTTTCTCAACAGAGGACAGAAATATGGTGCCGTAGCTTTGCCCTCTTCCTGGCTGGACTGAGATGGGAGATCATCAGTCAACAAAGGGGCTCTGAATCAAGGCTCCTTGAGGCCATTGAGTACTTTGGAGGGTCTCCCTTTGTGTAAATTAAAACCAAACAGCCGCAACTTAATCACAGCTCAGCCTTCGTGTTGAAAGGCCCACATTGTGTGACAGATAGGACGACGGCCAATTAGTCCTGACCTCCCATCGAGGAGCATCAAGGGGCCACAAGGAGCCGTCTCTTCTGGCCGCCAGTAATCGTGGCTGGACTGAATGCAGACGGCAGCTGGCAGAGAGAGAGAGCCTGAAGACAGATGGGCAGCACAAAGAACAACGCCACTGCAGAGTATTTCACTAAATATTGTGATCAGTTATTAAGCATGATTACTTTTACTCAGCTGTAGCCACCAGCAGGAAGTGCAGCGCTACCAAACTGTGGGTTGTACAGGAGACTCAAACATTAAAACAGCCAAGTAGAGTCATTGTATTCATACAGCTCAATATCACATATCACACATTTGCCTCAAGGGGCTTCACAATCTGTGCAGCATACAACCCCCTCTGTCCTCAGACCCTCGATTCGGATAAGGAAAAAACGCTTTAACGGGAAGAAAGATAGAAGAAACCTCAGGCAGAGCAGCAGAGGAGGGATCCCTCCTGCATCAGGATGACAAAATTATAGATAAATTATAAACGTGTGAAGAACTTTGGATCTGAAAGCCACAAAGACGCCCAAGAAGAAAGTTTCTGTACTTCAGAGGCGCCAACGCTGAAAAACAGACGAGCGGTTCCCAACCTTTGTCTCCTGACTTCTTAAAATGCAGCAGTGTGTACTTGCGACACCTCGCTACAGGCAACATTTCATTTCTGCTGCTGCAGGAATTGTGTGCTGAGATGCAGGAACCAGCATCGTGTGATTGGCCAATGATGTGTGTATAATGCTTTTTGATCTACACTTCCAGCTGTGGCCTCCGCTGCTGTTTAAAGCAGGTCCCACTGACACAGACCCTCACAGACCCTGTAAGGCCTCCAGTATGGTGTCACTGTCACATCCCACCATCCTACTGGCTGCGCCACAGTGCCAATCAAGCCTTAATAAATAATTGGGACCAATTACAAATGATTACATCATCGGCTGGATCGGCTTTCAGACTTGGACAGCAGCCAAGGCTTCATCACAGCTCATCACAAAACTCTTCTTCCTCTTCACCCCGTTTATCCCTCTTTTTATTTTGTTTTTGCTTCTAATCATCAGTTTATCCATATCTGCCGCTGCTTCTTCTTCTCTTTATTCCTTCATAACTCTTATTCTTTTTTCCTGCAAGCTTTCTGTTTTCAAACCCCCTCCTCCATCCCCTCCCCCCTTGGCTTTTATTCATCCTCCACCATGCGTGCCCCTCCCCCTCTCACTCTCTCTTTCACTCCCTCGTCCTCTCAGCCCCGCCCACCTGCCTCCAGTTCCAGTTTAGCTTGCAGCGTTGTCTTTGTCTGCCCGGCCCGTGTGTGTGTGTGTGTGTGTGTGTGTGTGTGTGTGTGTGTGTGATGAGCACTGTTGGCAGGCATCCAGAGCTGAAGAAGGCTGTATGACTCTCTGAGATGCTGGGTTGTATTTTTAGCTCGGGCTCAGGCTCTCCTCTCCTCCTCCCCTCTCCAGCTTCCTCCTCAGAGAGCCCAGAGGAGCTGACCTGGCTCCTGCTAACCCCCGCCCCGATGCCTCCCCCACATCCCCAGTCCCTCCACTCCCAGCACAGCCATTGGTCTAAAATCAGGCTGCGTTATGGACACGGCTGAGCAATGCTGACTCTGTTGAAATCATTTCCACTGAAATAAGAGCAAATGAGCAAAACTCAGAGTCCTCTACCTGTAAATTCACACCCGACGCTCAGACTCACTGCAAAATAATATAATAAATTGACGTTTTAAATTTTGTCCAACTGTGATCATGTGACACGCAGGGCTGCGATCAAAGCTCAACAAGTCTTCCTGACTGAATGAGTCCGAGTACAGAGTACCAAAAGAACTGTCAAGTACCGAATGTTGGCACTGATTGTCTGTTCTGGTTCGTAGTCCAGATTGATCCTGATTTAAAATCATAATGTTGTCAGTTTGACAGATTTCAACATTTAAGAATTCTTCTGTTGAATGAAAAAATGTTTGTTTAGCAAAACAAGTTTATATTTCTCAAAAGAAGGTACTGAAAGAAGTATTGGTATCATTAACACTAAACACTAAAGACATGTCAAAGTCCCTTTGCAGGGACATTTACTCTGATTACACTGTGACAAGAAGGATTTAACTTCTTCTATTTCACATTTGCAAATATTAGCTACAACAGCATTATTTTTACGGAACGGCATGTAGGGCCAGTGCATAATTCAGTTTTATGATTTACCCACGTTAAGTGGAAATGATATGATTCATATCATGTTTTCATATCTATCATATTATTACAAAATTCTGTTTTTCGGCAGACTGTACTTTAATCATTTAAGTGTTTTGTTTTGTTCTGTCTGTCTGAACATTCATTTGATTATCTTATAGGGGTTTTGACAAACCTCATGACATATTGTGTTATATATAATCAATAAATGCTGCCTTTTTGGCACCAGGTTATTCTCTACTGCGCAAAAGGGAACATTATAAATAAAGGCTTTAAAGACAATGAAATAAATTATAAATACAATAAATAGTCCTGTGTTCCTGTGGTTATTGTTCTGGTATCTCTTGGTAGATCCCAACTATATGTTAAAAGTAGTATTAACATATTAACCTCTTTTTTCCTATAAAACATTCAAATATTTGTGATGACTCATCTTGAACTTGGGGGCATCAAATGATGATTTAGGGCTGACTGACCTCAACCATCATCTAAAACCAGAGTGGACCTCGTTAACTAGCAGACTGACATCGTGGCTCAGAGTGTGTGTGTTTGATTCTCATTGGGCAAAAACTTTGTTTACCTTTCCAAAAGAGTGTGGTTGAGCTCTAATTTATTCATTTCTACCTGGTGCTCCACCTCCTGATTTACCAGCGCAGGTGAGGGAGGTGTGTGTGAGGGTGAACAGTCTTCTTCAGCTCTCTGCTGCTCGAAATCAAACCAACGATTTGACCAAATCGGGGGTTTAGCCGGAAGGACGAAGGCTGCATCAGCAGGGTCAAGCAAGGGAACTTGACTTGGTTTGCCACCAAACCAGACCAAAATAATTTACAGTGACGTAAAAACAGCAAAAAAGCAGGAAAACATCACATTTGAATGCTGGTTTTATGCTTAATGTTAAATGACAAAAAACAGACATCAAGGTATGTTCACTGACCAATCAAAATTTAGTATAAAATATAATTCCCCCTGGAACCCTTTGTGTGCTTTCCCTTTCTGTCAGAGGGTCTCTCCTGTGTCCTCCCCTAGTTTGTACTCAAGTAAATGTCTGCGTTCATCCATGATAAACACACACACACACATGCAGCGTGGTGTTGGGCCATCTGGCAGGTAGTTTAATGAGGGTCATGACCTCCTGTCACCCCCCTCCTCCTCCATTACGAAGCTAACATTTTCACAACAACAGGGATCTGAGCTTTATCTGACACACAAAAACACACAACCGGGCCGCTGCAGCTCTAAAAGATGAAGCTCTGACCCAACACACAGTTATGGATTTCACCAGCATGCATTTGGCAAAAGAAGGAGATTTTGTTAACTCACTTTCACTAAATAATATACTATAATAGTAAACATATACCCATGCAAAACTAAAGCTAATTTTGGATGTCATGATTCATAAGTGTTCAGGTCTTTCTGGTGTTTCTTCTTCACAGTAAACAGCTCCACCAAATCCCAGCTTCTGGTTTTGTTTGGTTAAAATCAGCAGGGTCTCCTTCACACTGGATGGTCGGATTAGCGGCAGATTAAGGCCAGTCCAACAGGGGTGGTGGTGGATCTGGGGGCCCGACCATCACCCACCACCCACACTCCCATTGTCTTCTCACACAGGACAGAAACCGAGAGAGAGGATCCAGCAGGACGCTCAGTGGCTGCAGTGTGCCGTAGCTAACACAGAACCCTCTTCATCCTCTCAGAGGGCGTTTACCATTTCAAATGTGCAATCACTGCACAAGCACTCAAACACAAAATGACATATTAATGTTGCCTTGACTTGACAGAACAGGTTGTTTGCCAATGACTCAGAAAACAACATATATAGGCGTACCAGACCTCTGTCGTCATGGTAACAATAATAAACATGTGGTTAATGTTGTGAAGCGGTCGCCGTTTGGTTAGGTTTAGGCACCAAAACTCTCGCTCTTTATACGACCTCACCGGACTTCCTCCTTTGCTCCCGTCATAATCACTATGGCCACTAGAGGTCGGCGTACATACGAACATAAATATGGGTCGTAATAAGCTGCTGCACAGACGACCTGTACAGACATATTTTTGGGGAGGACGGTCTCGGAATCAGATTTGTGTCAATATAATCAAACAAAAATAAGAATTTGAGAGAGAATAAAACTCACTGAAGCAAACAAAATGTCATCTCAAAAGTGAAACTTGTGAACTTGTGCAATCGTGTAAACTTATAATTTTGAAACAAATCACTGACAGATTTTAGTTTAAAAAAACAAAGCAGTCAGTTTGAGAACGCTGCTTCTCATGCTAACATTTAGCATGTTAGCATGTGTATGCATATTAAAGCCACTGAATCTGAAAATCCCAACTTTGGCGCCCCCCCGTGGTCATATCACACACTGCACCATAAATATCAAGTCATCAGAAGAATTTAAAAGATGATATAATCACGTATCACACGGCTTTAACATGTACAAATCCATTTTAATTGTAATCCACACATTAGATTCTGATATTTCTTGTGGTGAGTTTACATGTTTGGCCTGACAGTAGTGCAAGAGGAAAGGTCAGAGAGGATTCATCCTCTGGCGACCATGAACATCCACAGTAAATGTCACAGAAACCTTGCCAGTCTTTGCTGGCCGCCGCCGCTGCCACCATCCTTACCTGTTTCTGCCAGCAGCTAAAAGTAATGTTTATCATCCAATAATTTAGCATGGTATAATTAATTTATCTACTCATCTGTAACCTCTAGGCATGCCTGTGTAAGTCATTTACACCTGCAATATCTGTCTTTTTCTCTCTCTCACATACACGCACACGCACACACACACACACACACACACACTCATGAATGCTAGTAACCATAGCTACGCAGTGTAATGCAGAAGGAGTTTCACAAATAATATATTACAGCCAAGGCCCCTTTCCTCCAACAACAACACTGGCAGCACCAGTAACACATGAGTGTGTGTGTGTGTGTGTGTGTGCCTGTGTGTGTGTGTGATTACTGCAGAGAGGCTGCAGCCAGTCTCTGCTGTAATGCAGCACTGCAGCCCAACAGTACTGCAGGTCAGAGACAGAGCGCTCCCTGAAAATACTGCAACATGGCACACACACACACACACACACACATTTGTCTTTCTACTGTGGCCAAAATGTCCTCATAATGCAGAAATGTCCTCACTAGGATGATTTAAAACTGAAATTGGTCCTCACAAACATAGCAATACAAGCCCCAAAACATGGTCTATGCATGCACTGCCACAGCACCATGTGACGTTATGTGTGTTCTTTCTACGTGTGTATTCAGTTTGTTATTAAGATGTATTGTGTCATTTACGACCTCCAGCTCCACATCATCACACACACACACACACACACACACACACACACGCCTGGGAGAAGTGGTACCTGCCAGCGTTACCAGTAAAGTGAGTATAATGGCGTTTCTCACGGCCCGTCCCCCCGCCCCTTAATCTGATTATGCCACATGATTGGATGTTTCACTGAGGCTGTAGGCGACGCAGCTCGTCTGCACGCGCTGCCGCTGACGGGCCATCTGTGTGGACTGGACACCTACTCTGTGGCAGGAAGGGGTTCTCCCAGAGCCCGGACCATCTGTGTGGCCCACCATGTGGAGCAAAAGGACATGAAACGGCAAAAGGTGGAACGAGCGCAGTGCCGCAGCCTGTCTGCCTCTGCCTGCCCCCAGTGCTCATGGGTAATGCTAATGAGCAAATTGTAAAAACCTCATTAAGGTTTTGTACCTAACTGGACTTTCCATCCATGACTGCGTCCTCTTCGCCGTGAAATTTCAAAGTGAAATCGCTTGTTACCAAAAGCACTCGGCCATCCCATCATGCACTAGTCAGGGGTTTTAGTGGACAGAGGGAGGGCAGTTTATTTATCTAATACGAGATACCAGAAACTCCATATTGCTACAAAATGAAGTGAGGGTCGAGCCTGGGCACAGGGCCGGATCAGAGAGAGGGAAGTAAAGCAGCTCTTCAAATGGTAATTTCCCCTGCTTCGCTCCTGGACGCTGTAAGTGCTGACTCAGGGGGAAAGTCCAGATTGCTTTTGGAAAGGGATGAAAGAGAGTTTTTGAAAAAGGAGAGAGAAGAGGGATTTATGCTCAATTTCATTAAGTTTTTGGCTGGGGGAAGAGGTCCGCGGGACCATAAGGGGCTTATCTGGAGCCATAACCCATTCCCATTTGATTACCAGCTATTGATTGAGGCATTAAATTGGTCTCTGTTGAACACGGCAGCATGTGAAGACGTGCTAGTCAGCCTATCAGACCTGACTGAAAGTGGGACTGGATTAAAGAAGAGATGACAGATAAACAGCAGAGCAGATCCTGCTGGCCACCATCAGTCACAGTGACCGAGCAGCTCTGAGTGCAGCAGCAGGTAAAGCTAACAGTCAAGTGCTAGAAACCTACAGTACAAGCTGAAGCCTACCGCTGTTCTCACACCTAACCTGTTAGGTGCGGATCAAATGACCTCTGGTGTGTTTGCCAGTCAAGCTGATGCGACAGCTGTTAATTAACTGTACTGAAGACCAAATTTTATGAAAGTAAATATGTGACTTTTCCAATCCATCTGCTGATCGCAGGACTTGTTAAGAAGTGATATATATGATAACATGTATATGCATCAGCATCCCAGATGACCTGATTAGAGGGTGGATACATGACCCGGTCACGTCATGCTTGACATGGTGCTTCCTGTTCAGTGCTGGGGTTTGTTATTTACGTGACAACACATGAACGCAACACACAGGTGGTAAATATGCATGTAGCCTGGATGGAGGACGGCAAACAAAATTTGTCTTCTAGGAAGTTTAAAAAACTACTGAAAACCATGCAGGGGAATTAACGGCATGGAGGCATGTCGATTTGCTTCCGCTTACATTAACATGAGTCGGGCTAGGGTCAGGTTCGGACATAAAAAACTGAATGGCTGTCAGGTTCGGGTCGGGCTCGGTTACTACTCTCTCGGACTCGGGTTGGGTTCGGACAGAAATATGCTGCCCAAGCAACACTCTAGACCTGATCCCAAGGATGACGTCTTGAAATTGCTTGTCATGCCCAACCAACAATCTAAAGCCAAATATATTCAGTTCACTGTTCATATAAATCTCATATAAAACCAGTATTCAAATAATAGCCTGAACAAGGGACCTGGAATTACCTGTACTACAATGGCTTACAGCGTAAATTAAGAATAATTTCAATTTCCACAGAACTAATTCCATCAGTAAAACAACAGTCATGTCATCCTCACCACCACCAGAGTTTCTCTTTTTAGCCACAACCCCACCCATACCCAACCCTCGAATGTCATTGGACAAGGGCTCCCCCTCCTCACAAATCCCAATCTGACCCCTAGAAGAGAATGTTTGGCTTTTTTGCTTGATAAATTACTTCATCAGTTATGAAAATAACAGAACAATATACTAATTGTTTTAGTACTACCTTGATGGAAAGGTAACCTGTTAGTATTTCTTGTAATGCTTAAAGGCTAAAAACTACTGGTCCTCTTCGGTATGTACCAGAGGTGTAGCAGTAAATCAGTAACAAATAGCTGGACTTCTGTGGTGGCAGCACCTCTGCTACACCTCTTCTCTTGCTGCAGGACGAGTGCCTTCAGCATCTCCATCTTAACAGGTGTTGCAGTCAGGCTGATAAGTGTTGATGATTGGGGCTGATAGAGCCTGGTGGCACCACTGCTGCCCAGCAGGATCTCCAAACCTCATTTCCCTCTGGCTGATCCATACAGACGTCATCAACACACTGCATCGCACACGCTCAATAGCCTATAGTGAAGGCAGGCAGAGCTATCAAAGCAGGTGGCAACATGGTCCCACAAGTGCACATTAACATATCGACTCCATTGGTGCAAACATGCTACGTCTTTAGTGCTAACAGCAACACAATCACCAGCATTCACATGAAAATGATCAAGCTGTGCATGCACACTGCAGGAGTTGATTAAAGCTCTACCTGCCACGTAATAAACATAATTGACTGGGGATAAATTCAGGACACGAGCCTGTACGTACAGCAGAGGTAATGGAGCTGTAAGAGCAGAGGAGTCCCTGGAGACAAGAGAAATCACTCCTCTACCTACAGACATAAAGAGAAGGAGGTTCTGCCCACAGCTGGCAGACAGGACTGATGGAAACAGTGGAGAGAAGAAGGTGAAGACAGCAGAGAGATGGAGGGTGACATATATAAAAAGGTCCTCTAGATTCAAACCAGGGATGCTGCTATTACATGGTCACCGCCTTAAACCCCTAGGCCAGTGATACTCAACTTATGGCCCGTGGGCCAAATCTGGCCTAATTCACAATGAAAATAAACTGATTCACACTGGGAATTTTTTGTTCCAATTAGTAAATGTTCAATAACGTTCCTTGGCTGTTAAAGTTGCATATTAGCCTATCAGCGATCTGTGCAGTGTAAGTGGTGACACTTGATTTCACAAAAGTTCACGTACACCTGACCTGTGACCTGCGGGGCACGTGGGAGAAGTTTGCCTTCAGGGCTGTCTGCCTGGCAGAAAACCCTGAGGGCAAAATTCTCCCATTAAAGGTTGACAATGCAAACAGGCAATTCAGTGAAAAATGGACGGATAAATTTGCCTTTATTTTGCCACCTCACACCAAACCTCTGTGTTTAATTTGCCAAATTACAACTGCTTTATGCAGGATGCTAATATCAGGAGTCAAAACATGCTAGCTTCAGTGCAGCGCTCCTGTCTGGTAGCACCGCAAGATATCTGATCAATATTATTAATGTCTGTTTATTAACTGGCCCCGGACTCCTGTCATTTTGCACATGTGGCCCCCGGGCAAAGCAAGTTGAGTATCCCTGCCCCAGGCAACAAGGGTGCCCTATTTTTTTTTTATTCTATAAAGACCCACTTTGGGATAATTGTAAACTTCTAAGCTGTTTTATGTAGGAGAATATTGGTACCAGCAGATATTCAACATTAAACGACTCAGGATCATGGACGAAAAGAGTTGACATCTATGGGACTTCCATAATAATCACAGCATTAGTATTTGAAGAGGTAACACACACACTCACACAGATGTATCTGCACACACTCCAGCTACCTGAATATTTCAGCAGCAGCAGCCTGCTGACTTGCACAGGGAGACTTGCTAATGACTGACAGCCACAGGCGAGATGACAGCAATCTAAACTAACTCAACACTCGGTGTCTGCAAGCTCAAGGCGACCCAGGAACACGCGAGGACTGCATCCCGATCTGTGTGCGTGTGTGTGAGCCAGAGACGAGCACGGCTTCAGCTAATTGAATCACACTAACAGCGTCTCTCCGTCGAGCCGCAGACACTTTGTTCTTCCTGTTCCCACGCTATTTTATCTGATCTGAAAATTGTTTTTCCTTTCTTTTCTTGCATCATTAATTTGCTCAGCACTTCTAAGAGCAACGTCTGTTGGAGTCTGCTTTCATCCTCGCCATGGCTACTTTTAATACATCTCTCCCTGTGTTACAATACGGAAACAAACATTCATTTTAGAAATATAAGAGGAGTTACACCAATTCAAAGCACATCAAAACTTCATTTCCTTGACGTTTGGCGTTTTTCGGACAGTTTTTCGGACCAGTTCTGGGGAGCCCCCCTGAGAACTGCAAACCTTCAAGGGCTTTTTTTCTGTTTGCATTCGCACTGCCAATAGGAACGCTGAAGTGACTTAAGCCGGCCGGCGGTTGGTATGGCAACGTCACTTCTGTGCGACACAACAACAACAAGAGCTACAACTGTCAGTCCATGTGTCCATGTTTTGTTCCATTTTTAAAGGCTACGGTTACGAGCTGTTGTTCAGACGGCTAACATTTTACACAGGTTTTTAAAAAAATCGCTGCCAGTGCTGCATTGGCTCATGTGTTTGACCAATCAATGTATACCTACGTAACTCAAGGTTCCCCTTGTGCTGGGAGAGTACGGCGTTCTACCATCGTTCCCAGCACTTGCAGTGCGGACACAATATAAACTATGAAAAAGTTCCTCCGGTCTGAAAACGAGGCTGATTGAGACGACATGATTCCTTCCACAATGACAACACCACAAACTGACACTATTGTCAGAGCTTTATTTACAATGTCTCTGTTTCCGTCTCTTCCCATCTCTCGACTTTTTCCTGCTAAATGTCGAAGCAAACATTAGGCTGAATGTGTCCTGTGAGGAGGAGCTATCTGGCAGACAGAGAGGCATTAGCCGGGGCTTGGAAGATGAAGATCGTGCCGCCTCCCAACAATGACTCATTGAAGCAGCAGGGATTCAGAGGTAGTCTTGAGCTTCAGCCTGAACAACCTCAGAGAGGAGGGGGTGGAGTAAGTGAGCGATGTAAGGACAACATAGAGATGATAGAGATGTAGAGAGAGAGAGAGATGGGGGGTAGTTTCTCAGTCATTGTTTAAGTCTGCCCCCCCGGGCTGAGCAGAGGGGCCGTGGAGAGAGCGAGCATACCTCCAACCAGCCACAGAAGAGAGCATTCCTCCGGTTGCCATGGTAACCGAGCCCTCAGCTGGGAAGGCGAGCGAGGGAGGGAAGCCAAAGGGATGTACTGTATAGAAAAAGGGGGGAGAGAGGGAAGGGAGGGGGAGGAGGATGGGGTGTTTGACACTAGCCATAATTTTGATTATCCCCCTCCTGTCTGCAGAGAAACCCCCCCCAACAGATTTCTGTCTACCAGCAGCTCGTCCTCCACCTTCCTCTTCTGCGTTGGAGCGCACTCATTGCAGCTACTCCGTTTTTTGAATGTTGCTCGAGAAGATGCACTGCCAGGAAGGAGGGAAAGCAAACAGGAGAAAACATTTTAAAAGAAAATGCAAAGTTCCAAAGAAATGCTACCATCAGCTCTCTCCGGGTGCGAGCCTTCCCACGACTCCTCATTCCTCTCAAAACTGCTCACCGAGTGCTAACATCCACCAAAACAGTCAAAAATTAATCCTGCACCTAGGGGTGGGCAGTCTGGATACAATCTTCTGTTATGATACATGTAATCTTATATCAGGTCATCGATAGTAAGTTTTCTCAAAGACCAGTTCAGACACCATCATTCTGTTTAATACTGAGCTACACATACTGCTAATGTAAGATCTTAAACGTGAGCTAAACTTTTTTGCTCAATTTCAAGTTAATTGTATATATATATATATATATATATATATATATATATAAAGAAAAGTACATTTTATTTTTACTGATGGACCACAATAGAAACCTCTGTTCTCTGAACGCAAATGAGGTGGCATAAATATTTTGTGTTGTTTTACATTTTTACATTTAATGCAGCATAATCAAGTTCAATAAAACACATGGAAGGTCCTGAAAAAAAAAACATTCACTGTAAATCCTCAAACATCCACACATGCAAACACTGCAGACACACACGGCATCACACACACACACACACACACACACACACACACACACACAGACTCACATATATATGGGTGTATATATACATACACAGGAGTGAGAGTGATGGGAGTGTTACCACCTGCAACCTGCTGATAATGAAGCTGTATTTCAGCCACCTAAAGGCAGCCATCTGTGCTGGGGCTCTCCCTGCTGCCCACACTACCCCCACCACACACACACACACACACACACAGCAGCAGCACTCCGAGGGAATACAGTCTTTAGGATGTTCCACGTCAATAACATGACACTTTCATTATAACACAGTAGGGACACACCTACACACACACACACATTCCCATTACAGGTTATAGACAAATAAAAATGAATGATGTCGTTGTCTCCGCGGTGTAGTTACCCTCAGAGTCAGAGGATATTGACCCGTTTGAGTGACGTGACGTGTTTCTGGTAGATCAGTGCATAAAAAATCGTTGGTTTACATTTGACTTCATATTAGCCGGTTTAATATTCAAGCCATTAAAAAAAAAGACAACGACCACATATCCATCTGTTCCCCACCACCCTCCAGGTTCACTTTGGTAAACAGACTGCATTTATACAGTGTCTTTATCCAAAGCACTTTATGATTTTGCCTCTCATTCATTCACACGCCGCTGGCAGCGAGCTACCGTGCAGGGCAAACCATCAGGAGCAATTGGGGTTCAGTGTTTTACTGAAGGACACTGACATGTGGACAGGAGGAGCAATGGATCAAACCACCAACCCTGTGACTAACAGACGGCCTGTTCTACCTGCTGAGCCTCATGGCAGCATAAGTAGTCCCGGGCACTCTGCTGTTATTTTTGTAACTCAACACATCAGTTGTGAAAACACTGTGCTCACCAAAGTAATTGCGGTGATGTCGTAGTTTTGTCTTTTAAATAAGTTTGGCTAACCTGGGGTTGTGTTTCCAACCTGTCTGTGTGGTCTTTGCCCCATTGGACCTAATTTTAGTGAAGTTGCCATTTTCTGAAATCTCAGCAATTAACTTTGTTGCTTTCCTTTAAAAACAATATATATTTTGCACAATTTTACAAATGTCTTTCTTTTCTGTGAGAGCTAGACTGATAAATCAGCTGGACCGATATATCGATAATATTAGCTTATCGCAGATATATTGTATCGGAGTCAATGCCGGCCGATAAATAACAATTGCATACAGAAATATCAAACATATGTTAGAGATGGTTTTGAAATATTACATTGGACATTGGATTCCAACTGTACCCAACAATTCACAATTCTTCAATGATAACACTTAAGGGATGCTTATCAAATGTTAAACGTCGATCAGCCGATTTATCATTATCAGATTTTAAACTCTCAAATATTGATATCTGTATCAACCTCAAACGTCCAGGAACAGTCCAGCTCTATAGCCTGCTAGAGGCAATGGTTGTCGTGTGTACCCACTCATGACTTTACAGCAGACCAGCAGTCTAAACTGATTTGCATTCCTTTAACTTCGTGGTGTGAAAAGTTGAAAGAAGTTGAAGTGAAAACAGAGAGAGGACCAGAGGAGGCTGCAGGCTTGCAGAGATCACCAAGAAGGAAAAGAGCGGCCATTGTCGCAGGAGGAGAGACGAAACCATGACAACCGTCCCCACTGTTGGCCAACACTTAGAAAATGAGCGCTGTATGGAGCCTGGGAAACCAGTGTAAAAAGAGGAGTACTTTACCCCCCCCACACACACACACACACACACACGCGCGAAGACACACTGACTAATTGTTCAGAGTCAGCACAGCCTCTCGCCATTCAGCCTCGACCACCAGACGCACACCATGAAGGCATTGTTCCAACTGCCGGCTCAGAACTGGGACAGAAAAGCAAACCGCTGATCAGAGTGAATTTACTACAGTAGATGTTCAAACCAGCCTCTGTAAGCTACAAGCCAGAGTGCAGTTGCAACCACTTTGCATCAGTTTCTTTGGATTAATAATTATTGTTTCTTGTAGGCATATTGTGTGTTATATTCACTGCATTATACTGTGTATTATGAATTTCATGGTCATATGCCAGGAAAACCCATTGAGCCTTACTGTAGAGCTAGCTAGCTATCTAAGCCGCTACAGCTGTATGAATGTGATGAGAAACGGTAGGCTCAAAAGCTAAGCTTTTTTTCATTCATCTATTAAGTTTTTATTTGCGCCTTCAGTTACTTGATTACTTGTTTAGTCTGTAAAATGTCAGAAAATAGTGAAAAATGTCCAAAAAGCAAGTTCCTGTTCAAAATCCAAAGATATTAATACAGAAAGAGAAACACAGCAAATCTTAATTTGAGAAGCTTAAACCAGTGCATATTTGCCATTTTTGCTTCATAAATAGTTTAATCAATGATTAAAATTTTTGCTGATTCATTTTCTGTCAGTCGACCATTCAATTAATCATTTAAGGCATTTAATATAACTTTATTTGTAGGTAAGCGGTTACATAATGTTACTGCTGCATCAATGTCTCTGTAGCACCGAGGATCCAGAACTGTCAAGTACCGAAAGCTAACAGTGATTTTGAAATCTCAACACAGCCATTTAAACATTATTCAAACATAATTATATTTTAAGCAGATGCTGACATTTAAGTTTTTATTAGTTGGAATTACACTTGATGCAATTCAGTTATGATGTGACTGCTGTGCTCCATTGCTTAATAATAAACTGTGTCAAAATCATCAGCAAACCCGGTTCATGTCTAACATCCGAAGAACAAGAACCATTAGTCCACTCCCTCAGAGATCCCCAGTGTGCCCACCCCCCCTCCACACACACACACACACACACACACACTCACAGTAACAAAGAGCGTGGGCTTGCCCTACACTTGTGGAGGAGGTTTAATGATATACAGGCTTCCCTGTCTGCCAGCTCAGCACCGGAGCCTTCGATTCATACCAACAGCCATCAACAAGCTTTCACCAACACACACACACTCTGCACATAATTTCTACATCTCTACATGCACTGAGTCCGACTATAGTGCAGCGCTTCATTCAGAGCTGGAAGTCTGGATTCCCCGCTCAGTAACTTCTCCGCCTCGGAAGAACAAAGGAAGAAACATGGATGCTAACAAGATTTGATCTACTGTAGAACGTAGAACCCAGCAAATATTTTCATTATTGATGAATGTGGTGATCATTTTTCCAAATAACAGATCAACTGTTGAGTCTGAATTTCTCTATCAAACAGTCAAAAAGCCCAAAAAGTATCAAACTAACCATGATTTTGCAATGTGAGAAGCTGTGAACAGGCATGCTAGCTATTTTTAAATGATAAATGATCCATCAGTTGTTAAAATTTCCACTGATTGATTTGCTCAACTGACAGATGAAGTGATTAATAGTTGCAGCACAGCCTGATAATTAGAATGAATTGCCATTTTGTTTCACTTCTTTATTCAGTCTGACATCGTCTTCATGTTACATCAGTTCTTGCTTTGCTGTAGCCAATCAGAAGCGAGTGACATATCCATCCCACTGACATCATTCTCAGTTGAAGCTGTGGTAGGAGTTTCTAGAAGCAGTTCATGTTTGACATGTCAATCATAGAAGTATGTGGATTTAAGAGTTGTTAATTCTGTAAGTTGACGGACAACAATCTGTGCAGCTGCCTACTCTAAATCACATTTCAGTCAATTTAAAATACTATATTCATCCCTCACGGGGGAATTCACACTTGTTGGCATTTTTCTCGAACAGGAAGATGACGTTCCCATTCTTAATACCGCCTCAAATACTCTGATTGGCTCAGTTCTTTCTCCAAATGCTCCATCAATGAGCAAAACACCAACCGTATTTAAATCACCAAAAAATAAGTCAATCAGAGGTCTGGAGCCAAGCTACACTAACTGAACGTTAGAAACTGTACGTATATTCTATGATGACACTAGTTTGTGCCACACAACTGTTAAACTGATAAACTGAATTCATCAATGCTGAAAACCAGCCTGGTTCCAGACCTCTGAATCCCACCTACATTTCCAGTTTGTTCAGGATTTCAAATAGGTCTGGTGTTGTACACACTGATGGCTGTTTCCCCCATCTTTACTTACAGTGTACACCATCATGTTAATGTCAAATAGCTGCATCTTAAAACCCTTCAGTTTGAGAAATCTGGCTTTGAGCTCACTACTAATAATCATTTGAAGCA
The DNA here is from genome assembly GCA_005408345.1 of Macquaria australasica. Taxonomy (NCBI): domain Eukaryota; kingdom Metazoa; phylum Chordata; class Actinopteri; order Centrarchiformes; family Percichthyidae; genus Macquaria; species Macquaria australasica. The sequence continues at coordinate 425,607 of SEMN01000449.1, forward strand.
TCGCTCTGTGGCTCTATCACTGTTTGTACTTTACTGTAAATGCTGCTTAGGGAAGCAGTGGAAAGAAATGGACTGTTGGTGTTTATAGGACAGAAAGTTGTACAAGCAGAGCGGTGGATGTGTGTGACCTTTACTCCTCCTCTGATTCAGTTATTATAATTAATCCTGTTGAAGAACTAAACAAATTATCTGTGTGTCTTTGTGTGAGTTAAATGCACACTACTGCAGTTTTATTCCATTTGCTAAATAGAAGTATTGTGTAATTAATACAGCAGCTGTTACAATCCAACTCCACCAACCAGCTAATTGGCTGGCTATGAATTATTCACCCACCGAGGGAACAGAGCAGCGTAGAGCTCCTACCTACTGGAGCTGGAGGGAGACACCTTGATCATTTCTGGCTGCATGTGTCCACAGATGGCGGGGTATCCGAAACACAGAACCTGGCCTGAGCCATCCATACTGCGCACCACATAGCTGCACCAGCTATAGTGACAAATCACTGACATTCATACTAGATGTTTACAGTGAGTCTGTGCTGCTCAACAACACTCCTGATGGTCTTAAAGAGCCATACTTGTTTCCATGCAGGACAGTTTTCAGAAACATACCATTGTGTTGTATGTTGTGTTTACTGGGATGGATTACCAATAGACCTTTTCAACTATAGGAACTTTTACAGGAACCTTTTTAGGAACTCTAATAGCACTTTTTCATTGCAGGAACCTAAAATATGTTCATGATAACAATGTCTCATATGACAATGTGAAAACAATGTGAAAGGTGTCGCCTACAGAGAATTAGGTTCATCACTACGAGCAGCTCCTCTCAGCTTTATGGAGCTTTATTTAAAGTGACTTTTAGCTCATTGTTTATCTGTCTGGCTACAACTTTACTGTTCTGGTTCCCTCTCAGCGCACTCATAGAGTTGTTTTGAGAGAAGAAGCTGTAAAAAGCCGCTGTCCACTACCAGCTGAGACACAGTCAGAGACTAGCTGGGGAACATAGTGGAGCATTTAGCAGCTAAAGAGCCAGATGTTTCCCTCAGGAGGTGGTGGAGACCAAAACCAGAGCTAACAGAGAGGAAGTACTGGACTCAGATTCATCAGGTAACACAAACACGACTCCACATGAAGGATCATGTAGCTCTGTGACTGCTGGAGGTGGAAATAAACAACTTGTACTCCCAGTTTGACTTCTCATTAACATGCATTTCACTGTGATGACCATCAACTACACAACTTGATGGTTTTTCATACCTGAATAGATGCAGTACAATGATATACAGTCTGATACTGATGGGTGTTTCTTATATTTTATCCACCCAATTTATATGGAGGGCAGACTAAATATTATTAACACCTCTCAGTATAACACAATACAATTCAACAGCACTGCAACCTACAGCCTCCAAAATGACCATAAAGTTGAATCAACACCTCTAAAACTGAACAGATTTCTCCCAAAATGACTCTTTTTACAAGCAGCCACTGATAAACATCAGCTTGATGTTTTCCATATATAAACAGATACTGTGACTTACAGCAGGGCCTGTCAGTGTCATCACATATCAGCCAGCCTGCCAGTAACCCATCGAGAAAGGGTCCAAACATGAACTCAGCAGACTTCACCATTAAAACAAATGTGCAGAAATGTGTGATGTTGCAGCTGCAGTGTGTGTGTGTGTGTGTGTGTGTGTGTGTGTGTGTGTGTGTGTGTGTGTGCAGGGACCGGACAGTGCAGCATCACTGCTCTGCCTCTTCTGCAGAGCGGGCCCATGTGACAGATGGATGCTATAACGGAATTAGAACAAGAAAAATCACAAGGGTCCATTATCACCGCGCGCTCTCTGCCTGACAACAAGGATTAAAGGCACACCACCATCATCATCATCATCATCATCACCACCATCATCATCATCATGAAAGCAGCAGCTCTCCCCACATTCAGCAAAGCCGAAGCCACCAGAAACATCCGCACTTATCAGGCATTTCTCTGCATCTGCACATTCAGAGCACGCAGCGCCGGTGCAAACATTGCAGCCCAACATGATGTCAGCGAGGCCGGCGCGGTGGTGCTGAGGAGAGTCCTGACAGCATCACCCGCATCCGGAGGGTTTCAGAGGGGTCTTTCACTAACCTGTCTGTCCTTTGCCCAGAGTCTTCTCCAAGCGGTACGGTCCCACATAGTTGGCGTAATGCCCGCTGTTGGCGTCCTTGCCCGACGATGACATTTTTTGCGTGAAATGACACGCAGGGAGTATTTTCTTTCTTGCGGGTGTCCGTGTGGGACGCGTTTCTGGTGCGAAAAGCGCAAATCCGCGGCGCGGTGGAGTTCGCCTCGGTCTGCGTTCCTGTCTTTTTGGCTGCTGGTCGCTGCAATGTTCGTCTCCCCGTGCGTGTGTGTGCGTTCGTGCGTGTGTCTGTGCGTGCTCGTATGTCTCCACGTCCGTTGCTCACAGTCCCCCGCTGGTTTGGTCCTCAGTGCGGCTCAGATTGAATGTGGGAGTCATGGTGTTGGTGCCGGAGGAGCGGTGCGCTGCAGCCCCGTTGGGTGTGATCTGATGATGGGACAGGATCTACTGCTGCTGCCTGCCGCTCCAGCAGCCTGCGTCAGCACACAGCCGATGTGGACGGACACTTCCGGCTGTCCCTTTCAAAGTACAGGCTATTCACCTCACTGACAACATGCTGCAATGCTTTTTTTGTTGATTGACATGAAGTGAAATGTGAAAATAGATGCCTCCTCTTGTTTTCTAGTTTCCCCTAACCATTCTGTGGCCACTGTAAATACTGTACATGGTATTAACAAGTCCTGAATGTACAACATACTCTAACTATTGTTGCACTCATTTTTAAGGCTGTCACTAACAATTAAGCTTATTTTCATTACAGATTCATCTGCTGCTTATTTTCTCGATTTATCAATCAATCGTGTGGTCTATAAAATGTTAGATAATGAAAAAATTAATATTAAACACCACAATTTCCAGTCTTCAAATTGCTTTTCTTCAACCAACAGAACAAAACAGTTGACTGTTGCAGCAAAGAATGTGAGAAGCTGTAAAGTTTGATACTTTTGCTTGGTAGATCATTTAAATGATTAATTAATTATCAAAACAGTATCTGATTAACTTTCTGTTGATCTACTAATTGTTTCAGCTCCAGTTTTTATAATAACATTTTAAGCTAATTTCTAAATTTTTTTTTTTACCTTCTGGTGTTGAAACTTGGCAGAATTTTGTTTCCGTGCTGTAATTTCCCAACAGAACCGTCTGCAAACTGCAGCAGTTCTCTGCAAAAGCTGCAGGTAGGTGCAGACTTTTGGGCCTAAAATTTAACTGCAATTCAAAATGTTAACCCTCATTTGTTTTTACTTAAAACTAAAAGAAAAATGGAAAACAGAACCATGTCATATTAACATTATACAAAGATGCGTGTTATTTTCTAAACTGTGGCATCGTATGTGAAGTTTGATGCTTTGATTTGCAGTTTAAAATCCTTTTCAGGCTACTCACAGACTTCAGTTTCTCTTTGACTGAAAATGGTGGTTTTATTTTGAAGGTCAATTCGCCTAACTTCCGCTGCCATTCCGGCTTGACGCGGCTGCTTTAATCAGGGAACACGCATGCGCACATGGCTTGAGTCGCAGGGCTTGGAGATTGAATTCGGGTGGAGGTGACGGCGGGAGACGAGAGGCTGTCACTGTTCAAAACTTAAATCTATGAAGAGCTCAAATAGAGTGCAAAATAAAACACATTAAAGGCCACAGAAATTTCCCAGGATGCACTGAGGAGACACGTTAGCAGAAAAATGAATGTCAGATTTTAACGCACGTTTTGGATCCAGTCTATTGATTTCTACATTTCTGCTCAGTTAATCCATTTAGTCAGACTTTCAGTTATCAATTAAAGATGAAGAATCGTTATTTGTCAGTGTGTGCGTGTGTGAGAGTGTGTGTGAGTGAGTGAGTGTGTGTGTGTGTGAGTGAGTGTGTGTGTGTGAGTGTGAGTGAGTGAGTGTGTGTGTGTGAGTGTGTGTGTGTGTGTGAGTGAGTGTGTGTGTGTGTGAGTGTGTGTGTGAGTGTGTGTGTGTGAGTGTGTGTGTGTGAGTGAGTGAGTGTGTGTGTGTGAGTGTGTGTGTGTGAGTGAGTGTGTGTGTGTGAGTGTGAGTGAGTGAGTGTGTGTGTGTGTGTGAGTGAGTGTGTGTGTGTGTGAGTGTGTGTGTGAGTGTGTGTGTGTGTGAGTGAGTGTGAGTGTGAGTGAGTGAGTGTGTGTGTGTGCGGTGGGGGGGTAAACGTGTTACAGGCTGGGACACTTTCACTTGATTAAACCAGCGGTTGGTGACAACGATCATCTATCTGTCTCATCACTCCTTCACAACAAAAGCCTTTTGACCCAGCACGCTCAGTGGCAGATGGGCCTCCTCCCACCTTCCCTATCTCCCCCTCCTCCTTCTGCCCCCCCCCCTTCAAAAGACAGGGGGGCCTCCGTCTTACCAAGTCAGACCTGGTCTCCACAGGACAGCTTTCCCCAAAATTACTTCCTGTTAATTAATGTAACACCCCCCACAAACCCACCCCACCCTCCATCAGCGACTCAGGAGGAGGTTACGACCCCGTCCACAGACCAATGATGAGTTTTGTCGTGGATTTATGCCACCGTGCGTGCTCTCCGGTCTGATCTCCGGCGTCTGATCCCCTGGTGGCTGTAATGCTGCAGACGGCAGCGGCTGTAAAACCACACCGTCCTAATCACCTCGATGTGGAATAATCTGCCATAGTCTGCCGGGGGTCTGAGGATCGGGCGCACCGCTGACGTCTGTGTCAAAATGTCTCTTTTACCACAACAGCTGAGTGTTTTATGGTGCAGAGGAGACCAGGACTGGGTGATAACTGAGGACAAGAGAGACCCTGCTTTTTAAAGTTATACTAGGGGGCGCTCTAACATGACCTGTCAATCAAATATCTTCTTTTGGTTTTCCCAGAGTCAGAGTCTGTGTTGAACTTGGCAAAATTGCCTCTTTATATGCATCCTAGACCTGAGCCTTGTTCAGACTGCCAGCCCAGATCTGTTTTCTGGTATATCCAGATTGGATCCAGATTATTTTAGAAAGTCTGGACAGCAAAAAAAACTTTAACATGAAATGCGATTTTTGCAAATCGGATCCAAGACACATTTGGAGGTGGTTTGAAATGCGATTCCAATCGGATTTCTTCATTTCTACAGATGTATTTTTGGGAAAGACAGTCTCAAACTTTTGCTTGTCTGAATGCAGGTCTGACGGGGCCCTCAGACGCTCTCTCTCTCCCTCTGTCTCTGTCTTTTACTTTCTATCTTGATTCTTCCACCTCCCTCCCGCTGATATAATGAGCTGTGTCTGA